>JAJJWW010014848.1:0-152584 GCA_023531295.1 Papaver armeniacum
GAAACTTCTGACGAATTCGTGGGCGTCCTCCCCAGGTCTTTGTGTGAGTTCCATCAAGGCTTCGACTTTTCCCAAATGTTCGAAGGGTTGATAATCTTCCGAATCAGAGATTTCTTCGATGGAGAATTGTGCAACTGAATATAAAGACATCGCAACAAATTTTCCATCATGAATCCACGCTCGCCCAAGAATCATGTCATATCTAGGATCTTCCTTAATTATGAAGAATTTAGTTTCCGTCCAGGTTGAATCATTTCTTATGTTGAGAATGATGTAGCCATAAGCATCTCTACAGGATTCCTTCATGATCTCACGATTGAGATAGGAGCACGAGTTGCTTCTTGACGAGTGATACCAGAGGCTCTGAGGGTTTTCAAAGGGATGATGTTAACGGCGGTGCCAACGTCGACCAATGCTCGTTTGAATTCATTTCCCTTGAGGTGCACCATAGTGAGAAGTCCCCGTTGTACATTTCCTCGTGCATTACTTTGGAGGTTCAAGGAGTGTCTCGCTGGATTGCTAGCCGTTTTCCCGACACAATATGGTTCAATGCGGCAAATATATCATTTCTCTCGGGCCTTTGACAGTCTGCAAGCAACTCATGAGACATGCTTTCGATTAAAGGATTGGCTTTCCTTGACCTTTGGTGGGTGAGAATGTTCCGATTGGGAGAGGATTTTGTGCTTCAGTTGATTCTCCGAGTCGCCTCTCTTTGAATATGTGTTTCAAATTTCTACGATCACTTGTTGGATAGCTAACGTACCTATGGAAATGGCAATAGCGTGTATTTTCATTTGTTCCGTGGTTGGTTCCTTCTTGGCGGAGGTAGTTTGATTGCACCATCTTGGATTCAAACTTCTAGTAGTTCGATCACTTCCTCAATGGAAAAGGGAAATCGGTACTTCCCGATCATTCCGCCGATTCGGTGATTGTGCATTTCTAGTCTGGTTGTCCTTCCTTGGAGCTTTCGGAGGGTGAGACGTCAAGAGGCATTCTTATGTTGTTGTGCCTCATTTTCTCTTGCTTAAAGAACATTCATGGAGGCTTAAATATTGAATTGCTTGTTGATTAGGCGTATGGCGGTGTGCCTCGAGTGTCTTTCAATTCCTCTACTTTGATAGTTTTAGTTCTTTCCAGCAAAGGCGGGAGCGATGGTTGCTTTGATCGCTTGGCCGCCTCATGAAGTTACGGAAAGTCCTGGAACGAAGATTTTCCATCAAATCTTTGTAGACTGGGATCATCCCATTGATGCATAAGTCACCGATTTGTTATTCAAGAACGTTGGGATCATGACAATCCAAAGCTTGAACAGGAAGCTCTTCACATAATCATTCGGATTTTAGGAAGTCTTTTGGGCCATCCTTCCCAAGTCATAAAGAGTAATTTGCTCGAGAGACAAAAGAAGTTCTTCGTATAAAGCATTAATCATTTCTCCCCAATTAGCTACACTCCACAGTGCGATGTTATTGTACCAAGTATATGCTCGACCCCGTCATTGATTTTGAAAACTCCTTCCAGCGGACAACATGATTGTGTTCATGCTCTCCTAGTGCTTCCAAGAATCGAGAAACGTGTTCTCGGGCATTCCCGTTCCGTTGTAGAGTGTGAACGTTGGACAAGTGTAGCCCTTTGGGAGAGGGATCCTCTGTGTGGCAGTAGGGTACGGAGGCTGATGATGATGCACGGTCGGTGTATGGCCTCTTCCTCGATTCTCCATAAAACGTTCTAAGTCTTCACGAGTGATAAAGCCGGCGGGTTGAGGTTGCGGCTTTGCGGGTTTCATCATCATCGAACTGGAATAACTTCGGGATCCGTTGGGGATGTTTCCCTTGTCTTTTCCTTTATCTTGAGTTTTGTCTGTCATCTTGTCAGTGAGAGTTTTGAGATGGTTACATAATTCCTTCCGAGTAGCAGCCATCTCTGTCTGATTTTTAGCGAGCACTTCCCGAATCTTCAAAAGAGATAGCGATGGTGGGTAGATTTTCTATGAGTTCCTCGGGATGTCGACCAAAGAGAGGATGATTTTCGACATTAGTGTGAGGAGGAGTAGTGTCACCAACACTTGTTGGGCAGAACGGTTTTCGGAGTACCACCGCTATTGCTAGTGCTAGCATTATTTGGGTTAGGATTGTAGCTCAACCCACCTAAGATCAACCATTTTGTGAAAGTGAGAGATTGCAACCGACAGATTAATCTCCCACTGTGGTCGCCAATCTATGGATGGGGAAAAACAGTTCGCTGGTTTTTTGGGAAGTGGAGAGACGAGCGTGCTGTCGAGACTCCTCGACCGGGCAAAATGTTAATCCTCACACAGATGCACCGCTGCAAAGGGGGTGTTTAGATTCGAGAGATAAATCTGTAGGACTTCGGCCTAAAACAAGACAATGGATGTTCCAGAGTCAATTCGGTCGCAAAGAGGGAAATGGGTTGATCTGTAGGAGGGAAGCTGAGAATTTTGTGGGATCAGTGATGATCAAGGATTGTGGATGTGTTGAAGGTTTCTGCAATATTGAAGAACTGCTGAAGTTGAGTTTTGTATATAAGTTCTGAGCGATTGATGGAATTTCTGAGAGTGATTGCTCGAAAAATTGTTGTATTTCAATCGTGGATCCATAGACTTATTTATATTGTCAGAGTTGTGAACACCTTGATCCATGTAAGCGTGACGGTTTCATGAGTGGAAGAGTGGGCAAATGGAAGATCGTGGTAAAGTCAGTTCCATGTCGTGTGGAGACTTGACGGATCGTGCACCCACTACTTTACTAACTCCTTCAACCGTTGACACAACTTACGCACATTTCTCGTCGTGGATGAAATCCACGTGCTGTAGGCCGCCAGACCAAAACGCTAGTTGTTATCCCCCAATTTGACGTGATTGATGTCTCACGAATCGTGGAGTCTGCATGACAGACGTGTATTTAGTTTGTCGGTTGTTGACTGATTAGACAATGAGTCTAGGTTTTATTGATCGAGCATGAGTGATGAATGCTCAGCGATTCATGGGTCGAACATGTAGTTCTCTGAAATAATGTCAATATTGTTAATTCAGTGATGAATTATTGACTAGTTGAGCGATTGAGAAAGTGTTGCTCAATTCGGCGAAAATATTGAGAATTTGATGAGCAATCGAGCAAGTATTGCTCAATTCACCAAATTAATGATTTTTGATAATCGGCGTGCAGCTGAGCAAGTATTGCTCAATTCGACAAATTATTGATGAATTGCCGAATATTGATTATATTCGGACAATTGAGCAAGTAGTGATCAATTCAGCGAATTATTCACGTGAGCCAATAAAATATTAAAATATTGGTAGATTATCGAATATTATATAATTAATTCATATATTAGTTGTTGAATCAATCATAAATTTATTAGTGTTTGAGCCTGCTCAGAATGATGATTTCGTAGAGCGTTTATTCGAAACCCTAATTTTTGATTAATCCTCCATCAATTGGCGAATTGCTGAAAATTGGTCATGAGTGAAGAGGGACCAACCACATGGGATAATGAGCATCCATGTGGTGCCCAGTGCTCGAGTTGAGCATGCACCAGGGTTCTCATTTTGAGAGTTGGTGAAACAACGATAATTAAATGGTATTTTCACCATTTACTGAAAATATTGTTGGATTCAACATTAGGTGATAAAACCTAAGTATGAGAGATGGGGGACCGACCAAGAGAGCATGGAACCGGTTCTTGGTGATCACGTGACCAATTGTTTGTCGTTCGGAGAGTTCTCCGAGTTGGTTGGAGAGAGTTCGGGCCCAATATGAGCAATTGAGCAAATTAGGTCAGAATTGCAAAGACGTGTGGGATCGGCTTCGTGCAAGCCCTAGGAATGGCCATGGTCGGTCATGAAGGCATACACGTGTTGCCATGATGTTCGTGTCTCCATACTGAGAGTTTCAGTATTTTCTGATGCGCGTTTGGGCAACATTGTGAATTTGCAGAAGAGTTTCATCTTGACCGAGAATTCTCGATTTTTGTTGGAATGAGCATCATGCTCAATCCATCAAATATTAAAATAAAATGTTTTAATATTCAAAATTTGTCGTGAGAGGCTAGCCAGTCGTGTGACCATGTTGGCTTTTGGTTTTTCGTGATTCGAGCAATATTTGAGAAAATATGAAGAAATAATGAATTTTGCTCAAGCCCCGGTGGAGTTTCACGAATTGAGAGAAAATATGAAAGATTAGGGATTGCAAGGTGTGGGACCGACCAAGGCTAGGGCATGGCCGGCCGGCCATGTTGCCCGGTCCCTCACACCTTTCCCTATTCTATAATATTATTTTTCGTGAATCCTTGAAGTTATGGAGAATCCTTGAAGATGTGGAGAATCCATGAGTTTTGTTGAAATTGAGGAGTTTCATGAGATTAGGTATAATAATTATAAAAAGCTAAGGATTGTGAGGTGTGGGACCGGCCACGGCCAGGCATGGCCGGCCTGACTGAGCTTGCCCGGTCCCACACGCCTTTCCTTATTTTATAATATTATTTGGTGAATCCACGAAGTCATGGAGAATTCACGAGTTTTGCAAAAATAAGGAAAGTTGCTCAAACCAAGGAGTTTTCGTGAGTTCACGAAATAACAAAAATAAGAAAAATAATGGGAAAGGAACCGACCGACCATGGCTAGGGCACGGTCACGCCGGCCACTGGTGGGGCCCACCCCGAGCGCCTCTCATTATTTTATTATTATTTAATGCTTTCTCCCGTTTTGTGACGAATTCCTCATTGTTTCACGTTTTTAGATGCTCGTTCGTGCATCTGGGTGCTCAGTCGTGCATCATTGTCGAGTACACTTGCTCCATTTTTGTGGGGCTTACTCAGTGACGGTCCAGATGCCGGTTGTTGAGTATTTATTACTAATTAATGAAATTCAGTGGAGAATAATTCATGAAACTGAGTAATAAAAATGAATAGTTATTTATTATTAATTCATAGGATCAACTGTGGATTCGACTACGAATTTAGAATAATAAAACAAGCATTATCATCCTATGGGATCGTGGATTCGACCATAGAATCGGAGTAATTAAAATTATCTATCACCATTTCATGAGATCAACTGTGGATTCGATCATGAAATCGGAATAATGAGATAATGTAGTAGTTTATTGCCATTCAATGAGATCAAGCCGTGGATTCGATCATGGAATCGGAGCAATTGTTTATTTCCATTCCATGGGATCAGGCCGTGGATTCGACCATGGAATAGGAGCAATTATAGATCATTTTGGGAATTCAGTGGTGAATGTCACTGCAGAATTAATCTATTGCAGAAAAGATATTAGCCAGTTAAAGCGTCACATCCATTCTCGAATGGTGCATAGTCGGGAGTCAGTGTTGTTTACGACCGAAGGCGTTAGTGTTCTCAATCTACGGAGAACCGCCCGAATCATGCACGGTCTCTCCACATAATCGAGGGAACGGTGAATGTCACCGACGTCCCAAGGCGTCCGCCGCCCAACTATTCTTCTATGTGGAGGTGGGTCTCTCTCCGCAGGTGGGGAACAAGGAGTATCACCGACGTCCTGAAGGCGTTAAGCTCTCAATCTACGGAGAACCGCCCAAATATGTTATTCTGCATAGAGGTCACGACGAAATGCCAGGGATCGAACGCTCAGCTAGTGGAGGCTTTTCGAAAACATATTCATCATGGCTTCGTAAAATATAAATCGTTGCATGCTTGAAAGCCGTGTCGAAAACATGCCTCATGATTTTATGATTTTAACCTTTGTTGAAAATCCACCATCTACAGCATGTAGCAACCATCCAGATGTTTCACCTTAAATTTGGCCGCCTTGCCAATATTCACTTAATACAAGTTTCTTTGAATGCTTTCTATGCTATGTTCCCCGGCTGAACCCTTAATGTTGATATGGCATGACAATTTGTGTTCACTCACAGCAGAGTAACACGAATTTCCAAATATCAAAGATAAGGTCTTTGCATAAAGTATTCAATCAGAAAGCATGCTGCTCTCTGGTAATAAACTTAAAAGAACTCTGTGTCAACACATAGAATTCAATCGATTACCCTAGCTAACTTTCAAAAGTTAGGGTTTTGCGCCTTGCGCAGTATATCATACCTTTCTTGTCGAAATTTAAGCCTATACAAACTAGGTAATTACTCCGCCATGGATTATTAGACACAAAATCTTGCCTTTAATCGAACTTGAGGAGCCGCAGATAGGAGTGAGAGAAAGGGAGGCGTGGCCATGCCTTAGGCCAGCCGGCGCCATTTTCCATTGGCCACGCCCCATAATAAACCGGCCCTATTTCCCTCGACCAGTCAGGTCGCCTTAAAATCGCCATGCGCACATAAGTTGTGACTGGGCCCACACTTGCCGGCCCCTTTTTCCATCGACCAATCAGGTCGCTCTAAAGCAGCCACACTCACACCAGAAGTGTAGCCACAACTATGCTTGGCCGGCCCCTCTGCTTCCTACCGACCAATTAGGTCACTTTAAATGCGCCACGAGCATTAGAGGAGGTGGCCGCGCCTCATGTTTGGCCGACCCCTTTTCTTGACCAATCAAGTCGCTCTAAACCCGCCACCATACATTAAAGGCCAAATGCACCCTGCCGCGCCACCATACTAACTGGCAAGCCAAACGCGCCATGCCACAACAACATATTAATCGGCATGCCAACATGCCACTCTGCCGCAGTAACATGCCGCCAAGCCCTAACTTTGGCCACTGCGCCAAAACCTAGTCTTGGCCACGCCTCCAAGCTCTAACTTTGGCCATGGCGCCAAAACCTAGCCTTGGCAACGGCGCCAAAACCTAGCCTTGGCAACGCCGCCAAGCTCTAACTTTGGCCATGGCGCCAAAACCTAGCCTTGGACACGCCGCCAAGCTCTAACTTTGGCAACGGCGCCAAATCCTAGCCTTGGCCACGCCGCAAGCCCCCGGCTTTGGCCACGACGCCAAATCCAAGCTTTGGACACGTCGCCAAGCCCTAACTTGGGCCACGGCGTCAAATCCTAGCGTTGCCCACGCCGCCAAATCCTAGCCTTGGCCACGCCCGCTAAGCCCTAAATTTGGCCACGACGCCAAATCCCAGCCTTGTACCCGCCGCCAAACCCTAACTTTGGCCACGAGAGTCAAGTCCCGCACTTTGGTCATGCCACAACGCCACAGTGTGTGGCCATGCCACATGCCCTAATTAGGTTTCGACATGCCAAACCCTAATTTGGGCAAAATTGCTACACTAACCAAGCCAAATAACATTTCCCCGGAGCATTGGGATCGATGTGGCAACAGGGCCAATGTTTCCAGATCCATATTTGGGTCTAACACCAATATGCCAAAACAAACCGCCACGGCTACGCCACTAGCACGCCCGCTATGCCGGTCTGCTACGCCGCAAAGATGCCGCTATGCCACTTGCTACGCCGGGCGCCACTATGCTAATGGCGCCACTTTTGCTACACAATAAATATATGGTCATAATCAACGGCTACCCTTCATCATGAGATGCAATCTCAGCCATCCAAGTTTGGCACTGAACTGACGGACTTGCGGCAAGTTCCAGGCAACCAGCTAGTGGCCATGGCTACGCCAGGCGCCACTTACACCACCGTGCCACGGCATGCACGAGGTATGCCGGTCATGTCAGAATGCCACCGGCGTACGCCAAAACGCCACCGTGACATTACCAGCGCCAATGAAGGTAGCCATAATCAACGGATACCCCTTCTTCATGAGAGGCAATCTCGGCCATTCAAGTTCGCCACCAAAATGACGGACTTGTGGCAAGTTTTAGGCGGCCGGCCAAGGCAAACCTAATAGCATCATATGTTATTTTCCTATGGCAAGTCTCTTGACTTTGACTTGCCACACATAGCAAACTACTACACGTTTTTCCATGAAAACACTCGAGACATCAAACATGTCACAAATCGGGGATACTCATCGGTATTGGTCCGGCGGTTTATAGCAGGCGGCGTGCAATACGCCCGTTATAAGAAAGTGTCATGAAGTGGGACAATTAGTGGTGATGAAAGTAATCTGTGTAAATTAATTCACTTCCTTCATCATGAAAGCATAATGCCCGACTTGTTGCACGTTAATCTATTCTTCCACCACTCAATCGTTTCCATTTCCTACGAGACCATGGTACGTTTCAATATGACTTGTATAAATAGGTTTCACCTATTTACCACGAAACACAAGTTTTGGTCGGCTTAAGACAAGATCTAGAAATCACCTGGTATCTTTCCATTCGGCTAGCCGGTTCCACTTTCGGATACAAGTCATAAATAACACACCATCGGAATCAACGATTTCATTCTCAAAACTCTCTTCGCTTCTCTCCCTAAGACCAACCCTTCTCCTTCACTTTATGACGAAGCAAGTCTGGAACGACCATTTCTTGGTTTAGGCCAGGATTGTACAGATTGATCTCTCTGAATCAAAAGTAATCCCGTGCAAAGGCATTGTTTAGGGTTTAGATTCGTTTTCTCATCCACGCACCCGAAATTACCAAAATCGCAGAAACGGTTTTCACCCATAAACAAAGAGAAGTAGAAAATATTATTTGCGAGTTGACACCTCGTCACAAGTGTATGAATACAATGAAGGTGTATTACATCCAAGTAAGAAATGCAGAAGTATGTAATTGGTGTAATAATTTAAATTCGTGTGTTCAATTCGTATTAGTTCTCGGGGTTTTTCTAAAAGATTGTAGTTTCCTCGTTAATAAAATTTCGGTAATGTGTTTTTTTCTTCGCATGAAATATCATAGGTTATCGTCGTTAAACCTAGATAGTCTTAGCTAAATCGAAAGGAATCTACAAGACTCGTTCTTGTTGAATTCAATTCTAGTACAACTCTGTATATACTAGGTTTACCTTGTTAAAAAAATCTTGTATACGAGTTCAGAATCGAACTTATATATAGTACAAGGATTGTCCGTATAGGTTCACGAAATAAAAAGTCTGGTGTTATACTTGGTACCCTTTACTTTTCTATTGGTGTCGGAAGCAGAAAAACACCAGAAAAACCTAATAAATCCGTGTATAGAAATGAATATGAGTTTCTATCAACCAAGTTCAATTTACGTTCACAGGATTTGATGGCACCAATTACTTATGGTGGAAAATTGGTATGCGTTCCATCTTACAAGCTCGTGATTTCAATACATAAGTATAGGTAGTCAAGGGTTAGACTCGTCCAACACTTATTATTGTCGATACAGCCACGTTTAAAGGAAATCAAATAATATGACGCTATCGAGACTAATGCAACAATACAAAATTCTAATGGGCTTAACATTATCATTCATGTTATAAGTCAACATCTCCAACATCATGTGACTACAGTGAAAATTCGAAAGAAGGTTGGGATATCTTGGAGACCGTTTTCAAAGGAAAGGATCAAAGTTTACAAGGTCCAAATCCGGCACACATGCATCTAGATAAGTACATTTTATATGTTTGTTATTATTGTGAAAATAAAGGCTACCTGCAAAGGATATGTCGTTTTCGTTTAAGGAATGAGAAACTTTATGAATTCTTGTTCGAGCATCACAAGAAGTGGTCAAACCTAGATCATATAACAAGGCTGATTGAAAAGGAGAGATTACCAAATACTCTCGAAATATGATTCAATCAATGGATTTTCTAGATCCTTAACAATGAGAAAATCATGATACTACATGCGGCTTTACTCATGATACCACATGTGGCTTTACGTAAAACTTGCGTAAATCCAATTATAAAGATAAACAATATAATGCGGAAAAGGAAAAACAAAAGACACCAGAAATTTATTAACGAGGAAACCGTAATCGCAAAAAAAACAGGACCTCGTCCGATTTGAATACCGAGTTGTATTAACCATTTGGATATTAGCCTATTATCGAGACTTGAGACTTGAATGTAGATGAGACCGAATTAACCCTCCAAGTGATTCGGTTGCAACCGATCTCCTTACGTCTCTTGAACCTCGCAAGGCTCTAGGCACTTGATTCCCTTAGATGATGTCCTTTATAACCTAAGAGTTACTTCAGCCTTGAGTGAAGACTTTTGATACCAATCTTCCCTATTTGATTTCCGTTTAGATCGAGAGATCAAGGTGTGAAAATTTGTTTGCAATAAACAAGCTAGAAAACATCATATATCCGGAACTTACGACTCCCGATGAGCATCCTATATTATTAACAACCTCTCAAGAATAATCTTCAAAAGATCACTTAAGATCAATTATCAGATACATCTATCTTGAGGAATCACAAAGTCTAAGACGAAGAGAACTTTGTGATTTCTATCTATCTTGCCTAAAAGAGATTACGAAAACCTCGATAACAGAAAAGCAAGATCAGAATACACGAATTATCAAGGTAAAAGATAGTCGGACCTGGCTTCACGAATCCCCAAAGCGAAGTCTTTTAGTCGCAAACCTAATTATGTTTCTCATAGGAAACCTAGGTTCACATAGGGCGACTCTAGATCAACTAGGACACAAAGTGTCAAGGATTGATTTTCCCAATTGAATGAACATCTCTATTTATAGATTTTCAAAGCTGAGGGTTGCTTAGAATTCAAGTTAAGATAACTTGGGAATCAAGCAAACACTTTAGTTCTTAAAAATACAATAAAAGAATACACACAGTGGTCCAGTTCTGGAACCGTGTATAATAACTTGTTCGGTTTGGCAAACATGCCAATAAACAATATGATATTCATTAAAATACTTAAGAGTTTATTCATGATGCACACACATAAGTATTTAAGTAATCAATGAAGTTTTAGAAGTGTTTAAGAGAGTCATAAAAATTCTAAACATATTTAAAAAATAAGTTCTTGAGCATCTCGCTAAATTTCTTGGGGCGGTTGGTGAGACGGTCGTGAACCGTAAGGCTAGTTCACGAGTCAGCAATCTACGGTTCGTGAACCGAGTTCGCCAAAACTTACTCGGCTCGAACTCTAATGGACATAATTTTTAATCGGGTTCACCGACCGTACTTGGCTTATGAACTCGAGATGGACACAGTTCACCAACCCAGTTCGCCAACCTTAAGCCTTTTATACCAACATTAAAAAAATCATCTCACCAAGGTTTGCCAACCGGGTTCGTGAACTTGTTCCCAATCGAACTTGAGGTTTGCGAACATGTTCGCCAACCTTCCTATATTTTAAAAATTAAATATCTATGGTTTGCAAACGGGTTTACCAACCTACCCTAGACAGAAATATCATAAGTTCATGAAACTCTCTCTTATGATGTTTGAAATATTCCCAAATGATAAAATCAATTGTATGGGCTATTTTCAATTGATCCACAAATTAATTCGCAAACAATAAATGTTTTAGAACTAATATTGTTAAGGACCTTTGAACATCTATGCTAGAATCATATTTCGATATTTTTAACAACACAAGCTTGACTAGAAATTTCTTCTTTGAAAATCTACTAGAAGTTATACGTCATAGTCTCAATTGATAGAATGGTAAGATGGTGAGTAAAATAAAATGGTCCATTCTTCAAAACACGATACATAAGTCCTTCAAATGTTTTCTTCGATCTTCGGTCTCAACTACCAAACTCTAACCTAGTTAGAGACTTGACTTAGCGAGACTAGAAATCAAGAAATAGTTTTGATCATCTAACATTGGAAACAAGCTTGAGATAACAAAATTTATGGATTCAAAAGTTAACTAGAACAAAAGAAACATCTTATACTCATGAGTCTTAGGTATGAGTCTTAAATATACTTGTATGCCTCCAATTCTTCTTCAATTACACCTAGTATGGGTTTAACGTTCTCGAACTTGTCTTCAATCCTTTTTGAGAATAAATTCAGATCATTGCTCATAGTTTGAACTTGATTGAGCACTAAACTCATCTTAAAAGAAAACTCATTAAGTTGAGACTCAAGAGAGTTTGAATGACCATTAAGAGGTATATACTTTCTTTTTCTTGACTTGATTCACTGTTAGAGGATTCCGGAGAATTCTCAAGCTTGTTGTCAAATTTAGGTGATCTATGTCTTGATTTTTAGCCTACTAAGTCAAGTATCTCAGACTACGTTAGAATTGTAGTTGAGTATTAGAGATCAACCTTGAAGACTGAAGACCGACGAAGACATTTGGAGAAATTCTGTATTCAGGCATGGGAAGATGAACAATTATATTTTACTCAGTATACTATCATTCTATTTGTTGAGACTACATCGTATGAATTATAGCAGATTTACAAAGAAGTACATTTCTGAACAATCTTTAAATTATCCACCTATAAGTCCTCTTACCGAAAGTGATTGTCTATGGACAAAGTCGAGACAATACGACAAATCGGTATTCATACTTTGTGTGATACGAGATCCAGACAATACAACAATCAAAGTGTGATTACTTGATAATATGTTCGGACCTAACCAAACTCTATAGGATCACTATCAAGTAATACATAGTTAAAGTTTGTGTATTTTACTTTTAATTATAGTAAACAATTATAATTGCGGAAATATAAAAGTAAAAGACACAGCAAGATTTTGTTAACGAGGAAACCGTAAATGCAGAAAAACCCCGGGACCTAGTCAAGAATTGAATACTCTCAGAATTAAGCCGCTATACAAAATCTAACACACTTCATATAGTTGAGACCAAGCAACTAAACCTATAGTTCACCTAGTTTCTTGGTATCTTTGCACTTCCTACATTCAATAAGTGCATGCCTTTGGAACAATTCCTTTGGATCGTATTCCAAACAAGAAAGGAACAACAAATCTGTTTTGGTAACAACTCTCTTGATTCTTTCGGATGAAGATATCTCAAGTCATAAGCAAAGGCTCTTGTTTAACAAATAAACTCCTTTGACTGGTTAGATCAATCTATCCAACAACTACCGAAGTAGCAGAGTTTAGATTTGTAATCAATCAATATAGAATCAAACAAAAAACTATAAGGTGATGCCGATCTTACACAACTAACCAATCGAATAAATCCGATTCTAGTTGGATCCCAGCCGATCAAGGTTTGTGCACACCCAAAGATATATAAACCAAATAAGAAATCTTCTTTGTCTTCAAATCTTCTTTAATCTTCAAAACACCTGCACAACACCACTTGAATCTCCTGTGATCAATCACGCATAGAACGAGTCTGTTAACAATGGATTATCACAAGATGTATGTAGATCTACAAACAGTTCTAAATATCCCGTCGACACTTCGATCTAGTTTGAGTGAATCTTATATCGAAGAGAAGATTCTCAAGAATAAACAAACTAGGTGCAATCAAAGTTCAACAACCGTTAGTCAATCAAATCAATCGAAAACTAAAATAAGCGCAATTATCTAGTTTCCCACTGTAGTTCCCTAAAATCGGAGAGAGTTTAGAAGTGGGATTCTAGGGTTTTAAAAGTGAGATTAGGGAGGTTGAGCACGAACAGTCTTTGCCTAAACCACGCACAGTGGCCGTTCAAAGGCTGCTTTAGTCACAAAGATGGAGGTTTAAGGCTGGTCCTAGGGAGGGAAGCAGATGAAGAGAGAGATCAGAGAATTCTAGGTTTTTAAGAATAATGAGAGGTTATGAGAAAGATGATCGTAGCTTGGAAAATAGATGACCTATTTATAGCTGAATTCTCTAATCTCAAGTCGGTGAAGATAATGATTGCTTTCCGTGCCGTGCGGAATAATTCTCCTGTCTCTTCAGGAATAGGGATAAACTAGGTTGAGTTTATCTCATTATTCCACCGCATTTACTCTCTTCTGCGGTGAGAAATAAGCCGGGTATTTCTCACACGTGTCCTAGACCGCCAGACTAAAACCCTAATTGTTATCCCCCCATTTGTGTGAAGCTAAGTCAGCCTTTGTGATGATGTGTGTTGAGAGAAATATTCTCTTTAGCCGAGTTGGCCAAAATAGAGAAATATTCTCTGATTTGTGAGAATGACTAGGATGAGTCACGTGAAAAGGTAAGGAATTCCTCAGGAATCGTGTGCAGAGTGTGAGAGGTGCTGAGGCTGATCTCCCTATCTCCATGGCCGGTCACATATGTCATATGAAGACCATATTATGTTTGTGGGTCCTTTTATTGAGCGTGCGGAGCTCAAGAGAACTTATCCACGTTTGGATAGACATGTACAGTTCAGGCTCAATTTACTAGCCGTGAGTGTGCTTGAGAGGCTGAGAAATAGGATTGAGCTCTAGGTAAGGCGTGTGCCGCCCGAGATTTTGAGGAGAGATTTGAATCTATCCGAGATTTTGCAGAGAGATTTTAATCTCTCCGAGATTTCGTGAAGATATTTGAATCTCTCCGAGATTTTGCAGACGGATCAAAATCTCTCCATGATTTTGCAGAGAGATTTTACAGACGGATCAAAATCTCTCTGTGATTTTGCAGAGAGATTTGAATCTCTCAGAGATTTTGCAGGCAGATTAAAATCTCTTTGTGATTTTACAGTGAGATTTTGTAGACGGATCAAAATCTCTCCGAAGATTTTCTTTACGAATCTGAATCTCTCTATGGTTAGCTGGGACTCGTCCTAAAGAGAGAGAAAAGGCTTTGTACGCCCAATTAATGCCTCTGCGAGACTTTGGCTCACCTATCTTTGACCAACATATCTTGTAACGATGTTCTAAGAATCAGTTTGTGTGTCCATATGATGGGCCAACAAGACCAGTGTATCCCGAAAGGATGTTCTAGGAGTCAGTCGAAGGGCCCGGAGCGGGAATAACTAGCGTATCTCACGGGGATGTCCTAGGAGTTATTCGGGAAACCTCGGTAAGTCGAGTCGAGCCTAGAGCAGACATTACCGGTGTATCTCGCGATGATGTACTAGGAATCAATCCTTGATCTCAAATAGGGTGAGTCGTGCTTACGGAGATATGCAAATCTCCGTTACGGGTCATAATTCCGGCGGGGACATATTTACGCATCTACAAAGCCTACATGACCAGTGTATCTCGTCGAGGATGTATACTAGGAATCATGACATCACAATCATTGCGTCTCGCGAACATCTTGGAATTGTGGTTGTTACAGTTCATAAGTGCAGTCGGGGACGTTTTACGCTCTACGTAACCTACGTGACCAGCGGTATCTCGCGGGGATGTGCGCTAGGAATCACGGAATCATGACCAACAGTGTCTCACTAGGATGTATACTATAAATCGTGGCTAAGGATTCCTTGAGGGCCAATGGCTTTAATCTCTCTCGTGAGAGTTGAATTTTGTGTATGGTCTTGAAATGCCACTTTTGCCCTTATCCAAATTTCACTATCTACATTAAGTCCTCTTCTCGAGTAGAACCTTGATTGTTCTATGATGAGTATATATATGGTGTCAAACCGTTCAGATACGAAATTATAATCCACTTGTCCTTTTAGATTTGCAGAGTCCCCGAATTGATGCTTCGTCTTTGCTTGCTCTGATTCGGACTTGAATCAACTTTGGATTTGGGAGCTTTCGGGATTTTGTGTTGGACGTGAATGACATGATATTGAAGTCTTGATGAGACAAAATTTCCGTCTTGAGCGAATGTAATTTGTTAATTAGGGTTTACTTGTCCAAAACCCTAATTTTCTCTCTTTGTGCATCCTTGAGCTTCTGAGTTTGTATAAGAGAGTATGTGGGGAAGAGAGAATTTTTTGAATGGTTTATTTATGTCCTTGAAGTTGGTGAAGGGCTGTGAGAAAATATTGGTACTTACTTTTGAAGTTACGAAGTCCCTATCCCATGTAAATTCCGAATTCGGGCTTGTACTGTACTCAAACCCTAATTTCTCTTTTCTTCGCGTTTGACTCCTTCAGACACTCTGGAGAAGATTGACGAGGCTTGGAAGGTGTGCATCTATCTTCTGGGGTCGGCACCCTGTGTGATGAGAGCTTGTTTAATTCCTTGTACCAATCAGACTCCTCTTTATTAGAGAAAGTACATACCTTTGAAACTAAGGGTATTTTCGTCAAAAATCACTATGAGCTTGATTTTCTTTGGCATGAGAGAAACATGGAGACTCCCCTAGGCATAGTCACGTCTTGAAAGAGGGATTGGCGCGTCTATGGTCCTGGTTTTGGTATGAAACTGAATTCCCTGTTTTGAGCCAGATTCCCTTTATTTTCTCTGAAATTCCGCTTTTCTGGATTCCGTTTCAATCCCGTTCTTCTTAGAGCATTTAAAGAACTCAATACTCACGTGTATGAGGCTTTTGGAATAAGTAGATGAGAGCTTGGTGGAGTCCATTGGTCAGTATCAGGGCCTTCTTCCTTGAAAATACTCAAAATTGCGAAATAAGGGTATTTTGGTCAAAATATCTTATCAGCTCGTTTTTGTTGAAGAGTAATGAGATAAAATGGATTGATAGAAGTGGATAGGACCGTCCAAGAGAATGGGAGAGACTCAGTCCCTTCTCTTTTTGAATAAATCCCTTTTTCACCAAATTCTTGAAATTAGGGCTATTTTCGTCAAAACCCTAATTCTCTTCGTCAAAACCCTAAAAAAATTCCAAGAGAATAAATCACGTCCTACTGGCATAGGATAGCATCTTCACGCCTGAAAAGGTCTTGGACATGGCTTGGGGAAATTTTAGAAGAAGAAAAGACTTTGGCTTCCTTATTGAGCCAAATTAGGGCTATTTTTCCTCAAAACCCTAATTCTCTTCGACTTTGATCCCTCTGAAAAAATTTCGATAGAATATGTTGTGATTAAACAACAAATTAACAAACAGATTGATAGAAAATGGGATAAATGGTGATAAACACCTCTTGAATCAAAGATTCAAGCCAAAAATCTGTGCTGTGAAGCGAAGCCAACAAAGAACAAAGTTCATTAAATTTCCGATAGATAAAACCAAGTTCTATTACAGCTTAAATGGACCAATGATTAACCCTAATAACACGCAATAGATGGAGATCATGTGTCCCTCATCCAATGGCCAGATACCGAATTGTTAACTACACCCAGATAAACACTAGTGGCAGCCCAATGAGGTAGCCTTCTTTGGTCAAGGCCGATCGGGTACATGGAGAGGTTGAAGCAGTCCTGCATCATTGGTTGTGTCACTTTTATTTCTCTGGCAAACATCACAATGAGAAATAAGAAACACAATGTCTTTGTGCATTCCCTTCCAATAAAAATGGCTCCATGCTCTCACAGAAGTGGCTTGAATGCCAGAATGTCCTCCAATGGCAGAATCATGTAGTGAAGCCAAAAGTGTCTGTCTCACATTGCTTCCAGTACCAATGTATAGTTTGTGCTTGTACATTAAAACACCCTCCTTATAAGTGAAATTTGGAACACTAAGAGGATTTAGGAGAAGTGCGAGAGATAAGTTGATTGGCCTTAGGGTCACTGACATAGCTATTGGTAACTTCATGAACCCAATTTGGTGTAGACAATGCATTACAAGCAGCGACTTCTATAGGCCTTACGGAGAGAGCATCGGCAACAATATTCTTAGCTCCTTTCATGTACTGAATGTCATAGTCAAAGCCTAAGAGTTTGATCAACCATTTTTGTTGGAAGGAGGTTGTAAGTTTCTGCTCCATAAAGTATTTGAGGCTTTGATGATCTGTCTTAATGGTGAATTTAGTCCCTTGTAAATGATGTCTCCATCTCCGAACAACCATAACTACAACAAGATATTCTTTTTCATAAGTGGAGAGAGCTGAAGCCCTTGGACCCAATGGTTTGCTATAATAAGCAATTGGTCTTCTTTCTTGTAGCAAAACTGCTCCAATGCAAGAATCACCAGCATGACTTTCAACCATAAATGGCTTGGTGAAGTCAGGCAGTGCCAAGACAGGTGTATTGCTCATGGAAGTTTTGAGGTTCTCAAAAGCGGTAGTAGCGGCGAGCTCCAGTAGAATTCATTCTTCTTAAGGAGATCGGTGAGAGGCTTGCTGATGGAGCTATAACCCTGTACAAACTTCATGTAATAACCTGTTAGGCCAAGAAATCCTCTAAGATCTTTAATAGTCATTGGAAGTGGACAGTTCTTCATGTAGTCAATCTTGAAAGGATTAGCACCGACTCCTGTAATTTGTGATGATGTGGCCCAAATACTCAATAAAAGATTGCCCAAACCTACATTTAGACATCTTAGCAAACAATTGGTGTTGTTTGAGTAAAGAGGAGACAATCTTGAGATGTTCTAAATGTTCATCCATGTTAGCACTTGTATATGAGTATATCATCAAAGAAAACCAAGACAAACTTTCTCAAGAATGGTTTGAAAATATCATTCATTAAAGCTTGGAAAGTTGCGGAGTGCGTTTGTAAGGCCAAATGACATTACTTTAAACTCATAATGACCCCGATGAGTTCTAAATGATGTCTTGAAAATGTCCAAATCATGAATTCTTATTTGATGATACCCATCCCGAGATCTATCTTGGAAAAAACAACATATCCACATAACTCATCTAACAGTTCATCCACAATGGGGATTGGGAATTTATCCTTGATGGTAATGTTATTTAATTTCCTATAATCCACACAAAACCTCCAAGTGTTATCTTTCTTTTTGACCAAAAGAATGGGAGATGCAAATGGGAAATTAAATAACATTACCATCTTTCTGAATATAAGGGCATTTGTAGGCTCTGAGGTTAATAGGTGCTGAATTAGGATGAAGAGGAATTGTGTGATCCAAATTCCTTTGTGGTGGTAGCTCAGTAGGTTCATTAAAGATATCTTGAAACTCATTGAGTAAAGGAAGTAGTATGTCAGGAGTGGTGGTTGTAGAAGAAGAAGAAATAGAGAACAATGTACCCACCAAGACATGAGAAGTAGTAGAAAAAAAAATTCTTAACAGCTGCACTACTCATTTGAAGTAAAGATGTCTGTGGAGTAATACCTTGTAAAGTGATTTTCTTATTGTGGTGTCTGAAAGACACACATAGCTTTGAAAAGTTAAATATTACATCACCTAAAGTCTTGAGCCAGTCTGCACCAAGGACAATATCACATCCTCCCAGTGGTAAAGTTCTCAGATTCTCCACAAACTGATGGCCTTGCATGCTTCATTGCAGGTTTGAACAAATCCCAGTCTTTGATTGTTATTTTTCCATTAACCACAGTGACCATAATTGGTTTAGTTGGTTCAATAGAAACGGTTTAATGAAGTAACTAAAGCATAATCAATAAAACTTGTGGTGCTGCCAGTGTCAATGAGGATAGAAACTTTGTGTTTGTTGAGCAAACCAGGAATTCTAATTGTTTCTCCAGTTGCATTTCCTGTGAGGGTATGAAAGAGATCTCAACATCAGATTGTACTAGAGATTCTTGTGCTTCTTCATATATTTCTTCCTCTTCTTCAGTTTCTGGAGACTCAGCAGTGTCTATATGAAGCATGTAAACTTTTTGTTTCCCTTTACAGAAATGCCCTGGTTTATACACAACATCATAATTATATATAACACAAACTCTGAGCTCTCTTTTTATCCATATCTTCCTGAGAAAGCTTCTTAATCACTGGAGGTGTAGGAAGAGGTTTTGAAGTAGGAGTGAAAAAAGTTTTGGGAGTCATAGGTGAAGACTTTGGAGAAGTAAGAATTGGTTTAGGAAAATTTGGTGTAGAGGAGGATGGTCTCCTGGAAGTGAATGAGATACTGAATGATTTAGAAAATGGTTTAGGTGTAAAGGTTGTAATGCCTAATTTCTGTTCTTAAAGTCTTGCTAGTGAAAAAAACATCAGCCAAAATTTGTGGGTGAAACATAAAAAGCATTTACTAATTTCATCCTTTAAGCCACTCAAAAACTCATAATAAAGTAAGATTCACTAAGGGATGGATTCATTTTGGTCATGAGTGTTGTGAGTGATTCAAACTCTTCATAGTAGTCATCAACTGAAGAAGTCTGCATTAGTTTGTTAAAACTACCAACAAAGTTCTCCTCAATAGGATTTTCAAATTGAGCACAGAGATGTATAGCTAAATCATGCCAAGTAATTCGAGGTTTATTAACTTGAAAGTTTAAAAACCATTTTTCAGCCTTACCCTCGAGGTAGATTGCAACAATATCGACTTTCCTGTGTTCTTCTAACATTTAACTGAAAGTATCGCTCAACCTTTTGAATCCAACTCTGCGGGTTATCACCATTAAATCTGGGGAAATCGAGCTTTGGAACACGATGAGTACGAGAAAAATTGGGTTGATGGACATAAAAATTATCTTCAGTTTCATTCTGGTTAGAACCACTAGCATCTTGAGTACGAGATTGATGAGGAATATGGAAGTTCTTACTGAACATTTTAATGAGATTGCAATTATTTTCCTGCAATTGGTTTGCAAGAGAATCAATCTTGGTATTGAAATCTGATGATAAATTGTGGAAATTTGTTTATAGTTTAGCTTGAGAAGCTTTGATTTGACCAACTTCTTCTTCAACATCTTTGAGAGTCATCGGGATTTTTTTTTTTGGGTAGATCGGAACGGCTCTGATGCCAATTGTTGTGATTAAACAACAAATTAACAGACAAGTTGATAGAAAATGGGATAAATGGTGATAAACACCTCTTGAATCAAATATTCAAGCCAAAAATCTGTGTTGTAAAGCGCAACCAACAAAGAACAAAGTTCATTAAATTTCCGATAGATAAAACTGAGTTCTATTACAGCTTAAATGGACCAATGATTAACCCTAATAACACGCAATAGATGGAGAGCACGTGTCCCTCATCCAATGGCCAGTAACAGAATTGTTAACTACACCCAGATAAACACTAGTGGCAGCCCAATGAGGTAGCCTTCACTGGTCACACTGTGACAGAATAAGTGACATCCCACTGGAGTTGGAGAGAATTCTTACGCATGGGAAGAGCTTGGATACGGCTTGGAGGGATTTTAGAAGAAAGAAAAACCCTCAGTTTCCTTATTTGACCCAAATTCCTCTTAATTTCCTCTTCTTGCTCTACTTCCTTTTCCTATTGCTTCAAGGTGTTGATGGTGGTTTTTATCTTTGGTCGAAAACCGTAAAAGTCTGTCTACCTGACCCGACATCAGAAGTAGTAGACCTTGATATGTCTATATTCCACAAGGAATTTGAAGGATATATCAAAATCTGATGAGTGCACTACACTAAATCGACGGTTTTGAGACATATATAGGTGTTGCCTTCATTTTTTGAGACACATATAAGCAATTTTGGCGTAGGGAATGTTTTGAGACGTATTTAAAGACGTTTATAAGCGTCTCTTAATTAATTTTTGAGACGTTTGTATGTGTCGCATAAATGTTACCGACGGTTTAGTAAGTGAACCAAATTTATTTTTTTGGTCATTTAAAGCGACGCAAAAAATTAATTGAGAGACACTTATATCCGTCTCAAATAAAAATCAGATTTTAAAAAAAAAAAAGTTTATTCATAATTTCCTGCACCTGCACTTTTGATTTGATGCACCAGAATACAGGTATCTAGACACTCCATTCCCAATCAAATATGAAACCATTATTCAATCAATTCTATTATCACATATATATGAATCCATTCAGACAATCAATCAATACAAATACAGATGTTTTTTTTTTTAAGAAAGAAATTTTTTTATTGAAATTTAGAATAGGTTTACATTAAGTTCATCTCTTATAAGAGATTTCAGCCATAATGGAAATTCTGAGTTCCAATATTCATCAGCTCTGTAATTCCTAGCTCTCTTTGCTAAACTATTAGCTACTTCATTGGACTCTCGACGCACAAAAGTACATTTCCAACTTGTGAAATTGTCTAATAAAAACTTGCAATCCTGGATTACATTATTATTTGTCCATCTAACGGACCCTAAACTACCATTGATAGCATTCACCACATTCAGACAATCACCTTCCAGATGCAGTTTACGCACGGCTTCGACTTTTGCCCACTTAATAGCTCCTAGTCCGCCAAAGCCTCACTCTGTTCCTCATCGTTAGCTATTCCATGGATGGATTGAGCCCCTCCACAATGACCTGCATCATTAAAAGATGTTAGTCCTATTCCCATATGTTTAGTTTCTTTCACATATGAAGCATCAAAATTATATTTCAAAACCAACTTACGGTAAGCTCAGGCGAGCATCTCTGCTCGACTAGTTACTGATCTTGATTGCTAAAAGTCTCTCTGTATTAGCATTCCACTCACTAATATCTTTATTAACTTGAAAAACCAAGTTTGTCACCTAAACCTGAGCATTATTAAACACCACATTACATCTAAGATTCCAGATTTGCCACATAGAAAAACTGACAAACTGAATGAATTTTTCTCGGAGTTCCCTGTGACTGCTATTGAGAGAAAACCAGCTAGATATCCATTCCTGCAAGTTCACATTAACCATGCTACCTGCAACATTTGGGTCTAGAGCAAACCACAATCTCTTAGAAATATCGCAATCAACAAGGAGATGATTCAAAGTTTCAGGGTGCATATTACAAAAGGGACATTCACTCGGAATAGAAGAAACAAAAAACTTTACTTCTAACAGAGACACAGTCGTGGATACATTTCCACAAGAAATGCTTTATCTTCTGTGGAAGATTAAGTTTCCATAAGGACTTCCAAGGAAAGTTAACATTTTGGTTACCATGAATTTCCTACATAATACATTTATAAGCAGACTTAACACTGAATTGCCCATTTGCATTGGGCTTCCATCTAAGGGTATCTTTACCATTTGAGGATAATCTTATTTGACATATATCCTTAACAGTATCCCTATCAAAAAGACTACTAAGAACTTCTCTATCCCACTGCCCTGTTTCCTGATCAATTAGCTGGTTAACTGTTTTCATATTTATAGATCCAAAAGTAGAATCAAGGCAAGAATTTCTATTTGGAACCCACTTATCTTTCCAAATTTCAATAGAAGATCCATCTCCCACCTCCCAACAATAGTACTTCCTAATTAATTCTAGTCCCCTGCAAATTCCTTTCCATATCCAAGACACAGAAACATTATTAGTAGCATGTAAAGGATTAAAATTGAGGAAGTACTTATGGCACAGAATCTGGACCCAAAGAGCCTCAGGTTCATTCAGCAGTCTCCAGGCCAATTTGGCCAAGAGAGCAGTATTCAAATGTTCTGTTTTCCTTATATTCAGACCTCCTAATTCAATTGGTTTGGTAACATTATTCCAGTTGATGAGATAACCCCCTCTAGAAGACCCTTTCTTATTCCACCAGAATCTTCTCTAAGTAGCATCTAACTTATCAGTTAACCTTTTTGGCATATGAAAAACAGAGAGGTGATGGGAAGCTAAAGTTCCTAGAGTAGACTTAATAAGGACAGTCTTTCCAAGTTGATTCAGATACTTACCTTGCCAAGTAGCTAACCTTGTTTCACAGGCCTCATCAAGATGTTTAAAAGTTTCCATTTTGTTCCTCTGAATTAACAAAGGTACACCTACATACTTATCTGCAAGGCCCAAATTTTAATTCCCAGAATGGATATAATGTGTGATTTAGTTCTAGGATCAGTTTTAGGACTAAAGGCTAAACCTGACTTGTCAAAGTTTATAGCTTGACCAGAATACTTACTGAAATTATCTAGCATACTCTTTAAACACTTAGCACCTTTGACTGTAGCCCTAGTAAACACAAGGCAATCTTCAGCAAAAAACAAATGACTAACAGATGGCGCAGAGGTAGTGACTTTAATACCTTGAATACTATTTTTTCCTTCAGCATCAATGAACATTTTAGACAGAACATCCATGCAAATTATAAACAAATAAGGGGATAAGGGGTCCCCCTGTCTAAGACCCCTTGTTGGATAGTAAACCTCACCTGGTGCTCCATTTAAAAGAATAGAAGTTGACATAGTAGTGATACATTGTTCAATTAGTCTACACCAATGATCATGAAAACCAAGCTTTTTTAGAATATCAAGAAGAAAATGCCATTCTATCCTATCAAAAGCCTTAGACATATCTAATTTGATTGCCATAAGTCCAGATTTGGTTTTATTTTTCCTCATGGTGTCTACAATTTCATGAGCAATCACAATATTATCTGTTATTAGCCTGGAAGATAGAAAAGCAGCTTGATATGGTGAGATAAATTTGTCCATTACAGTTTTAAGTCTACTAGCAAGTAACTTAGATATAATTTTGTAGCTCACATTACTTAAACTTATAGGCCTAAATTCAGATGCAGTTCTAGGAGCATTATTCTTAGGGATTAAAGACACAAAATTATGATTCATTTGCTTAAGCATATGACCCGAATGAAAGAAACTCTTAACCATCTCAACGGTATCAGAACCAACTATATCCCACATTTGTTGGTAAAAACCAGGAGGCTACCCATCAGGGCCAGGGCTAGTCCATGGCTACATTTGCCAAACTATAGACTTAATTTCCTCATCAGTAGGAGGCCTAATAAGGAAAGCATTCTCTTCATCAGTAATACAAGGAGAAAGAACATCTAGGAAACCCCTATCTCTAGGAGGATTAGTAGTCTTACTAATTTTACTAAAATGTTCTCTAAGCTCAGTAGCAATCATAGTTTTATCAGTTAACCAAACACCAATACTACTATGAATACAATCAATTTGAGTTCTTCTTTTCCTGAAATTAACTTTATCATGAAAATACTTAGTGTTTTATCATCAAAAGTTAAAATATTTTCTTTAGCTCTTTGCATGTAATAATCCTGTCTAACACCATACCAGTATTTTAAAGACTCTTCAAGACTTTTTTTCAAAGAGGCATTATTAACGGTTATCATATCGGAAGAAACATCTTGTAATTGTTTTTGAAAATATCATTAATGTGAGATTGAAAATTTCCAAAAGAGTTAAGGTTCCAATTCCTAAGGGCTATCTTCACATTATACAAACATTTAGCATGCCTATAGGCTTTAGACCCCCTTTCCTCAGTGTTCCAATTGTTAACTATGACATCCTTACAAGAGTTATTCCTTAGCCAAAGACCTATTAAACCTAAGAGGTTTTCTAGTATTACTATCCTCCTTTGAAGTGACTAGCAAAATGGGACTATGATCACTAGCTACCTCAAGCAAATGATAAACAATAGTATTAGGGAAAAACTCAAGCCAACTTGAGTTAGCTAAAACCCTGTCCAATCTCTCTAAAATTAGGGAGACTCCACTTCTGTGATTACTCCAAGTAAAAGGATTACCAATGAAGTTCAGATCAGTAAGACCAAGGTGATCTAAGTGATGTTTAACACTATTCAGCTGACTTTGAGGAAGTTTGTTGCAACCAACTTTTTCCTCTTGTCTAATAATAAAATTCAGATCACCTATAATAATCCAAGGGCAATGATATCTAGTGGCTAGATTATCCAGGTAATCCCATTGTCTATCCCATCCTAGATCATCCAATGCACCATACATACAATTAAGCAGAGTATGACCACTTCTAGAATCCATATTCATCACCACAGTGATGAAATTAACATTCATATCAACCACATCTATGTGTATACCATCATTCCAAAGCATAAAGAGACCACCAGAGGCACCAATTGGGTTCATATATAAGTAATTCATGTAGTTAAACCTATAGGTAAACTTTTGCATTTTCTCATTCATGTTTTTTGTTTAGGATAAAAATATTAGATCCGGATCGTTGGCTCTAATCAGTTCACCTAGATGTTTGTCTAGTATCCTTATTCCCAAAACCCCGTACATTCCGGGAAAGAATTTTCATTTTTTGATAATTAGGTTTGATAGAAAAAATAATTTTTAGGTTTAAAACAGTCCTACACAACCTAATACCGTAATTAGCCCAAAGAGTTCACAAAAAGATGCTTATGAATAGAAAACCTAAAATTGAGATTACTCGGAGAAACGAGAAATTCGAAAAGATTTTAAATAGAAACAAACCCGATTTCTTTGCACTCCTTCGTGTAACCATAGGTCTTTGGGTGGTTGGATCCTTCATTTCCCCCTCATTATCGGCATCCGTCATGTTCAAATCTTCACCGAAAAAGTTGGATTTTGATTATCGGTATGATATTCTCCACCAGTCTTAGTTCCTAGGTTCCCATCAGTAAAAGAAAGAGGATTGTCGAGAATGACATAGTTGTCCTCAATTCCAGAATCGCGGGTTCTTTTATTCTTTCTTCCGACCCGTCTTCATTGTCCTGACCCGACCCACTAGAAGAAACATTTTGATCTTCTCCAGCAACCTCCTTTTCTTTCTTCTTCTCATAGGCTTCCACCATATGGGCATGTTCAGCATAGTAATCTTCGAACTCTTCATCTGTTAAGCCATAGATAAAGATTTTCCAAGCAATATCCTCACACTTATCATCATCATGATCAATCACATAGCAGTGCGGGCAAGTAGATTTTGGCTGCTTTTCGAAATGGTATTTCACCCACACTTTTTGCTTGGCTGCATTATAAATCCATACTCCTCTCTTCAGCGGTTCTTTTAGGTCGACCAAGATCTTAGCAGTAACTACTCTTCCCCTGATTGTAACACACTTCTTCCCATCTACCTCTACCAGTTGACCAATATCCTTAGCCATCTTTTCGATTATCCCATCATCAGTGTGTTCTAAGGCAAGATTCCTAAAAATTACGAGAAAAAATCTGATGTGAAAAGGAGTAGCTCTCTAATGGTACAGAGTTGTCATATTCTGGAGGACTACCAACATAAAATTAATCACCCAGGGAATTATTTTAAGTACCTCCCTCTTAGCATCCTCATTTTTGAATTTGAAAACGAAGAGATTTCGACCCAGAGTATTCAGTTCCACACGCTTGTACTTTTCCAGATAATATTGATCTCCTTCTTCACAGATCAGGCTCAATGTCATCTTTATGAATTACCTTACCAATAAGACAGTTCTTCCATTTGTCGGCTGCTTCACCAATCTCGATGCTGAGATCAAACTACTTCTCACATCTCTAGCTTGACCAAGATTGATCCTTGTATTTTGCATTCTTCTTGTTAAGGCTGCAAGCTGCAAGTTATTTGGCTGCGACATCTTCTTTCGTTTTAGGATATTGATATACTCCTTTTGATTGTGTAGAAGAATCTCAACTTTTAGCATATTTATAGCTATAATGTTAGGGTTAGAGTTTCTCTTCCTCTCTTCAGAGTTTCCATAATTAACCCGATGACCCAGCTCATATACAGTTGACACAGGAAGATTTCTCGGAGAAAATATATGCTCTGACTTGGGAATTTTTTTCAAATTTTCAAAATCCAGTAATTGCGCTTTCTTCTTTGGTGCATTACCCTTTTTGCCCTCCTCAGATTTGATGCTGCAACTTTGGTAATGTGCAGGGATGAATTCCTCCACCCTAGGGGAAGGAACAAAATTGTGCCTGGTAGCAAATCCTACTGACTTGTGTATCATATAATCCGACAGATAAATCATACACCACATAAAAAACACTACTGTTTTTTGAGCTCCAACTTTTTTTGATAATTTGAACATATCCATGACGGATGAAAGATAAACCACTGTGACAAGGGGAGATTGAAAATCTCCTACACCACTGTTACGAAAAACCACCACTGGATCACCACTGTTACACTACAAGAGTGCTGCAAAATCAGAAAGAGAAGATTAGTTCCTCATGAAAACAGACCAACGTTTTATTAATGGGAAACTTAAACAAAAAACCAAGAAAATTCTTCTAAAGAAAAACTTCTCTGCTAAAACCAGATTAATCACAAACAAACATTTAAAAATCGGAAGAAAGATCTAATGGAAAAACTTCTCTGCTAAGGGATGTGATATTCTCTTCTTTGGATCCACAGATGTAAGATGACTGAATTTTAACAAAATAAACTAAGGATAACAAATCTGTCTCTACAATTTGAGATCAAAGTTGATCATATATTGGGTTTCTTGTTCAATCTATGTCATCGGACTTCATCATGCATATGCATGGGATACATTTTATACAAGAATTTAAGAAATTACCTACAACTTGTTCACTCAAATCATTATGCTTATCCAACTCTGTCTTCTTGATTTCCTTATAATGTCACCTGAAGTAAATGGAACATCTCTAGGAGTCAGATTACACACCAAAGAACCAGAACAAAAACAGGACAAGATCAAATGGGCACAATTTCCAGACATATACCTTTACTGGAGTATCTTGTTCCGATCTTTCCACTTTTCTTTAATCCAGCATCACCTAACATAAAGTTTCCCTTTTCTTCTTCAGAATATTTTCCAAGTCAGACTGCAAAGAGAGACAAAAGAAATAATGAAAAATGTTAGACCTGATGGTATATGTATAGTAAAAAGGTCAAAAGAAAGTTTTCAGTTCTGAAAGTGGATTAACAATTGTGGAAACATACAGGAAATTAATACCCCAGTGAAATAGATATGTTAGAATCCAGATTCAGATTCAAATATTTCAAAATTTGATTGGTTGAAGCACATTGAATGGATTAGTTATATGTGGATGGTTGCTTAATGGCAGAATTGTCAAGCTTCTAAAACAATTATTGTACTTAAAAAAAACTGTAGTAACTTCAAGATAAGAAAGTATATAGTCATACCTCATCATATTCTTTATGTTGTGCCTTGGGTTGCTTCAAAGGCTTAGCTTTTACACCTACAAACAAGAAATTTCCAAATCAGATCAAAGGGATCCTTATCAAGAACAACATAGATGAATAGCTGATTTCAAGAATTTTACCTGGATTGAAAGACATGATTCGACCTGTGATTACCAGCAACAAATATTAAAACTAGACCTGTTACACAAATTTCAAATACGATATTCTTGAGTAAAACACACAATTTTCATTGTTTGGAAGTAAAAATACCAATTAAGATGCTAGAAAACAAATTCTTCGACTCTGCACCCACCAAAATTTTCAGGATTGCATCAACTTGATCTTTTTCTTTGGCCTCAACTGCAGTAAAAACAAGCAAATGAAGACACAAGTTTGAGCATCATCATAAAGAATATCAGAAACCCTACAGACTACGAATGGAAATAAATCTAGTAAAATTAAAGACAGCTTCTTGTATCCAGTAATCCAAAACTTTTGCTATTCTTATCCATGATATAAAACTCAGCTGATTTGATATTTTTCCCATGATATAAAGTCTAACCTTGTTCAATAAAATGCTTCATAGAATATGAAATCGAATTTGACTAGGGAGAATAAGAGGGGGGAACTAAGCGGAATACCAACAATGATACTTAAGACGGAAATCTTGTTGAGTCCGACTTTGGGGTCCTCAACACTCCCATATGTAGTTCCTTCCATTTACACAAGACAACTTTGATTACAATATAAAAATAAAGTTTAAGTGCAAAAAGTTCTCAGTGTGCAATCATACCAGACCTCTGACTAGGGTAACTACGTAAAGGTTAAGCGATAGGGAACTTATTGAGTCTCTGACAGCAATCTGTTTAATCCTGCGCTGGTAAACATCCTAGTTGTACAACATAGTGATAATGACCTGGCACAACATCAACTAATGATTAGCGAAAGAGTTAAAATAAAATATGATAGAGAGAGTTGGAAGTCACAGACATACCTATGTTATCGTCACCCGGTCCCTTAAGAATTGTAAATCAGTAATAAGGACCTCTATGCTTGCTTTAGCATTATCGAGATTCTTTTGGAGAAGTTCACTGGCCTGGAAATATTAGCTTAGAAGTTAGTATTCATTGATTTTTGTTAATATAAATACTCGGTGTATTGAAATTTTGCGATAAGACATGTGACTTTACTAAGCCAACTGTAACTGCTACCTAAGACTTCCAGTTTTACTATAGTTCATCACACTTTATGCCTTCAGCTCAGTACTAATAAACATTGTTCCTCGACAGGGATCCTGAATTCTAGATGAACCCGCTGCAAATAACGCATGTACTGAATCTTGAGAAAGTGAGGTTGAACTGGTTGAAGACAAACACCGCATGTGAGTTCAAATCCTGCGGACGAGTTGAAAATTACATGTGCTCAACATAGAGATAAGATAAAATCCACAATGCACGTGAATAAAGCAAGTCATAAGTAGATCAAAGTGTGAATAAAAACTTACTTACCTCTGGTACTTATTTTCTTTGTCAGGGATGCTGGAATGATAAGATGGGAATTCCTACGACTAAAGTACAATATTCATGTAATAAAATGTAGAGAGGATACTCTCTACATTTTCTTTGCTGCAACTCAACCACCTGCAGCGAACATTGTGTGTATGAGCTACAAAATTTATGAATTCAAGATAAGATCAAGCAAGAAAATAACGACAAAACTATCATGACTTATGCTATCACAACTCAACCGTTCATATTAGCAATTGTATTGATAACTACATGGTAACCTGTAAAACTGGGGCCTAGTATAACTCTTCTCAGTATATGCCATTATCTAGGTTGAAAATCATGATACCCATGTCGTGAAAGATATATAAATTCAGTAAGGACCTGAATTTTTCTTGCAGCTCACAAACAAAAGCGGACAAATTTGGTAATAGACCAGGCGAAACTGTTGATAACTGATTGAGGAAAGCTGAGAGTAACTGATAGGTGTCTAAAACACCTAATTTACTATCTAGTAGTTACGCTTTCTTTGCTACTTTTCTTGTGAATTATGATCTTTACGCGTGTTTTTGAGTTATTAGATACTCTGGAGTCGCACGGAGGAAAAGAAGCAGAAATCACCCAATTTGAACGAAAAAGGAAAAATTGTCATTTCACGGGCGAACACTATCTGGAGCCCAGTTAAGGTTAAGGGGTAACTCTCTTTTGGAGGCAGCAGTGTAGTTAAGGGGCTGTCAATTTGGTTAGCCCTTATCGAAGCGACCAGTGCCAATAATAACCCAACTCACTAACTAGGTCGAGATTACATCCGAAGACAACTTCGGTCTTGATTCCTAGTCGTTTGTGAGAGTGGTTCACAAATTTCAGCCTTTGAATCGAGATCGAGAAATCGTGAGGAAGAAATTGGTAGTGGAATCGAATTCATAGAAGAGTGGGAGAATAAATTCAAGCTGTTGGGTGTTAGATCGATGAAGAGATTGCAGTTGGAGAAACAATGAAGAAATAGAAGTCGGGTTCTGTTGAAAATGAGAGTTTGTTGTTGCAATTAGGAGCTAGGGTTTCGACAATTGATTAGACAGAAGCTGATGTTGTTCAATGATGGTACTGATCGAGATTGAAGAGTTATAGAGGATGATTGAGTTTGATTCAGGGATGAGAAGGAGCTCGAGTTAGGGTTTTCTGCAAATCGAAAATGAAGAGAAATTGAATGATTCGATTCAAAGGAAGAAGAGAGATTCGGGGTTAGTTAAAGAAGAAATCGATCTCGTTGTTTCCGTGATGAATTAGAGATGGGTGTTGCTTGAGTTACAGATCGGGAGCGTGAAGCTGGTGGTGTTTGAGCACTGGGAGACGATGATTATGAGAAGACTGAGAAATGGGTTGTTTGTGCTGTTAATTTGGGAACAGATTGATGCAGGAAATGGTGAGTCAGTGTATGGAGATGGTGATGTTTGTATGTGCAATGGCTAGACATGACTCAGGTGAAATAATGGAGATGGATATTTGAGCTGGATCAAGTGGAAAGGGATCAGCTGGATGATTACAGTGCAGCTGTGCAGAAGCTACAGGAGGTGTATGAGATTTGAATTGAAATGGCTAAATGGGGTTTATGAAGCTGTGGAGATGGTACTCAGTTCAAGATTGCAGCTGAGGAGCTAGTGCGGACGAGCCGAGGAAAGTGGTATGTGTGTGAATTAGTTGCAGGTAGATTGAGATGCAAATGGTGAGTGCAATGGAACTTGTGGAACTGAGATGCGAGGATTGACTCACGGTGATATGGGACCTGAAGCCAGTTGAAGTTGGAGGAGCAAAGTGGCTTGAAATAGACTTCTTTGTGAATGGTTTAAGGTGGTGCAGGTGCGGGTTTGAATTGATTTATGTGACATTTCCGAGAGGGGTTTGATTCAGAGATTGCAGGATGGTAAAGATACAGGGAGGAGGTTTATGAAATTGAAATGGTGAAGAACAGATCCATGGAAGAGATGATTTGGCCTGGCTTGAGTTATTTAGATGCAAGATGGCAAGGTTTGAATCTATGGCGATTGTACCTTGCGGGTGTTGTATGCTTGCCAGGAAAATGGTGGTGGATTTGGTCATGTTGAGCTGAGATGGTGTTTGTGGGTTAGCAATGCAATTAGGCTATTGCGGGACAAGGTGTATTCTTTGGTGAAGATGCTAGTTATGGTTGCAGGAAGGTGCGGTGAGTCGAATGAAATGGTTCGCTTGAAGTGCGAGGCAAGAGATACAGCTGCAGATGTGAAGAATGCACAGCCCAGAATGGCTGAAATTGCTTGGATGAAGCACCATCTTGGTACATGACTGTATTACGGCGTGCAGGCTAACCGTAAATCTCGATTGTTAGGATCACTCACCGAGTCGGGCTTGTTAGACTCGACTCAGTCCTGATCGGACCACCGACTCATATGACGGCTTGACTCCTGGGTCTGACCGAGTTGACCCGATCTAACTCGTTGACCGGTGGCCAGGGCGGACTTTTCCGGTCACTCGAGATACTTTCCTGGGCGACCTTAAGGCCAATTTCCGGCTTTTCTGGCGACGAATTTTGGACATAATTTTACATGGGTTTTTTCTCACACATGGGCTTGGTGGTCCACTTGAAGATGGGTTTTGAGAAGACCTAATATTGGAAGGAGTATCCTTTATGGAAATTGAGAAACATATAAAAAGGGAAGACTTTTACCTAATTGGGGGAGCTTTGGCCTCTACTTTTGGTTCTAGGGTTTAGAAACATGATAGGTTTTCTCTTTCTTCTTGTTATGAACTCCTATGCCATGAGTAACTAAGTTTTTAGTATTGGTTGAAGATGTAGTTGGATTTTGCAACCAAGTTATGATTTTTATGAATTAGTTTTCTCTCAATATTATCGTTTGATTTCTACGGGTTATAATAATTGCATGATTGATGTATTGCAATATGATTGAATGTTTGTTTAGTTAAGTATAGAATTGATTGAACTCACATCCATATCTATAGCTATTTTAGGGTTTTCATCGAGCGATAGCCTTGAATACGAGTAGCATGATATGATTATGGTTTGTAGTGATACATCCTTGTAGTCATAAGTAGAAATTGACCTTTGTTCGAATTGTTTGCGCAATGTATTACAATTGCATTGATTAGCCTATTTCTGAAACTTAATGCTCATAGGAATTGAACTTGATTAGCGCAAGGCGTTAGGTTATTCTTTAGGTAGAATTGACATACGCAGCTCTAATGTGTGTGTGATGAATTAGGAAATTTAAGGAGTATTCTTGCAATAAGGTATTCTATGGCTTTTGATGATAGCGAGATTAAATACGAATTCTATTCATATATTCAAAAACTTGTTTACAATTGAAGATGAAACCTTTATCCAATATTTCACATCCTTGATTTGCGTGTTTACTTTTCTTTATTTGCTTTTTGTTTATTTTTATTTACACAACCAGAAAATCCCTTGTGTTACTTATAAGATACCGAAACATATTGACAACCAAGACCTCTCTGTGGGAACGATCCTTTCTTTCCCTTGCTTCATTATATATTTTGAGTAGTAAGAAAGTGTAATTTATACGGCTTTCAACCGGTCAAATTTTGGCTTTCAACCGGTCAAATTTTGGCTTTCAACCGGTCAAAATTTTGCTTTCAACCGGTCAAATTTTGGCTTTCAACCGGTCAAATTTATACGGCTTTCAACCGGTCAAATTTTGAGTAGTAAGAAAGTGTAATTTTTAGCCGACAGAGAATGATCCTTTCTCTGTCGGCTGACAACCGGTCAAATTTTGGCGCCGAGGAGGCAACAGTTGTTAATTGTTTTTGGTTTCTTATTTTTGTTTTTAGTTTGTTTCTTATTCTTTGGTTCTTAACCGAGTTTTGAGAATCTCGTTTCAGGTACCAATTTCTATGGACGGAGCATATTGGAGCAATCAATACGGCTTTCAACCTCAACAACATGAAAACTATCACCCTTATGGGGAATACAATCAAAACCAATCCTTTAGTTATGGTCCGTACTCCACGTACCCTTTTAGTTGTTCTCATACATATCAACCTTCTTATGGTGGGTATGTAAGTGAGCAACCACAAAGAGGGGATGATACTTGTGCTCCTATTAATATTTCTTCTAGTTTGGTAGATGAAATGCAACAATTTTTGGACAAACATGGAGTCAATTCGTAGACAACCAAGCGTGGAACCAATTTCATCGACCGAATGTGCTCATAGTATGTTTAGCCCAATTTCTGATCGTAGTTATGATCATTCACCCATTCAAAGGGAAGATAATTGGCCTAACAATACTGAAGTAAGTAATTATAATTTTGCCTTGTCGAATGAGATTTACAAACAAATGGAACATTATATTCAGAATTTGGATGGATCACTCCAAGAGCTTCAAAGAGGTGTTTCCGACGTAAGAAAGGGCATTGATGAGTACAGGGAAGAATTGAATAATTATGTTGAAAAAGGCGAACCTTTGGGGACTTTCGTTGCTAATTGTGTAGTGAACTCAACTCTTGATCTTAATAATGATCATTCACCTATTCAAAAGGATGAGTTGGAGATTAGCAACACTAAATTCAGCGAGAACCAATCTTATGTTGACTATGATAGTGGTGATGATTATTATGAAAATACATCGCTTGAACCAATTTATGGTGACATCCCGAGGAGTGTACAATGGAGTCTTTTTGCGATCAAGGTGAAGTTGAAAAGGAATATGATGACACTAGTGTAGATTACTCGAGCATTTATCCTTATAACGATCAAGAACCTATTCAAAAGGTAAAGCTTGAGGAAGATGCAATGAGTGGTCTAAAAAAATTCCTTATGGACAATATTGCATCCGCAAAAGATTATGTGCCTTACAAACAAAGAAGAGTATGTTGAGAATGAGACCGGTATGACCAATATTGTGGAAGACCCAATTGAGCTTGCAAATGATTGTAATGATGATGTTTATGTCGAGACTTTGGTTACGGCAGAAACGGACGAAGAATGGTTGCAAGGTTTGATAGAGGACCATGATATACATGAGGTGAATAATTCACTTGAATTTTTCAAGGATGAAGAGGATTCCGTAATACAAGAGATTGTGCAAGGTTTATCTAACCCTTTGCCTATTGTTTCTTCTCCCTTACCTCTTATTGGTTTGAATGTATGTGCTTGAGAATATTGTTGAATGACTTTGTTTCTCGTTTTCCGCCATTAGAGATACTTGATTCTCATACTATGCAGGTTATGGAACAAGAAACCGTGGAAGTACCCGACTTCTATATTCTTTATACACTCCCAAGTGTGGACAAGAATAAGTGTGGGGGAAGCTTTTATCGGTCAACAGCTTCACTTTTGCTTTATTGTACTAATATTTGTGTGAAGCTAGTGTTTCCAAAACAGGTTCTATGGAAGGATCCCCAACTTTTCAGGTTATTAGTCTATGGGGAATGAATCTTGCAAAGATATAGTGGTGACGACTTTAAACCAAGCGCTACATGGGAGGCAACCCACCGGTTTTGTATTTCTTATCTTTTAATTTTTCTTTTCTTGTTTTTAGCTTTTTCTTTTCGCAAATTGTTAGGATTTCCCACCTTGACTTTCTTTGGACGATTCAATTTACATTGAGGACAATGTAAAGTTTAAGTGTGGGGAGTGGTTAAGCATTTGCGTTGTAAATTTTTCAAATTTTTCAAATTTTTCAACTTTTGTGTAATTAGTGAATAAGAAAACTCCAACTTATGGTTAGTTCGAGTCACATAGTATACATGTCGCTAAGATTACATCGAGAATCTCATAAGAGTGGTGAACTTAGAGATGACAGAGAACATGATCGGGTTTCTTACTTGTATGAGAGTTAAAGTTGGATTTAACCATGCCAGTGGCAAATAAGGTGCAGATCAATTCGGTATTAGAGTAGTGATCCCCATAGTGGAGACTACCCATGTTACATAATGTGAGGCACCGACCTTCAATTCTTTGTACCTGTCTAAATTTGTGCTTTTAGAGTGTGTGTCACCGTACGTAAATTCCGGGCAGAATGGTGAGCTTTCCAACCTCCTACCATAGAAGCACTATTTTGATCTCTTGAGTGCTATTTTTATCAACCATGTTGGTGACATCGAATTGCTAACTTACATACCACTTGTAATCTTGTTCGCAGTTAGCACCATCCACCTTATCTCTCTCTACACCAACAAGTCCATAGAAACACCATCATCATCAACAAGAGGAGCATCACAAATTTGAAGGAAAGTTGAACACGTTTGAGGTTTACAAGCAACAATACAAAAATGAGCAGATTTATCAAGATGAGAGTTCGAGAAGTTTATGATATCAAGACATACAAGTTGTGAAGAACCAAGCGGTAAAGTACTTACACCATGGCATTTGTATTTTATTTTATTTCTCTAGTCTCAAAAAAAAAAAAAAAAAAAAAAAAAAAGAAAGAGAGACAAGAGAAAATTTCTTTAGGTTCATTACTAGTTTTATTGTTTTATTTCGTTTTTATTTGTATTTGTTTTATTTTTCTTGTCTCATAAAAAAAATAATAATAATAATTAAAAGAAAAAAAAAGAAAAAAAAAAAAGAGACAAGAAAAATTCATTGCATCATATTTTGAGTTTGTATAGTTCGTTTTTAGTTTTGTTCTTTCAATAAAGCCAATGGAAGAAGAAATATCCATAATGAAGTTTCAAGCAACAAGGAATTAAAGGAAAGAGTTATATTGTCAAGAATCTACGAAGTTCAAGAGTTATCATCAAGAGTTGAAGACCGAAGACGAAGATGAAGACACCGATAGAAGACCGAAGACGTTTCTATGGATCTTTGTGAGAGTGGTGCTAGCTGCACGCCGAACGGATAACAAGGTAAGTAAGCATATTCCCACCTTCGTTAAGTGGTTGATTTCCTTTCTTAGAGATCGTCAGAAAAAATGGGTTTTCAAAAATTTATAAAAGATGTGGGTTTACAAAACAATTCAGAGGGTTTTACCTTCATACCATTCAACGTGTCGTAGGATTCTCTCTTCATTCCTACCTGGACACATGTGTGACCCATAAAAAGTGTTTATTATTGAGAGCAATTTCATAAAACCCTTTCTTGTGAGGCGAGTCGAGACTTTTGATCACTCCGAACCCGAATTTCGTCGAGAAGGGATGGTTATTTCTCTCTCAACTTTTAAGGATGAGATTGTGTTCATTTATGTGTCTAACTTCTTATGACTAGTGTGCAGAATCTCTATGTCTTCTTAGCGCTTGGATACTATCATTACGGAGAACTAGTAAGTTGGTAAAATAGGTTTTGTGGGTATATCTCTAGTAAACCCTCACGGATGCGGTGGTTTGACTCGGTGATATGGGACTGAAGCCACTGAAGTTGGAGGAGCAGTGGCTTGAAATGGACTCGCTTGTGAATGGTTTAAGGTGGTGCAGTGCGGGTTTGAATTGATTTATGTGATTCCGAGAGGGGTTTGATTCAGAGATTGCAGGGCTGGTAAAGATACGGGGAGGAGGTTTATGAAATTGAAATGGTGAAGAACAGATCCATGGAAGAGATGATTTGGCCTGGCAGGTTATTTAGATGCGAGATGGCAAGGTTTGAATCTATGGCAGTTGCAAACTGCAGGTGTTGTATGCTTGCTGTGGGAAATGGTGGTTCGATTTGGTCATGTTGAGCTGAGATGGTGTTTGTGGGTTAGCAATGCAATTAGGCTATTGCAGGACAAGGTGTATTGCTGGTGAAGATGCTAGTTATGGTTGGAGGAAGGTGCAGTGAGCTGAATGAAATGGTTCTGGCTTGAAGTGCAAGAGATACGGCTGCAGATGTGAAGAATGCACGGCCGAATGGCCGGAATTGCTTGGATGAAGCACCATCTTGGTGCATGACCTGGATTCTGACTGTCTGGCAATCAGAATATAATAGCTCAGATTGTCGATCACTCACCGAGTCAGCTTGTTAGACTCGACTCGGGTCCGATGGACCACCGACTCATATGACTCGGCTTGACTCGGTCCGACCGAGTTGACCCGAGCTAACTCGTTGACCGGGTGGACAAGGCGGACTTCGCCGGTCACCTGAGATACTTTTCGGCGACCTTTCCGGCCAATTTCCTGCTTTTCCGGCGACGAATTTTGGACATAATTTTACATGGGTTTTTTCTCACACATGGGCTTGGTGGACCACTTGAAGATGGGTTTTGAGAAGACCTAATATTGGAAGGAGTATCCTTTATGGAAATTGAGAAACATATAAAAAGGGAAGACTTTTACCTAATTGGGGGAGCTTTGGCCTCTACTTTTGGTTCTAGGGTTTAGAAACATGATAGGTTTCTCTTTCTTCTTGTTATGAACTCCTATGCCATGAGTAACTAAGTTTTTAGTATTGGTTGAAGATGTAGTTGGATTTTGCAACCAAGTTATGATTTTTATGAATTAGTTTTCTCTCAATATTATCGTTTGATTTCTACGGGTTATAATAATTGCATGATTGATGTATTGCAATATGATTGAATGTTTGTTTAGTTAAGTCTAGAATTGATTGAACTCACATCCATATCTATAGCTATTTTAGGGTTTTCATCGAGCGATAACCTTGAATACGAGTAGCATGATATGATTATGGTTTGTAGTGATACATCCTTGTAGTCATATGTAGAAATTGACCTTTGTTCGAATTGTTTGCGCAATGTATTACAATTGCATTGATTAGCCTATTTCTGAAACTTAATGCTTTTTAGGAATTGAACTTGATTAGCGCAAGGCGTTAGGTTATTCTTTAGGTAGAATTCACATACGCAGCTCTAATGTGTGTGTGATGAATTAGGAAATTTAAGGAGTATTCTTGCAATAAGGTATTCTATGGCTTTTGATGATAGCGAGATTAAATACGAATTCTATTCATATATTCAAAAACTTGTTTACAATTGAAGATGAAACCTTTATCCAATATTTCACATCCTTGATTTGCGTGTTTACTTTTCTTTATTTGCTTTTTGTTTATTTTTATTTACACAACCAGAAAATCCCCTGTGTTACTTATAAGATACCGAAACATATTGACAACCAAGACCTCTCTGTGGGAACGATCCTTTCTTGCCCTTGCTTCATTATATATTTTGAGTAGTAAGAAAGTGTAATTTATACGGCTTTCAACCGGTCAAATTTTGGCTTTCAACCGGTCAAATTTATACGGCTTTCAACCGGTCAAATTTTGAGTAGTAAGAAAGTGTAATTTTTAGCCGACAGAGAATGATCCTTTCTCTGTCGGCTGACAACCGGTCAAATTTTGGCGCCGGGGAGGCAACGGTTGTTAATTGTTTTTGGTTTCTTATTTTTGTTTTTAGTTTGTTTCTTATTCTTTGGTTCTTAACCGAGTTTTGAGAATCTCGTTTCAGGTACCAATTTCTATGGACGGAGCATATTGGAGCAATCAATACGGCTTTCAACCTCAACAACATGAAAACTATCACCCTTATGGGGAATACAATCAAAACCAATCCTTTGGTTATGGTCCGTACTCCACGTACCCTTTTAGTTGTTCTCATACATATCAACCTTCTTATGGTGGGTATGTAAGTGAGCAACCACAAAGAGGGGATGATACTTGTGCTCCTATTAATATTTCTTCTAGTTTGGTAGATGAAATGCAACAATTTTTGGACAGCATGGAGTCAATTCGTAGACAACCAAGCGTGGAACCAATTTCATCGACCGAATGTGCTCATAGTATGTTTAGCCCAATTTCTGATCGTAGTTATGATCATTCACCCATTCAAAGGGAAGATAATTGGCCTAACAATACTGAAGTAAGTAATTATAATTTTGCCTTGTCGAATGAGATTTACAAACAAATGGAACACTATATTCATAATTTGGATTGATCACTCCAAGAGCTTCAAAGAGGTGTTTCCGAAGTAAGAAATGGCATTGATGAGTAGAGGGAAGAATTGAATAATTATGTTAAAAAAGGCGAACCTTTGGGGACTTTCGTTGATAATTGTGTAGTGAACTCAACTCTTGATCTTAATAATGATCATTCACCTATTCAAAAGGATGAGTTGGAGATTAGCAACACTAAATTCAGCGAGAACCAATCTTATGTTGACTATGATAGTGGTGATGATTATTATGAAAATACATCGCTCGAACCAATTTATGGTGACATCCCCGAGGAGTGTACAATGGAGTCTTTTTGCGATCAAGGTGAAGTTGAAAAGGAATATGATGACACTAGTGTAGATTACTCGAGCATTGATCCTTATAACGATCAAGAACCTATTCAAAAGGTAAAGCTTGAGGAAGATGCAATGAGTGGTCTAAAAAAATTCCTTATGGACAATATTGCATCCGCAAAAGATTATGTGCCTTACAACAAAGAAGAGTATGTTGAGAATGAGACCGGTATGACCAATATTGTGGAAGACCCAATTGAGCTTGCAAATGATTGTAATGATGATGTTTATGTCGAGACTTTGGTTACGGCAGAAACGGACGAAGAATGGTTGCAAGGTTTGATAGAGGACCATGATATACATGAGGTGAATAATTCACTTGAATTTTTCAAGGATGAAGAGGATTTCGTAATACAAGAGATTGTGCAAGGTTTATCTAACCCTTTGCCTATTGTTTCTTCTCCCTTACCTCTTATTGGTTTGAATGTATGTGCTTCGAGAATATTGTTGAATGACTTTGTTTTTCGTTTTCCGCCATTAGAGATACTTGATTCTCATACTATGCAGGTTATGGAACAAGAAACCGTGGAAGTACCCGACTTCTATATTCTTTATACACTCCCAAGTGTGGACAAGAATAAGTGTGGGGGAAGCTTTTATCGGTTCATAACTTCACTTTTGCTTTATTGTACTAATATTTGTGTGAAGCTAGTGTTTCCAAAATAGGTTCTATGGAAGGATCCCCAACTTTTCAGGTTATTAGTCTATGGGGAATGAATCTTGCAAGGATATAGTCGGGTGACGACTTTAAACCAAGCGCTACATGGGAGGCAACCCACCGGTTTTGTATTTCTTATCTTTTAATTTTTCTTTTCTTGTTTTTAGATTTTTCTTTTCGCAAATTGTTAGGATTTCCCACCTTGACTTTCTTTGGACGATTCAATTTACATTGAGGACAATGTAAAGTTTAAGTGTGGGGGAGTGGTTAAGCATTTGCGTTGTAAATTTTTCAAATTTTTCAACTTTTGTGTAATTAGTGAATAAGAAAACTCCAACTTATGGTTAGTTCAGAGTCACATAGTATACATGTCGCTAAGATTACATCGAGAATCTCATAAGAGTGACTGAACTTAGAGATGACAGAGAACATGATCGGGTTTCTTGCTTGTATGAGAGTTAAAGTTGGATTTAACCATGCCAGTGGCAAATAAGGTGCAGACTGAATTCGGAATTAGAGTAGTGATCCCCCATAGTGGAGACTACCCATGTTACATAATGTGAGGCACCGACCTTCAATTCTTTGTACCTGTCTAAATTTGTGCTTTTAGAGTGTGTGTCACCGTACGTAAATTCCGGGCAGAATGGTGAGCTGTCCAACCTCCTACCATAGAAGCACTATTTTGATCTCTTGAGTGCTATTTTTATCAACCATGTTGGTGACATCGAATTGCTAACTTACATACCACTTGTAATCTTGTTCGCAGTTAGCACCATCCACCTTATCTCTCTCTACACCAACAAGTCCATAGAAACACCATCATCATCAACAAGAGGAGCATCACAAATTTGAAGGAAAGTTGAACACGTTTGAGGTTTACAAGCAACAATACAAAAATGAGCAGATTTATCAAGATGAGAGTTCGAGAAGTTTATGATATCAAGACATACAAGTTGTGAAGAACCAAGCGGTAAAGTACTTACACCATGGCCTTTGTATTTTATTTTATTGCTCTAGTCTCAAAAAAAAAAAAAAAAAAAAAAAAAGAGAGACAAGAGAAAATTTCTTTAGGTTCATTACTAGTTTTATTGTTTTATTTCGTTTTTATTTGTATTTGTTTTATTTTTCTTGTCTCATAAAAAAAATAATAATAATAATTAAAAGAAAAAAAAATGAAAAAAAAAAAAAGAGACAAGAAAAATTCATTGCATCATATTTTGAGTTTGTATAGTTCGTTTTTAGTTTTGTTCTTTCAATAAAGCCAATGGAAGAAGAAATATCCATAATGAAGTTTCAAGCAACAAGGAATTAAAGGAAAGAGTTATATTGTCAAGAATCTACGAAGTTCAAGAGTTATCATCAAGAGTTGAAGACCGAAGACGAAGATGAAGACACCGATAGAAGACCGAAGACGTTTCTATGGATGTTGTGAGAGTGGTGCTAGCTGCACGCCGAACGGATAACAAGGTAAGTAAGCATATTCCCACCTTCGTTAAGTGGTTGATTTCCTTTCTTAGAGATCGTCAGAAAAAATGGGTTTTCAAAAATTTATAAAAGATGTGGGTTTTCAAAACAATTCGGAGGGTTTTACCTTCCTACCATTCAACGTGTCGCGCAGATTCTCTCTTCATTCCTACCTGGACACATGTGTGACCCATAAAAAAGTCATTTTATTATTGAGAGCAATTTCATAAAACCCTTTATTGTGAGGCGAGTCGAGACTTTTGATCACCCGAACCCGAATTTATGTCGAGAAGGGATGGTTATTTCTCTCTCAACTTTTAAGGATGAGATTGTGTTCATTTATGTGTCTAACTTCTTATGACTAGTGTGCGTAATCTCTATGTCTTCTTAGCGCTTGGATACTATCATTACGGAGAACTAGTAAGTTGGTAAAATAGGTTTTGTGGGTATATCTCTAGTAAACCCTCACGGATGCGGGGATTGACTCGGTGATATGGGACTGGAAGCCACTGAAGTTGGAGGAGCAGTGGCTTGAAATGGACTCGCTTGTGAATGGTTTAAGGTGGTGCAAAGTGCGGGTTTGAATTGATTTATGTGACGATTCCGAGAGGGGTTTGATTCGAGAGATTGCAGGTGGTAAAGATACGAGGGAGGAGGTTTATGAAATTGAAATGGTGAAGAACAGATCCATGGAAGAGATGATTTGGCCTGGCAGGTTATTTAGATGCAGATGGCAAGGTTTGAATCTATGGCAGTTGCAGCTGCAGGTGTTGTATGCTTGCCAGGGAAATGGTGGTGGATTTGGTCATGTTGAGCTGAGATGGTGTTTGTGGGTTAGTAGTGCAATTAGGCTATTGCAGGACAAGGTGTATTGCTGGTGAAGATGCTAGTTATGGTTGGAGGAAGGTGCAGTGAGCTGAATGAAATGGTTCTGGCTTGAAGTGCAGGCAAGAGATACAGCTGCAGATGTGAAGAATGCACAACCAGAATGGCTGGAATTGCTTGGATGAAGCACCATCTTGGTGCATGACTGGATTACAGCCTGTGCAATCAGTAATACTCATTGTCGGGATCACTCGCCTGAGTCGGGCTTGTTAGACTCGACTCAGTCCGATCGACCACCCGACTCATATGACTCGGCTTGACTCGGTCTGACCGAGTTGACCCTAGTTGACCCGAGCTAACTCGTTGACCGGTGACCGGGCGGATTTTGCTTCTGGTCACCCGAGATACTTTCCGCGACCTTTTCCGGCCAATTTCCCGCTTTTCCGGCGACGAATTTTGGACATAATTTTACATGGGTTTTTTCTCACACATGGGCTTGGTGGACCACTTGAAGATGGGTTTTGAGAAGACCTAATATTGGAAGGAGTATCCTTTATGGAAATTGAGAAACATATAAAAAGGGAAGACTTTTACCTAATTGGGGGAGCTTTGGCCTCTACTTTTGGTTCTAGGGTTTAGAAACATGATAGGTTTTCTTTCTTCTTGTTATGAACTCCTATGCCATGAGTAACTAAGTTTTAGTATTGGTTGAAGATGTAGTTGGATTTTGCAACCAAGTTATGATTTTTATGAATTAGTTTTCTCTCAATATTATCGTTTGATTTCTACGGGTTATAATAATTGCATGATTGATGTATTGCAATATGATTGAATGTTTGTTTAGTTAAGTCTAGAATTGATTGAACTCACATCCATATCTATAGCTATTTTAGGTTTTCATCGAGCGATAACCTTGAATACGAGTAGCATGATATGATTATGGTTTGTAGTGATACATCCTTGTAGTCATATGTAGAAATTGACCTTTGTTCGAATTGTTTGCGCAATGTATTACAATTGCATTGATTAGCCTATTTCTGAAACTTAATGCTCCTATGAATTGAACTTGATTAGCGCAAGGCGTTAGGTTATTCTTTAGGTAGAATTCACATACGCAGCTCTAATGTGTGTGTGATGAATTAGGAAATTTAAGGAGTATTCTTGCAATAAGGTATTATATGGCTTTTGATGATAGCGAGATTAAATACGAATTCTATTCATATATTCAAAAACTTGTTTACAATTGAAGATGAAACCTTTATCCAATATTTCACATCCTTGATTTGCGTGTTTACTTTTCTTTATTTGCTTTTTGTTTATTTTTATTTACACAACCAGAAAATCCCCCGTGTTACTTATAAGATACCGAAACATATTGACAACCAAGACCTCTCTGTGGGAACGATCCTTTCTTGCCCTTGCTTCATTATATATTTTGAGTAGTAAGAAAGTGTAATTTATATTTGTGTCGGGTTGACAACCGGTCAAATTTTGGCGCTGGGAGGCAACGGTTGTTAATTGTTTTTGGTTTCTTATTTTTGTTTTTGGTTTGTTTCTTATTCTTTGGTTCTTAACCGAGTTTTGAGAATATCGTTTCAGGTACCAATTTCTATGGACGGAGCATATTGGAGCAATCAATACGGCTTTCAACCTCAACAACATGAAAACTATCACCCTTATGGGGAATACAATCAAAACCAATCCTTTGGTTATGGTCCGTATCCACGTACCCTTTTAGTTGTTCTCATACATATCAACCTTCTTATGGTGGGTATGTAAGTGAGCAACCACAAAGAGGGGATGATACTTGTGCTCCTATTAATATTTCTTCTAGTTTGGTAGATGAAATGCAACAATTTTTGGACAGCATGGAGTCAATTCGTAGACAACCAAGCGTGGAACCAATTTCATCGACCGAATGTGCTCATATTATGTTTAGCCCAATTTCTGATCGTAGTTATGATCATTCACCCATTCAAAGGGAAGATAATTGGCCTAACAATACTGAAGTAAGTAATTCTAATTTTGCCTTGTCGAATAAGCTTTACAAACAAATGGAACACTATATTCAGAATTTGGATGGATCACTCCAAGAGCTTCAAAGAGGTGTTTCCGACGTAAGAAAGGGCATTGATGAGTACAGGGAAGAATTGAATAATTATGTTGAAAAAGGCGAACCTTTGGGGACTTTCGTTGATAATTGTGTAGTGAACTCAACTCTTGATCTTAATAATGATCATTCACCTATTCAAAAGGATGAATTGGAGATTAGCAACACTAAATTCAGCGAGAACCAATCTTATGTTGACTATGATAGTGGTGATGATTATTATGAAAATACATCGCTTGAACCAATTTATGGTGACATCCCCGAGGAGTGTACAATGGAGTCTTTTTGCGATCAAGGTGAAGTTGAAAAGGAATATGATGACACTAGTGTAGATTACTCGAGCATTGATCCTTATAACGATCAAGAACCTATTCAAAAGGTAAAGCTTGAGGAAGATGCAATGAGTGGTCTAAAAAAATTCCTTATGGACAATATTGCATCCGCAAAAGATTATGTGCCTTATAACAAAGAAGAGTATGTTGAGAATGAGACGGTATGACCAATATTGTGGAAGACCCAATTGAGCTTGCAAATGATTGTAATGATGATGTTTATGTCGAGACTTTGGTTACGGCAGTAAACGGACGAAGAATGGTTGCAAGGTTTGATAGAGGACCATGATATACATGAGGTGAATAATTCACTTGAATTTTTCAAGGATGAAGAGGATTCCGTAATACAAGAGATTGTGCAAGGTTTATCATACCCTTTGCCTATTGTTTCTTCTCCCTTACCTCTTATTGGTTTGAATGTATGTGATTCGAGAATATTGTTGAATGACTTTGTTTTTCGTTTTCCGCCATTAGAGATACTTGATTCTCATACTATGCAGGTTATGGAACAAGAAACCGTGGAAGTACCCGACTTCTATATTCTTTATACACTCCCAAGTGTGGACAAGAATAAGTGTGGGGGAGCTTTTATCGGTTCATAACTTCACTTTTGCTTTATTGTACTAATATTTGTGTGAAGCTAGTGTTTCCAAAACAGGTTCTATGGAAGGATCCCCAACTTTTCAGGTTATTAGTCTATGGGGAATGAATCTTGCAAGGATATAGTCGGGCTGACGATTTTAAACCAAGCGCTACATGGGAGGCAACCCACCGGTTTTGTATTTCTTATCTTTTAATTTTTCTTTTCTTGTTTTTAGCTTTTTCTTTTCGCAAATTGTTAGGATTTCCCACCTTGACTTTCTTTGACGATTCAATTTACATTGAGGACAATGTAAAGTTTAAGTGTGGGGGAGTGGTTAAGCATTTGCGTTGTAAATTTTTCAAATTTTTCAACTTTTGTGTAATTAGTGAATAAGAAAACTCCAACTTATGGTTAGTTTAGAGTCACATAGTATACATGTCGCTAAGATTACATCGAGAATCTCATAAGAGTGACTGAACTTAGAGATGACAGAGAACATGATCGGGTTTCTTACTTGTATGAGAGTTAAAGTTGGATTTAACCATGCTAGTGGCAAATAAGGTGTAGACTGAATTCGGTATTAGAGTAGTGATCCCCCATAGTGGAGACTACCCATGTTACATAATGTGAGGCACCGACCTTCAATTCTTTGTACTGTCTAAATTTGTGCTTTTAGAGTGTGTGTCACCGTACGTAAATTCCGGCGAATGGTGAGCTGTCCAACCTCCCACCATAGAAGCACTATTTTGATCTCTTGAGTGCTATTTTTATCAACCATGTTGGTGACATCGAATTGCTAACTTACATACCACTTGTAATCTTGTTCGCAGTTAGCACCATCCACCTTATCTCTATCTACACCAACAGGTCCATAGAAACACCATCATCATCAACAAGAGGAGCATCACAAATTTGAAGGAAAGTTGAACACGTTTGAGGTTTACAAGCAACAATACAAAAATGAGCAGATTTATCAAGATGAGAGTTCGAGAAGTTTATGATATCAAGACATACAAGTTGTGAAGAACCAAGCGGTAAAGTACTTACACCATGGCCTTTGTATTTTATTTTATTTCTCTAGTCTCAAAAAAAAAAAAAAAAAAAAAAAAAAAAGAACAAAAAAAAAAAAAAAAAGAGACAAGAGAAAATTTCTTTAGGTTCATTACTAGTTTTAATGGTTTTATTTCGTTTTTATTTTGTATTTCTTTTATTTTTCTTGTCTCATAAAAAAAAAAATAATAATAATTAAAAGAAAAAAAAATGAAAAAAAAAAAAAAAGAGACAAGAAAAATTCATTGTATCATATTTTGAGTTTGTATAGTTCGTTTTAGTTTTGTTCTTTCAATAAAGCCAATGGAAGAAGAAATATCCATAATGAAGTTTCAAGCAACAAGGAATTAAAGGAAAGAGTTATATTGTCAAGAATCTACGAAGTTCAAGAGTTATCATCAAGAGTTGAAGACCGAAGATGAAGATGAAGACACCGATAGAAGACCGAAGACGTTTCTATGGATGCTGTGAGAGTGGTGCTAGCTGCACGCCGAACGGATAACAAGGTAAGTAAGCATATTACCACCTTCGTTAAGCGGTTGATTTACTTTCTTAGAGATCGTCAGAAAAAATGGGTTTTCAAAAATTTATAAAAGATGTGGGTTTTCAAAACAATTCGGAGGGTTTTACCTTCCTACCATTCAACGTGTCGCAGATTCTCTCTTCATTCCTACCTGGACACATGTGTGACCCATAAAAAAGCTGTTTATTATTGAGAGCAATTTCATAAAACCCTTTCTTGTGAGGCAGAGTCGAGACTTTTGATCACTCCGAACCCGAATTTCTGTCGAGAAGGGATGGTTATTTCTCTCTCAACTTTTAAGGATAAGATTGTGTTCATTTATGTGTCTAACTTCTTATGACTAGTGTGCAGAATCTCTATGTCTTCTTAGCGCTTGGATACTATCATTACGGAGAACTAGTAAGTTGGTAAAATAGGTTTTGTGGGTATATCTCTAGTAAACCCTCACGGATGCAGGGATTGACTCTGGTGATATGGGACTGAAGCCAGCTGAAGTTGGAGGAGCAGTGGCTTGAAATGGACCTGCTGTGAATGGTTTAAGGTGGTGCAGGTGCGGGTTTGAATTGATTTATATGACAGTTCCGAGAGGGGTTTGATTTAGAGATTGCAGGATGGTAAAGATACAGGGAGGAGGTTTATGAAATTGAAATGGTGAAGAACAGATCCATGGAAGAGATGATTTGGCCTCGAAGGTTATTTAGATGAGATGGCAAGGTTTGAATCTATGGCGATTGCAAATTGCAGTGTTGTATGCTTGCTGTGGAAATGGTGGTGGATTTGGTCATGTTGAAATGAGATGGTGTTTGTGGGTTAGCGGTGCAATTAGGCTATTGCAGACAAGGTGTATTCTTTGGTGAAGATGCTAGTTATGGTTGGAGGAAGGTGCGGTGAGTGAATGAAATGGTTCTGGCTTGAAGTGCAGGCAAGAGATACAGCTGCAGATGTGAAGAATGCACAAATTTAATGGTCGGAATTGCTTGGATGAAGCAACATCTTGGTGCATGACTCGGATTATGTACTGTGCAATCAGAATAAACTCAGATTGTCGATCACTCAGCTGAGTCGCTTGTTAGACTCGACTCGTGTCCTGATCGACCACCTGACTCATATGACTCGGCTTGACTCGGTCTGACCGAGTTGACCCTAGTTGACCCGAGCTAACTCGTTGACCGGTGACCGGGCGGACTTTGCCGGTCACCTGAGATACTTTTCGGCGACCTTTCCGGCCAATTTCCTGCTTTTCCGGCGACGAATTTTGGACATAATTTTACATGGGTTTTTTCTCACACATGGGCTTGGTGGACCACTTGAAGATGGGTTTTGAGAAGACCTAATATTGGAAGGAGTATCCTTTATGGAAATTGAGAAACATATAAAAAGGGAAGACTTTTACCTAATTGGGGGAGCTTTGGCCTCTACTTTTGGTTCTAGGGTTTAGAAACATGATAGGTTTTCTCTTTCTTCTTGTTATGAACTCCTATGCCATGAGTAACTAAGTTTTTAGTATTGGTTGAAGATGTAGTTGGATTTTGCAACCAAGTTATGATTTTTATGAATTAGTTTTCTCTCAATATTATCGTTTGATTTCTACGGGTTATAATAATTGCATGATTGATGTATTGCAATATGATTGAATGTTTGTTTAGTTAAGTCTAGAATTGATTGAACTCACATCCATATCTATAGCTATTTTAGGTTTTCATCGAGCGATAACCTTGAATACGAAGGTAGCATGATATGATTATGGTTTGTAGTGATACATCCTTGTAGTCATATGTAGAAATTGACCTTTGTTCGAATTGTTTGCGCAATGTATTACAATTGCATTGATTAGCCTATTTCTGAAACTTAATGCTCCTAGGAATTGAACTTGATTAGCGCAAGGCGTTAGGTTATTCTTTAGGTAGAATTCACATACGCAGCTCTAATGTGTGTGTGATGAATTAGGAAATTTAAGGAGTATTCTTGCAATAAGGTATTCTATGGATTTTGATGATAGCGTAGATTAAATACGAATTCTATTCATATATTCAAAAACTTGTTTACAATTGAAGATGAAACCTTTATCCAATATTTCACATCCTTGATTTGCGTGTTTACTTTTCTTTATTTGCTTTTTGTTTATTTTTATTTACACAAACTTAAAATCCCCGTGTTACTTATAAGATACCGAAACATATTGACAACCAAGACCTCTCTGTGGGAACGATCCTTTCTTGCCCTTGCTTCATTATATATTTTGAGTAGTAAGAAAGTGTAATTTATATATGTGTCGGCTGACAACCGGTCAAATTTTGGCGCCGGTGCCGGGGAGGCAGCGGTTGTTAATTGTTTTTGGTTTCTTATTTTTGTTTTTGGTTTGTTTCTTATTCTTTGGTTCTTAACCGAGTTTTGAGAATCTCGTTTCAGGTACCAATTTCTATGGACGGAGTATATTGGAGCAATCAATACGGCTTTCAACCTCAACAACATGAAAACTATCACCCTTATGGGGAATACAATCAAAACCGATCCTTTGGTTATGGTCCGTACTCCACGTACCCTTTTAGTTGTTCTCATACATATCAACCTTCTTATGGTGGGTATGTAAGTGAGCAACCACAAAGAGGGGATGATACTTGTGCTCCTATTAATATTTCTTCTAGTTTGGTAGATGAAATGCAACAATTTTTGGACATCATGGAGTCAATTCGTAGACAACCAAGCGTGGAACCAATTTCATCGACCGAATGTGCTCATAGTATGTTTAGCCCAATTTCTGATCGTAGTTATGATCATTCACCCATTCAAAGAGAAGATAATTGGCCTAACAATACTGAAGTAAGTAATTCTAATTTTGCCTTGTCGAATAAGCTTTACAAACAAATGGAACACTATATTCAGAAATTGGATGGATCACTCCAAGAGCTTCAAAGAGGTGTTTCCGACGTAAGAAAGGGCATTGATGAGTACAGGGAAGAATTGAATAATTATGTTGAAAAAGGCGAACCTTTGGGGACTTTCGTTGATAATTGTGTAGTGAACTCAACTCTTGATCTTAATAATGATCATTCACCTATTCAAAAGGATGAGTTGGAGATTAGCAACACTAAATTCAGCGAGAACCAATCTTATGTTGACTATGATAGTGGTGATGATTATTATGAAAATACATCGCTTGAACCAATTTATGGTAACATCCCCGAGGAGTGTACAATGGAGTCTTTTTGCGATCAAGGTGAAGTTGAAAAGGAATATGATGACACTAGTGTAGATTACTCGAGCATTGATCCTTATAACGATCAAGAACCTATTCAAAAGGTAAAGCTTGAGGAAGATGCAATGAGTGGTCTAAAAAAATTCCTTATGGACAATATTGCATCCGCAAAAGATTATGTGCCTTACAACAAAGAGGAGTATGTTGAGAATGATACCGGTATGACCAATATTGTGGAAGGCCCAATTGAGCTTGCAAATGATTGTAATGATGATGTTTATGTCGAGACTTTGGTTACTGGCAGTAAACGGACGAAGAATGGTTGCAAGGTTTGATAGAGGACCATGATATACATGAGGTGAATAATTCACTTGAATTTTTCAAGGATGAAGAGGATTCCGTAATACAAGAGATTGTGCAAGGTTTATCTAACCCTTTGCCTATTGTTTCTTCTCCCTTACCTCTTATTGGTTTGAATGTATGTGCTTCGAGAATATTGTTGAATGACTTTGTTTTTCGTTTTCCGCCATTAGAGATACTTGATTCTCATACTATGCGGTTATGGAACAAGAAACCGTGGAAGTACTCCGACTTCTATATTCTTTATACACTCCCAAGTGTGGACAAGAATAAGTGTGGGGGAAGCTTTTATCGGTTCATAACTTCACTTTTGCTTTATTGTACTAATATTTGTGTGAAGCTAGTGTTTCCAAAACAGGTTCTATGGAAGGATCCCCAACTTTTCAGGTTATTAGTCTATGGGGAATGAATCTTGCAAGGATATAGTCGGGCTGACGACTTTAAACCAAGCGCTACATGGGAGGCAACCCACCGGTTTTGTATTTCTTATCTTTTAATTTTTCTTTTCTTGTTTTTAGCTTTTTCTTTTCGCAAATTGTTAGGATTTCCCACCTTGACTTTCTTTGGACGATTCAATTTACATTGAGGACAATGTAAAGTTTAAGTGTGGGGGAGTGGTTAAGCATTTGCGTTGTAAATTTTTCAAATTTTTCAAATTTTTCAACTTTTGTGTAATTAGTGAATAAGAAAACTCCAACTTATGGTTAGTTCAGAGTCACATAGTATACATGTCGCTAAGATTACATCGAGAATCTCATAAGAGTGACTGAACTTAGAGATGACAGAGAACATGATCGGGTTTCTTACTTGTATGAGAGTTAAAGTTGGATTTAACCATGCCAAAGTGGCAAATAAGGTGCAGATCGAATTCGGAATTAGAGTAGTGATCCCCATAGTGGAGACTACCCATGTTACATAATGTGAGGCACCGACCTTCAATTCTTTGTACTGTCTAAATTTGTGCTTTTAGAGTGTGTGTCACCGTACGTAAATTAGGGCAGAATGGTGAGCTGTCCAACCTCCTACCATAGAAGCACTATTTTGATCTCTTGAGTGCTATTTTTATCAACCATGTTGGTGACATCGAATTGCTAACTTACATACCACTTGTAATCTTGTTCGCAGTTAGCACCATCCACCTTATCTCTCTCTACACCAACAGGTCCATAGAAACACCATCATCATCAACAAGAGGAGCATCACAAATTTGAAGGAAAGTTGAACACGTTTGAGGTTTACAAGCAACAATACAAAAATGAGCAGATTTATCAAGATGAGAGTTCGAGAAGTTTATGATATCAAGACATACAAGTTGTGAAGAACCAACCGGTAAAGTACTTACACCATGGCCTTTGTATTTTATTTTATTTCTCTAGTCTCAAAAAAAAAAAAAAAAAAAAGAGAGACAAGAGAAAATTTCTTTAGGTTCATTACTAGTTTTATTGTTTTATTTCGTTTTTATTTTGTATTTGTTTTATTTTTCTTGTCTCATAAAAAAAAATAATAATAATAATTAAAATAAAAAAAAATGAAAAAAAAAAAAGAGACAAGAAAAATTCATTGCATCATATTTTGAGTTTGTATAGTTCGTTTTTAGTTTTGTTCTTTCAATAAAGCCAATGGAAGAAGAAATATCCATAATGAAGTTTCAAGCAACAAGGAATTAAAGGAAAGAGTTATATTGTCAAGAATCTACGAAGTTCAAGAGTTATCATCAAGAGTTGAAGACCAAGACGAAGATGAAGACACCGATAGAAGACCGAAGACGTTTCTATGGATGCTGTGAGAGTGGTGCTAGCTGCACGCCGAACGGATAACAAGGTAAGTAAGCATATTCCCACCTTCGTTAAGCGGTTGATTTACTTTCTTAGAGATCGTCAGAAAAAATGGACTTTCAAAAATTTATAAAAGATGTGGGTTTTCAAAACAATTTGAGGGTTTTACCTTCCTACCATTCAACGTGTCGCAGATTCTCTCTTCATTCCTACCTGGACACATGTGTGACCCATAAAAAGTTGTTTATTATTGAGAGCAATTTCATAAAACCCTTTCTTGTGAGGCGAGTCGAGACTTTTGATCACTCCGAACCCGAATTTCGTTGAGAAGGGATGGTTATTTCTCTCTCAACTTTTAAGGATGAGATTGTGTTCATTTATGTGTCTAACTTCTTATGACTAGTGTGCGAATCTCTATGTCTTCTTAGCGCTTGGATACTATCATTACGGAGAACTAGTAAGTTGGTAAAATAGGTTTTGTGGGTATATCTCTAGTAAACCCTCACGGATGCAGGATTGACTGGTGATATGGGACTCAAGCCATTTGAAGTTGGAGGAGCAAAGGGCTTGAAATGGACCTTTGTGAATGGTTTAAGGTGGTGCAAGTGCGGGTTTGAATTGATTTATGTGACATTCCAGAGGGGTTTGATTCAGAGATTGTAGGCTTGTAAAGATACAGGAGGAGGTTTATGAAATTGAAATGGTGAAGAACAGATCCATGGAAGAGATGATTTGGCGTGGCGGAGTTATTTAGATGCAGATGGCAAGGTTTGAATCTATGGCAATTGTAAATGCAGTGTTGTATGCTTGCCGGGGAAATGGTGGTGGATTTGGTCATGTTGAGCCGAGATGGTGTTTTGTGGGTTAGTGCAATTAGGCTATTGCAGACAAGGTGTATTGTCTGGTGAAGATGCTAGTTATGGTTGGAGGAAGGTGCGGTGAGTGAATGAAATGGTTCTCGCTTGAAGTGCGTGCAAGAGATACAAATGCAGATGTGAAGAATGCACATCCGAATGGTTTGGAATTGCTTGGATGAAGCACCATCTTGGTGCATGACGGATTACATCCTGTGCAACCGAATGTATTTCAGATTGTCGGGATCACTCACCGAGTCGAGGGCTTGTTAGACTTCGACTCAGTCCGACTGACCACCCGACTCATATGACTCGGCTTGACCTTGGCCTGACCGAGTTGACCCTAGTTGACCCGAGCTAACTCGTTTGACCGGTGACCGGGCGGACTTTGCCTGGTCACTCCGAGATACTTTTCGGCGACCTTCCGGCCAATTTCCCGCTTTTGGCGGACAATTTTGGACATAATTTTACATGGGTTTTTTCTCACACATGGGCTTGGTGGACCACTTGAAGATGGGTTTTGAGAAGACCTAATATTGGAAGGAGTATCCTTTATGGAAATTGAGAAACATATAAAAAGGGAAGACTTTTACCTAATTGGGGAGCTTTGGCCTCTACTTTTGGTTCTAGGGTTTAGAAACATGATAGGTTTCTCTTTCTTCTTGTTATGAACTCCTATGCCATGAGTAACTAAGTTTTTAGTATTGGTTGAAGATGTAGTTGGATTTTGCAACCAAGTTATGATTTTTATGAATTAGTTTTCTCTCAATATTATCGTTTGATTTCTACGGGTTATAATAATTGCATGATTGATGTATTGCAATATGATTGAATGTTTGTTTAGTTAAGTCTAGAATTGATTGAACTCACATCCATATCTATAGCTATTTTAGGTTTTCATCGAGCGATAACCTTGAATACGAGTAGCATGATATGATTATGGTTTGTAGTGATACATCCCTGTAGTCATATGTAGAAATTGACCTTTGTTCGAATTGTTTGCGCAATGTATTACAATTGCATTGATTAGCCTATTTCTACATACTTAATGCTCCTAGGAATTGAACTTGATTAGCGCAAGGCGTTAGGTTATTCTTTAGGTAGAATTCACATACGCAGCTCTAATGTGTGTGTGATGAATTAGGAAATTTAAGGAGTATTCTTGCAATAAGGTATTCTATGGATTTTGATGATAGCGAGATTAAATACGAATTCTATTCATATATTCAAAAACTTGTTTACAATTGAAGATGAAACCTTTATCCAATATTTCACATCCTTGATTTGCGTGTTTACTTTTCTTTATTTGCTTTTTGTTTATTTTTATTTACACAACCAGAAAATCCCCCGTGTTACTTATAAGATACCGAAACATATTGACAACCAAGACCTCTCTGTGGGAACGATCCTTTCTTGCCCTTGCTTCATTATATATTTTGAGTAGTAAGAAAGTGTAATTTATATATGTGTCGGCTGACAACCGGTCAAATTTTGGCGCCGGGGAGGCAACGGTTGTTAATTGTTTTTGGTTTCTTATTTTTGTTTTTGGTTTGTTTCTTATTCTTTGGTTCTTAACCGAGTTTTGAGAATCTCGTTTCAGGTACCAATTTCTATGGACGGAGTATATTGGAGCAATCAATACGGCTTTCAACCTCAACAACATGAAAACTATCACCCTTATGGGGAATACAATCAAAACCAATCCTTTGGTTATGGTCCGTACTCCACGTACCCTTTTAGTTGTTCTCATACATATCAACCTTCTTATGGTGGGTATGTAAGTGAGCAACCACAAAGAGGGGATGATACTTGTGCTCCTATTAATATTTCTTCTAGTTTGGTAGATGAAATGCAACAATTTTTGGACATCATGGAGTCAATTCGTAGACAACCAAGCGTGGAACCAATTTCATCGACCGAATGTGCTCATAGTATGTTTAGCCCAATTTCTGATCGTAGTTATGATCATTCACCCATTCAAAGAGAAGATAATTGGCCTAAACATACTTTCAAGTAAGTAATTCTAATTTTGCCTTGTCGAATAAGCTTTACAAACAAATGGAACACTATATTCAGAATTTGGATGGATCACTCCAAGAGCTTCAAAGAGGTGTTTCCGACGTAAGAAAGGGCATTGATGAGTACAGGGAAGAATTGAATAATTATGTTGAAAAAGGCGAACCTTTGGGGACTTTCGTTGATAATTGTGTAGTGAACTCAACTCTTGATCTTAATAATGATCATTCACCTATTCAAAAGGATGAGTTGGAGATTAGCAACACTAAATTCAGCGAGAACCAATCTTATGTTGACTATGATAGTGGTGATGATTATTATGAAAATACATCGCTTGAACCAATTTATGGTAACATCCCTTTGAGGAGTGTACAATGGAGTCTTTTTGCGATCAAGGTGAAGTTGAAAAGGAATATGATGACACTAGTGTAGATTACTCGAGCATTGATCCTTATAACGATCAAGAACCTATTCAAAAGGTAAAGCTTGAGGAAGATGCAATGAGTGGTCTAAAAAATTCCTTATGGACAATATTGCATCCGCAAAAGATTATGTGCCTTACAACAAAGAGGAGTATGTTGAGAATGATACCAGTATGACCAATATTGTGGAAGGCCCAATTGAGCTTGCAAATGATTGTAATGATGATGTTTATGTCGAGACTTTGGTTACGGCAGAAACGGACGAAGAATGGTTGCAAGGTTTGATAGAGGACCATGATATACATGAGGTGAATAATTCACTTGAATTTTTCAAGGATGAAGAGGATTCCGTAGTACAAGAGATTGTGCAAGGTTTATCTAACCCTTTGCCTATTGTTTCTTCTCCTTACCTCTTATTGGTTTGAATGTATGTGCTTCGAGAATATTGTTGAATGACTTTGTTTTTCGTTTTCCGCCATTAGAGATACTTGATTCTCATACTATGCAGGTTATGGAACAAGAAACCGTGGAAGTACTCCGACTTCTATATTCTTTATACACTCCCAAGTGTGGACAAGAATAAGTGTGGGGAAGCTTTTATCGGTTCATAACTTCACTTTTGCTTTATTGTACTAATATTTGTGTGAAGCTAGTGTTTCCAAAACAGGTTCTATGGAAGGATCCCCAACTTTTCAGGTTATTAGTCTATGGGGAATGAATCTTGCAAGGATATAGTCGGGCTGACGACTTTAAACCAAGCGCTACATGGGAGGCAACCCACCGGTTTTGTATTTCTTATCTTTTAATTTTTCTTTTCTTGTTTTTAGCTTTTTCTTTTCGCAAATTGTTAGGATTTCCCACCTTGACTTTCTTTTGACGATTCAATTTACATTGAGGACAATGTAAAGTTTAAGTGTGGGGGAGTGGTTAAGCATTTGCGTTGTAAATTTTCAAATTTTTCAAATTTTTCAACTTTTGTGTAATTAGTGAATAAGAAAACTCCAACTTATGGTTAGTTCAGAGTCACATAGTATACATGTCGCTAAGATTACATCGAGAATCTCATAAGAGTGACCGAACTTAGAGATGACAGAGAACATGATCGGGTTTCTTACTTGTATGAGAGTTAAAGTTGGATTTAACCATGCCGAGTGGCAAATAAGGTGCAGATCAATTCGGAATTAGAGTAGTGATCCCCCATAGTGGAGACTACCCATGTTACATAATGTGAGGCACCGACCTTCAATTCTTTGTACTGTCTAAATTTGTGCTTTTAGAGTGTGTGTCACCGTACGTAAATTCCGGGCGAGAATGGTGAGCTGTCCAACCTCCTACCATAGAAGCACTATTTTGATCTCTTGAGTGCTATTTTTATCAACCATGTTGGTGACATCGAATTGCTAACTTACATACCACTTGTAATCTTGTTCGCAGCTAGCACCATCCACCTTATCTCTCTCTACACCAACAGTCCATAGAAACACCATCATCATCAACAAGAGGAGCATCACAAATTTGAAGGAAAGTTGAACACGTTTGAGGTTTACAAGCAACAATACAAAAATGAGCAGATTTATCAAGATGAGAGTTCGAGAAGTTTATGATATCAAGACATACAAGTTGTGAAGAACCAACCGGTAAAGTACTTACACCATGGCCTTTGTATTTTATTTTATTTCTCTAGTCTCAAAAAAAAAAAAAAAAAAAAAAAGAGAGACAAGAGAAAATTTCTTTAGGTTCATTACTAGTTTTATTGTTTTATTTCGTTTTTATTTTGTATTTGTTTTATTTTTCTTGTCTCATAAAAAAAATAATAATAATAATTAAAAGAAAAAAAAATGAAAAAAAAAAAAGAGACAAGAAAAATTCATTGCATCATATTTTGAGTTTGTATAGTTCGTTTTTAGTTTTGTTCTTTCAATAAAGCCAATGGAAGAAGAAATATCCATAATGAAGTTTCAAGCAACAAGGAATTAAAGGAAAGAGTTATATTGTCAAGAATCTACGAAGTTCAAGAGTTATCATCAAGAGTTGAAGACCGAAGACGAAGATGAAGACACCGATAGAAGACCGAAGACGTTTCTATGGATGCTGTGAGAGTGGTGCTAGCTGCACGCCGAACGGATAACAAGGTAAGTAAGCATATTCCCACCTTCGTTAAGCGGTTGATTTACTTTCTTAGAGATCGTCAGAAAAAATGGACTTTCAAAAATTTATAAAAGATGTGGGTTTTCAAAACAATTCGGAGGGTTTTACCTTCCTACCATTCAACGTGTCGCAGGATTCTCTCTTCATTCCTACCTGGACACATGTGTGACCCATAAAAAAGTTGTTTATTATTGAGAGCAATTTCATAAAACCCTTTCTTGTGAGGCAGAGTCGAGACTTTTGATCACTCCGAACCCGAATTTCTGTTGAGAAGGGATGGTTATTTCTCTCTCAACTTTTAAGGATGAGATTGTGTTCATTTATGTGTCTAACTTCTTATGACTAGTGTGCAGAATCTCTATGTCTTCTTAGCGCTTGGATACTATCATTACGGAGAACTAGTAAGTTGGTAAAATAGGTTTTGTGGGTATATCTCTAGTAAACCCTCACGGATGCAGGGATTGACTCTGGTGATATGGGACTGAAGCCAGCTGAAGTTGGAGGAGCAGTGGCTTGAAATGGACCTGCTGTGAATGGTTTAAGGTGGTGCAGGTGCGGGTTTGAATTGATTTATGTGACAGTTCCGAGAGGGGTTTGATTCAGAGATTGTAGGCTTGTAAAGATACAGGGAGGAGGTTTATGAAATTGAAATGGTGAAGAACAGATCCATGGAAGAGATGATTTGGCGTGGCAGGTTATTTAGATGCAGATGGCAAGGTTTGAATCTATGGCAGTTGCAGCTGCAGGTGTTGTATGCTTGCCAGGGAAATGGTGGTGGATTTGGTCATGTTGAGCTGAGATGGTGTTTGTGGGTTAGCAGTGCAATTAGGCTATTGCAGGACAAGGTGTATTGCTGGTGAAGATGCTAGTTATGGTTGGAGGAAGGTGCAGTGAGCTGAATGAAATGGTTCTGGCTTGAAGTGCAGGCAAGAGATACAGCTGCAGATGTGAAGAATGCACAACCAGAATGGCTGGAATTGCTTGGATGAAGCACCATCTTGGTGCATGACTGGATAGACTGCGGCAAGCTATGCATTTCAGTTGTCAGGATCACTCAGCTGAGTCAGGCTTGTTAGACTCTGACTCAGGTCTGACTGGACCACCTGACTCATATGACTCGGCTTGACTCGGTCTGACCGAGTTGACCCGAGCTAACTCGTTGACCGGTGACCGGGCGGACTTTCCGGCCACTTCGAGATACTTTTCGGCGACCTTTCGGCCAATTTCCGCTTTTTTCCGCTGACGAATTTTGGACATAATTTTACATGGGTTTTTCTCACACATGGGCTTGGTGGACCACTTGAAGATGGGTTTTGAGAAGACCTAATATTGGAAGGAGTATCCTTTATGGAAATTGAGAAACATATAAAAAGGGAAGACTTTTACCTAATTGGGGGAGCTTTGGCCTCTACTTTTGGTTCTAGGGTTTAGAAACATGATAGGTTTCTCTTTCTTCTTGTTATGAACTCCTATGCCATGAGTAACTAAGTTTTTAGTATTGGTTGAAGATGTAGTTGGATTTTGCAACCAAGTTATGATTTTTATGAATTAGTTTTCTCTCAATATTATCGTTTGATTTCTACGGGTTATAATAATTGCATGATTGATGTATTGCAATATGATTGAATGTTTGTTTAGTTAAGTCTAGAATTGATTGAACTCACATCCATATCTATAGCTATTTTAGGGTTTTCATCGAGCGATAACCTTGAATACGAGTAGCATGATATGATTATGGTTTGTTGTGATACATCCTTGTAGTCATATGTAGAAATTGACCTTTGTTCGAATTGTTTGCGCAATGTATTACAATTGCATTGATTAGCCTATTTCGAAACTTAATGCTCCTAGAATTGAACTTGATTAGCGCAAGGCGTTAGGTTATTCTTTAGGTAGAATTCACATACGCTTTGACTCTAATGTGTGTGTGATGAATTAGGAAATTTAAGGAGTATTCTTGCAATAAGGTATTCTATGGCTTTTGATGATAGCGAGATTAAATACGAATTCTATTCATATATTCAAAAACTTGTTTACAATTGAAGATGAAACCTTTATCCAATATTTCACATCCTTGATTTGCGTGTTTACTTTTCTTTATTTGCTTTTTGTTTATTTTTATTTACACAAGTAAAATCCCCCGTGTTACTTATAAGATACCGAAACATATTGACAACCAAGACCTCTCTGTGGGAACGATCCTTTCTTGCCCTTGCTTCATTATATATTTTGAGTAGTAAGAATGTGTAATTTATATTTGTGTCGGCTGACAACCGGTCAGTAACACTAGTAAACCCTGAACAAATAAAGTAAGTGGATAAGAAACCCGAAAACTGAATATTTCCATAATATGTAAGGATGAACAACTCATAGGGATAATAAGGATTACATGTGATTAATCTCACCTAGAAAAGAGCGGATGATAACACTCCATGACTTGACACAAATTATGAACTTCTGTATAAGCGCAAAAGTATGTTGGTAATTGTTATTAAACTACACCAGCAATCAGGGGCATAATTTGGTTTTCGAGAAAGAAGCAGGGATATAATTGTATGGTAATTACGTTATTAAACCGTTAGGACAAGAGGGACCAAGACGTACGCAGAAAGAACATTTCAGGTGGATGCTTACAAAAAAAGAAAGTCCTTGCTTGAAAAGGCTCGATCCTCCACAGCGCATGGAAGCAATCAACCTGAAAAGTAAATCAAAGCAAGCAATAAGAACATGTGTATAGTTAGCCACGAAAGAAATCATACATGGCTTAAAATAGAACCACGAGCTAAAAGGATACAGTTGAGGGTGGGTTAACTATATGTATAACCACCATATTTCACAACACTCAAAGAAAAATAACTTACACATGATAAAAGGACATTAATAGTTTCAGCAAAAATACATCATATGGACAAACACTTCCATGATAAAAGGACATTAATAGTTTCAGCAAAATACACATATCACCTTCCATGGACAACTAAAGCGGAATCACCAGTTTTCAATTTCAAAAAATATTTTAACACTCAATCTATACTGAAAACACAACAATACTACCATTTTCAGTTGAACAAAAGGCTAAAACCAAAAATTAGATAATTAAAACCTTCAGAGACAGGACCAAAATTAAAAATCTCACTTCAACAAATTGAAATTATAAGAATATCCATGCTTCAAAACTCTATGAAATCAACTAAACAAGCACAAAAATTGTAAAATCTAGAGAGAATCATATCTTACGAACTATATTGCTCACATAATTTAACACTCAATCTTTACTGAAAAGACAACAATACTACCATTTTCAGTTGAACAAAAGGCTAAAACCAAAGAATTAGATAATTAAACCCTTCAGAAACAGTACCAAAATTAAAAATCTCACTTCATCAAATTGAAATTATAAGAATACCCATGCTTCAAAACTCTATGAAATCAACTAAACAATCCCAAAAATTGTAAAATCTAGAGAGAATCATATCATACGAACTATATTGCTCACATATTAAGCTTAAATCAAACTCAAAACAATTTATAAGGTTAGGGTTTTATACCTGAATCTTCTCTGAATCTTCTAGGTGTGTGTACCTCAATCTTCTTCTGTAATTTCAAAATTAAAAATTAAAAATTAAAAATCAATTTCTAGTGTTAAGAAAATCAGAATATACAAATCTGTAAAATGGGTCTCATACCTGAAATTAAGTTACCCAAACTCAGTAAAAACGGGTATTGGTTTCTGATTACATGCTTAAAACAAGTTTTGGTCAATTTAGGGTTTGAAATCAGAAGAAGAAGAATAGATCTGAGTTCTAACACGCTTATTCATCTACAAAGGAGATTTTCAATCGATTTAGGTATGTATCTGGCTTTGATATATTGTAAATATGGGTTTGTATCTTGTTTCTCTCACTCAATGTAGTTAATATCGGATTTCGGTTTGTCCCGGTCTAAGACCGATACACTGGTACGGTTTTGTATCGGGGATATTTCGGTTCCAAATCTCGGTGCGATATCGGTTTAAAATTTTATACCTATAAGTCACCGGGTATTGCTAAGGGAAAAAAATAAAAGAATAACTAATGACTAATATCAAATCTCGGTCCACGTTGCACCTTCCCACCACATGTTTACCAAGTGTCAAAAACTTTTGAAATACAAGGGCAGTGTCGTAAATGCGTCCAATAAGAAGTAAAGAAAAATTCTTAAAATCTCAAGTTTATTATCATTATCAGCTTCTTTTTGTCCTTCACGGAGTCATATCCTCACTTTCTCTATCTACCCTTTCACAGCTAAAGATCTCTATTTAATTTGAAGATTAGGCACATTTTGTTTGCTTTGTATTTGTAGATAATGATTTGACTTTTAGCTTGGGATTTTTGTAGGTATACTTCAACTGATATCTCTCTGTAGTGGGTACTTATCGATCTAAATCATCCTGACAATTCAGTTTCAATTAGTTGATGATGATTAATCAGTTATTGAGAGTTTAATTTCGGGTAGATTGAAACTATTGATGATTATTTCAGTTTGTTTAATAAGATTGATCATAATTTAAGCATTATTCTTATTGATTCTATGAATCAAAGTACTGAATATACTTTATTAATTCTTCTGTGAATGTGAATGAAAATTTTAATATCTGGAATAAGATTCAACTCTATTTTGAGCTCTATTAAAACAAATAGATACATTTCAAACCTAAAATTCTCGGCCGATACGAACCGATTTTAGCCGAGACAGACTATTCCGGCCGAAATAATCGGAAGAATCTCGTCTCGCGAAATTGTGATATCCGTCTCGCTCTTGGGACGAGATCCGGAATTCCGGCGAAATCTCGGCCGAGACAGCCGAGATCGACTACACTGCTCTCACTCGATTTCTCTCTTTCGGTTTTAACTCTTTTGGTCGGAGCGAAGATAAGAAAGAGAGAAAGAAAGAAGAGACGAGAAAAGAAAAGAAGCAGATAAGAAAAATAAATGGGGGAACCCAAATTAAATGGTGGGAACCAATGTTTATCATGTAAATTAAATTTCAAAATAATTTGGTGTGATGGGGGAATTTGAGAGGGAAATAATGTGAGAGAGATTAGAAAATTGGAAAAAGAGGGAATTTTGGTGTTTTGGAGGGAAATATAATGGAATAAATATGAAAAGGAAATGATAAATTGATATATGTAGAAATATTTAAGACACTTGTAAAATCAAAATTAAAGCAACTCATATTTTTAATTTGAGACTCTTATATGAGTGTAAGCACTAAAGACATGTATATGTGTCTCGAACCCAAAAATCAAAATGTCTCAAATCAAGCCATATGGTGCAGTGGTGCCTATGCCGCTCTTCATATTGTATTGAAACTCAAGCTCCTAGATAAATTGTTCACTAGTATAGAGCTTAATAAGTATTTAATCTCCCACCTGCATTATCCATTAATGTATGGCTTATTGAGTATTTTTCCTATGCTATGTTCCCCGGCTGAACCCTTAATATTGGTATGACATGACAATTAGTGTTCACTCGCAGCTGAGTAGCATGAATTTCCCGAAGTATTAAGATTAAGGTCTGCATGAAAGTGCTCAATCGAAGACGCGCTAATCGCTGGCTCTCTGAGAATAAAATTAAAGAATTTTGTGTCAACACACAAAATTTATCAAATTTGTTCAATTTTGTGATAGCTCACAAAATTCAAATTTTGGCCTAATTAATTTACAAAAATTAGGTTTTTTGTGCCCTGCGCAATATCTCGAACCCTATTGGTCGAGGCCAAACCTAGGTAAGCTAGGAAATTAATCAGCCATGGACTAGTAGGAGCAAAGTCCTACCAAAAATCAAAAAACAAGAAATAAAAGAGGAGATGCGGAAAATAGGAGCAAAAACAAGAGGAGGCGTGGCCGCACCACATAGCCGGCCAGTTCGCCCTAGCAAGCGCCACCCGTAGCCGAATGGCCACGCTCCATGTTGCCCCTGCTGCCCCCCCTTTTTTTCCATCGACCAATCAGGTTGCTCTAAATGTGCCACACGCACTTTGAATGTGGTCGGGGCCATGCTGCTTGCCGGCCCCCTTTTCCCATCGACCAATCAGGTCGCTCTAAATACGCCACACGCACTTGGAATGTGTCCGGGCCCATGCTGCTTGCCGGCCCCCTTTCCCATCGACCAATCAGGTCGCTTTAAACCCGCCACACGCATTAAATAAAGCCAAACTGCGCTAACACCTAGTGGCCATCGCGTCAACGTGGCCGCCAGGCCAATTAGCTAATCAACCTGCCAAATCGCGCCGACATGCTGATTGGCAGGCCATGCTATTCTGCGGCAGCAATATGCCAACGTGTCATAATAGCGCAACCGCGTGCTATCTCACTTTTCATTCGTGGCCAACGCCATAACAAATTCTAACCAGGATATTAAGATCAGAATAGAACTCTTGTTTTAATGGAATCGGTCATGGCCTGACTATGCCACTTCAGGCCCACAACATGCCACAAGCCATGTGGGACCCAGAAGACCCTAAAGAATGGCGCCCGCGCCATATTATGGCTACCCATGATCGCCCCCACATTATGGCCTTGTGATAGGATCCGGAGATGCCTATATATGATAACCGCAATCGCACGGTGTCTAACTAATAGACAGAGGCAAGTACGGGTCGAACCCACAAGGAGCGGTGGAAATACCGTAATCAATATCTCTAATAAAATGAACCAGCAATAATGTTTTTGGATTTCGGAATTATAAAAACAAAGAAAATAAACTAAACTAGTAGCGTAAAACTTGCAGAGAGAGACGGTAGAACTGGGGTTTATGAGTTCCACTACTATTTATATTTCGCACCGAAAAGAATTCAAATCCAAATTTATGTATACGTCTTTGTTCTATTGCAACACCTATTATTGGTATATGTTTTTGATCATAAACTCACATCTCCTAAGTATAGCCCATCAAATTATCTAAGCATGACCTATCAAATTATAATGACGAGAGAATTATCGAAAACATAATTTATAGATTCGTAATTTTATTTGCTTCGTCTAAGCATAACCCATCAAAAGATTTAACCCTAGCATGAATTATCAAATACTAACAACTATAATTGCAAACTATATGAATTTATGAATAGAGGCTAATGTATCATACAAAGCCGGTGTGCAACAACCCGTATTCTAATAAAATCAATAAACATAATTATAGACTTCAAGATTCATTTCTATAGCCTAATACCAAAATAATTCCAATTTATTTCATAATGTCTATGCTTAAAGTAGTTTTCATCAAAAACCCTAGCTACAAAGTTTTAGCACAACATGAACATGGGTTTCTTAAAACCCGTCAAAAATGATAATAAAAGAGGAACGATCAAACCAAAGTAGTCTTCGTTGTCTCTTCTTCTTATGATCCAAAACACCTATGTGGCCGCCTCCTTTTCTTCTCAAGTTCTGTCACCAACCCTCAAGGAAATCTCAGCCGCGCCTCTCGACCAAAAACCCTCCCTCCTCTTCGTTTCTGTTCCGCAGTAGACATATATGTGCTGAGAAGAATCCAAAAGACCTAGCATAATTATTGCTTAGGGCCCAGTCCACTTAACGATGCCACTTTCCAAACTCCTTATCCAGGTCCAACACAGTCTGACCACCAGCTCCTTCCAAAACTCTGGCCACTGCCCATTTCTGTGCGTTCAATTCTTGTTATCACCACCGGCATGCGCTCAACTTGTTCGCTGACCAAATCCAACACAACTTCACTTCCTTCTTGTTCTGTATCCCAGCTGAGCATCACGTCCTAACGGGATGGATGGAAACAGTCCCGTATAAAGCTAGCCAACAGCTCCTTGCCTTGTCGCTGCAACACCACTTTCCATTCTGAACCTTCTCGACTTGTAACACATCCACCATTGTCTTTCCATTTCCACGAGTACAGAACCAAGCACCTTCAATAGATTATCAATTACTTAGCCTCTGTTCGTCCTAGCTTTTAAGAATTCCCTTGAACCCCTTAGGCATCACAGACTCCATGGCAAACAAGCAACATCGGGATCATTTCTTCGCTGCTCCCAGTTCGAAACAATATCCAACTTCCATTAAGCCACAGCACCATGTCTTGTTGCTGTCAATCATTCCCCATTCGAGTACACAGTAAATATCTTCTTGGCAGCATAAATGATATCAGCCAACGTACGTATATCTCCCCCTAACTCCATTGTTACTGTCATTTCCTTGAATATTTGAAGCATTATCCATATATCCACAATCTAACCAACTCCAGCATCTTAAGTAATGTTGCCCAGTCATTCTCCATCTCGGCTTCAACTCCATTTATCCATGTCCGCAAATTCCAGCTCAATTAACATACATTTTAACTCCCTGCATTCCCAATCTTACTTACACAGATTCAGCGCCAAACAAACCCTTTTGTTCTGATGCTTCATTCACATCAAAAGATTAAATCCAACAGTACATTTCGAGAATTTATTCACTGCAGTTTAAAGCTCGCACGAGACCAAAAGCTCACAATTGAGTAAAAACAAGCACCACTGCCTGCAAGTATTCATGTTGCTGATTCTAGACAGAACTCAGACTCCATCTGCCAAGAGACGACGACGACAACGGCATAATCATTCCGTTGTAGTTAAAGAACGTATTCATTCTCCCCTTCTCTGCGTAATATTAATCTCTTAAATGGAAGGGGCCACCATTTTGCTCTTTTCTGTTTGGTGACGACAATAAAATGCTATTGTGCTTTAGAATATAATAAGATGTGGCAGTAAAGTTGGCCACGTCCATACTTCCATTTTCCTTTGGCATGTTAACCAAGATCACAGCACCACTAGTGGAATTGACGTCTGGGCTCTTTGGAATATAAAGGAAACTCATTTGTTAATGTGTGTTATTTGTCTGGCCGTGAGTGGATGAAGTAGTGCTAACACAAAATTTTAAGTAGCAGCCAATTGAATTCTTTCTCCTTCGGTACCATGAGTAGCCTCTTTGGTAGTTTTAGTGGCAAATGTCAAATTCACTTGTACTTTCTACAAAAACAGAAATAGTGTTATTAGTCAAAATATCGAGTCCTAGCTAATATAAAATATGGGTATAAAATTTAGCACTTACGTGCTTATCACCTTGCCATAATTTCTTTATTCAACGTGGCCACAATAGTATATGCCAAGATATAGTGGCCGCAACCACGCCAGGCAGGCGCCAATTACGCCAATATGCTACTGGCAGGCGCCACTCCGCCACTATACCACTGGTAGGCGCCAATTACGCCGCTACGCCACTGACAGGTGCCAATTATGCCACTAGCAGGCGCCAACGAGATCAACGGCCATCCCCTTCCATAAATTGCAATCTTAGCCGTCCAACTTCACCAGCCGAATTGACCGGCCTAGATTAAATCTTAGGCGACCAACCAAGACTAACTTAATAGCGTCACACGCTATTTCTTGCGGCAAGTCTCATGACTTAGCACGCCACACATGATTACCCGCCGCCTAGCATGCGCGTGATTGGTCAGAATAACAAGGTCTTGCACACAAGACCCACTCAACAATCTGCTGCATATTTTCCATGAAAATACTCAAGACATCAACCATGGAGCATTCACCTAACGCACACAACGTGATGGGTTCGAATCACACCAAAGACAAGTGATATCAACACAAGTATCCATAAAAACACCAAGAACTGATAGCTTACATTCCGCAAGCCAGTTCCATATTCTGATACAAGTCATAAAACATCCACACCTTCAAAATTCAATATTTTTGATCTCAACACCTTCTTCGCTTTCCTCCCTAAGATCAACCCTTCTCCTTCACTTTGTGACCGAAGCAAGTCTGGAACGACCATTTCTTGGTTTAGGCCAGAATTGTACAGATTGATCTCTCGAATCTAAAGTACTCCCGTGCAGTGCATTTGTTTAGGGTTTAGATTCGTTTCTCGCGGCACACCCAAATTTACCATTTCCAGCAGAATCAATTTTTACCCCAAAACACAAGGCTTCCTTTTTGAAATAAAATTGAAAATAGACGTATTTTTATATGTGGTAATGTATAGAAACCGGTCCACCTCCTCCCATGAATTCTACTTGCACTGAAATTCCTTGTTTGAGCGGAATTCTTATTTCTGTTTGAAGTATAACTGGTATTGCAGAAAACCGTTTTAGTTTACTTAATCTTTGAATTTATTTTCTTGGCCAATGAATTATAATTGTGGCATGAATATGTTGAACATATTCCTCTTTATTAGATGATAGCTTTGTTTGTCTTTCAAAACAATATTAATCTTCAAATTGATGATGTAGAAGCTAATAATAGTAATGATCTTGAGTTTGCTGATGTAGTTCATTCTTCATTGAAGCATCCTCGGTAAGTCTTGAAATTTATCCCTCTTTAATCATCTCTGATGTTTACTTCTTCGACCATTGAATGAATAGAAGTAGTCGTATTTGTCAAGGATTCTATTCGTTTAAGTGTTTATCATAAAACTTCAGATTTGAGACACTTAGGGAGAATGGATGTAAAATCTTTATATGGACTCTAATTTGAGTCCCCAGCCCCAACTTTGAAAGAAAATAAGATAGGCTTTCTAACGCAAAAAAATGACTCGATTCCGAGTTCGTTTGGTCAATCAAATCCATGCATACTTTTGACTTCAGAAATCACGTATAAAAATTTCAGGAGTTTTCAGATTGCACTTTGGGACCACATCTCCTAGCTCGTTTGTCCGTTTAAAGCGCCATTTTGGTATGTTGTTGGGAAGACATAGAGGAACACGTTTGCTTCAGAAAGTACCCAGAAATTCCTTATGAATTGTTATCAGTTTTCAAGTCTTCGCGCTGCAATGTTCATCAATATGAATTACCAAAGGAATCCTTGTTTCAGTTAGATTATTAAAACACTCTATTGCTTCAAGCACAACCTCTTGGAGTATTATGACTTCACTACCCTTCCTTATCTTGGTTTAGGTCGTGAATTTTGTATTCTTAGGCCAGAGACACGTTTGTGGTATTGATTATTCGTTTTTACTCTTTGGTTTCCAGAAAACGTATTTTGCTTGATCCCTTGTTAAAGTGTGGACCCAAACAAATCCACGAGTATCTCATGAGATGTCAGATGGATTTTTTGATAAGTACAGGACTCTAGTCATGAGGGTATGCTTGAAGGGACTAGGATAAGACAAGGCTTGAAGGTATTGTAGGAGGACAAGGTTTTAGGGGGAAAGGCCGGTCCTCGTGTAAATCAAACCCTAGTCCTGTGTTGTTGCTCCTTTAGTTTTAACTTATGTAATTTGAACTTTGCAGCCTTATCTGATCTTCTCTTTGTTCGTATAGTGCTCTTCATGGTGAGAACGAGTTAGATCTTGGTAGAATGCGGATGAGGCGGGCTTCAACAATTTCAAAGGGATTTCAGGAAGAGATTCGGGTGCAGAGACAACTGAGCGGCATGAGAGTAATTTCACAGAACCCATATCTTGACTTCAGATGAGACACTTACCGATGGATTATATCATGAGAATGATAACTCCAAACGGTCTTGCTTCTAATGATTTTGTAAACCTGGGAAACTTGGTGACAACCCGTGAGAATCTTTGGGCTCAATTCTGTCAGGATCCGTCGGGGTGAGTTGAGTTCAGGTCCTCGTATTTTAGAGAGTTTCTTAATATAGAATGAAGCATGGTGAATGAAGAGCTGGAACATGCTAAGAAGGTGGCTCGATATGCATAGGCCAAAGTGAAGTAGCGGAACATGAAGAAAGAGATTTTCTCTAGGCGGCTCTGTCGGAAGATTTCTCCAGGGTTGATATTTTCTCTCTCTGAACCTTTTCCATATGCATTTGGTAAAATAATGGGACCCTCATGAGTTCGAACTTGATGCAAACCCTAGATTTCTCCGTCGGGTATGCGAGTAGGTGAAAACCCTAAGTTAAATTCGTAATAGAAGTTTCTTCCTTGCGCAATCCAGACTTCAGAGGCTTTAAAACTTTGTTTGACGTCCTATTTCAGTGGTTGACCCCAACTATCGAGCAGAAAAGACCCAACCTTCATCTATTGGAGAAAAATTAGGATTTAGAGCTTGTTTTTCCGGTGATATGTCCATAGGAAGTTGAACTTGGAGTCCAGATCTATTTAACAACAAGTCCTTCAAGTGTTTTGATGATATCTCTTAGATCGTGTATTGAAACATCATTACCTTTCGACACGTCGTAGGAGATACATGGACGGATATTTTTATCAATGGCACGTCGTCGAATTCTCTACCTACTTGTGCCAGTTCGAGTTATGTGACTAAAGTATGAGCCGTGTCGGAGTAGAGTGGAAACTGTATACTCCTATTCAAACCGATTGCGAACCCTAGTTTGTCTCTTACCTGCATTCATTGTTGAGGGATAATTTGAATGATTCTTCTACTTGATATAGTCATGTTGCACGTGCTATCCATATTTGAACCGTCACATCTTCATCCAGGATCCTGGACATAGTTGCAATTACTAAATACAAAGAAGATGCTGACAAAGGAGAATTCGACGAGACTGGAGAGAGATGCGAGATTTCTCGAGTCACAGATGATTCCCTTTCACGATTTTGAAGGCCGAACCCTAATCTCATAGTCCCCAAGTAATAACATGTTGTGATGTGGGTTTGAGGAGTTGAATAGTTTTGATGTGTCCCAATCTTTAGAGACTCTTGCGTTGATTGTTTCTAAATCTTTATCTGGAAACTGGATGTCTGGGTCACCTCTTGTTGGTCATGTAGGTGTGTGACGCACGATTCTTCATTAGTCCCCAGTTTGATATAGGACTAGGGATTCTCATTGACTCGGGATGCTTGGAAAATGAAATAAGACCCTTGTAACATAAGAGATTGAGTCTTCAAGGTGGGCAAGCGATACTCTATGGGTTGGAGACGTCCTTGGAGAATCATATCGAGGTACTGGCTACATGTGTCTTCCTGCACAATATGAAGCTATTGTTCGGCCTCTATTAGGTGTCTTGTCAAGGATTCATGCGAACTTATGTAGCCGAATCATCTATCGAGATCTGTCTTTCTTCTGGGAGATAGTTTGTGTTAAGGTTGCTAATGATGAAGTTCTTCGGAAGTCCCCACGGTACATTCCAACTTGAGGAAGTGGTTTTCTGATTTTGGGAGCCATAAGTGGTCGTCGCATCTTTTTCTTTGGTCATCAAGTCCGACTCTGACACATGGGATATCTTATCGAGCTGGTCTTTCGAAGAGAATAGTCTTTGAGTGTGGGAACCGTTAGACGCGTCTGGATGAGTATCCCGAATATCTAACCTCACGAGTATCAATATACATCTATTTTTCCTTGATAGATTCGACTGCAAAGATATTCCGCTTCTCCATCTTGGGTGAACTGAGGTCCTATCATGATACTGGATAATCGTTGGTGTATCTGAGATGGAGGTTCATCGAGACTTGGTCGTACAATTGCTAGGAATCCCATTCTTTGTGACGGGATGGGTGTTGAGATAGCATATCGACCGGCGACTTTACATCTTCGGATAAGTATATATGAGCTTTGGCCGAGCGTCGTCTTGGAATCTAGTCTCATCTTATTTTTTGTCGCGTTCTGGTCATGATCCTCTGAAACAAGAAAACGACAAGATGCATCTCGGCTGGCGATTTATGACCTTATGTGGCTCTGGAAAGCTTTTGTCTAGGTTACAAATTTTTTGGAACCTTTCCAAGTTTTCGCTAAGTTTATCCTGTAGACGACGAAAAGACAAATCCGACAGAAAAATAACTAGGTCAATCTGATACAGAATGAAAGAGTTATAAGTAAAATAGTAAAATGAAGTAAACTTCCAGAGTCCCATGTGATCAGGCTGAGGGCCCTTGACCTAAACGAATTTTGGAGCAAATATTCGTCAAAATCTCCAAGTTTAGAGCGTCATCTGGTCCTTGAGGTCCTTGAGAGTGATAAGGTCGGCTGGATGGTTGTTCATTTGCTCTATCGCGTTCGTAATGAGCTTTATCTTCTCCGGTGAGGTCGATTGCAGGCAAGATCCTATCAGTGCTATTCTCAGCAGTTTTAGTACTCCTTCTTTAGGAAACGTGTACTCGATCTAGATTTGTTGGATATATCCCTACTGGTAACTCTAAAGGCATTTTCAGATAAGTCTGGATGTCGATCTGAGATTTTGCAAGATTTTGTTGAGTCTCCGGGAGTTCTCCTTGGTCCGTATCCAACGTTTTCAAGGATTAGCAGTTGATTTTTATGAAAATAGGTTACTATGGAGTTTTTTTATGCAGGAAGAGATCCATGTGATTCGGGACGCACTAACCTATTCACTAAGGCCAAACTCGAAAGAGAGGGAAATTCCTGGTAGGGATAACTCTCTCGGCTAAACCTATAATGGATTTATATAAACTGAATTAATGGAACGTTTTTATGTTTGGATTGGTGGAATCGTCTTCCTTCCTAAGAGACCATGATTTATATCTGTAACTGAGTGAACAACCTCCCAATGTGGTCGCCAAAATGTAGTTACCAAAAATTGGAGAGAGGTTAGAAGTGGGATTCTAGGGTTTTGAAAGTGAGTTTCGGGAGGTTGAGCACGAACAGTCTTCGCCTAAACCACGCACAGTGGTCGTTCAAAGGATGCTTCAGTCACAGAGATGGAGGTTTAGGGCTGGTCTTAAGGAGGGAAGCAGATGAAGAGAGAGATCGGAGAATTCTAGGTTTTGAAGAAGAATTGCTCTGAGAGGTTATGAGAAAGATGATCGTAGCTTGGAAAATAGATGACCTATTTATAGCTGAATTCTCTAATCTCAAGTCGGTGAAGATAAGGATTGCTTTCCGTTCCATGCGAAACAATTCTCCCGTCTCTTCAAGAATAGGGATAAACTAGGTTGAGTTTATCTCATTATTCCACCGCCTTTACTCTCTTCCAAGTCGGTGAGAAATAAGCCGGGTATTTCTCACACGTGCCGTAGACTGCCAGACAAAAACCCTAATTGTTATCCTCCCATTTGTGTGAAGCTGAGTCAACCTTTTTGATGATGAGAGAGAAATATTCTCTTTAGCCGAGTTGGCCAAGATAGAGAAATATTCTCTGATTTGTGAGAATGACTAGGATGAGTCACGTGAAAAGGTATGGAATTCCTCATGAATCGTGTGTAAAGTGTGAGAGGAGCTGAGGCTGATCTCCCTATCTCCACGGCCGGTCACATATGTCATATGAAGACCATATTATGCTTGTGGGTCCCTTTATTGAGCGTGCAGAGCTCAAGAGATCTTATCCACGTTTTTGGATAGACATGTACAGTTCAGGCTCAATTTACTAGCCGTGAGTGTGCTTGAGAGGCTGAGAAATAGGCTTGAGCCCTAGGTAAGGCGTATGCCGCCCGAGATTATTTTGCAGAGGGATTTGAATCTCTCCGAGATTTTGCGAAGAGATTTGAATCTCTCCAAGATTTTGCAGAGAGATTTGAATCTCTCCGATATTTTGCAGACGGATCAAAATCTCTCTGTGATTTTGCAGAGAGATTTGAATCTCTCCGAGATTTTGCAGACGGATCAAAATCTCTCTGTGATTTTGCAGAGAGATTTGAATTTCTCCGAGATTTTGCAGATCGATCAAAATCTCTCCGTGATTTTGCAGAGAAATTTGAATCTCTCCGAAATTTTGCAGACGGATCAAAATCTCTCCGTGATTTTGCAGACGGATCAAAATCTCTCCGAAATTTTGCAGACGGATCAAAATCTCTCCGTGATTTTACAGAGAGATTTTAATCTCTCCGCGATTTTGCAGACGGATCAAAATCTCTCCGAAGATTTTCTTAACGGATCCGAATCTTTATATGGTCAGCTAGGACTCGTCCTGGAGAGACAGATAAAAGTCTTTGTACGCCCAATTAATGCCTCTGTGAGACTTTGGCTCACCTGTCTTTGACCAGCGTATCTTGCAGAGATGTGCTAGGAATCAACTGTGTGTCCATATGATGGGCCAACAAGACCAGTGTATCCCGAAAGGATATTCTAGGAGTCTTTCGAAAGGGCCCGGAGGTAGAATAACCAGCGTATCTCACGGGGATGTCCTAGGAGTTATTCGGAAACCTCAGTAAGTCGAATCAGAGCCTAGAGAAGACATGACCAGTGTATATCGCGATGATGTACTAGGAATCAGTCCTTGATCTCAAATAGGGTGAGCCGTGCTTACAGGAGATATGCAAATCTCCGCCCCTGGGTCATAAGTCCGCCGGGGATGTATTTACGCATCTATAGAGCCTACATGACCAGCAGTATCTCGTTGAGGATGTATACTAGGAATCATGGCATCACAATCAGTTGCGTCTGGCGAAGACATGCTGGAATTGTGGTTGTTCTGGTTCATAAGTCTGTCGGGGACGTTTTACGCTCTACAGAACCTACGAGACCAGCAGTATCTCGTGGGGATGTGCGCTAAGAATCACGGCATCATGACCAACAATGTCTCACGGGGACGTATACTAGAAATCGTGGCTAAGGATGCCTTGAGGGCCAAGGGCTTTAATCTCTCTCGTGAGAGTTGAATTTTATCTATGGTCTTGAAATGCCACTATTTCCCCTTATCCAAATTTCACCATCTACACCCACCAACGGTACTCATAGAGCTTCTTGATCCCACAAAAGTCTTTAAACGAGCGGTCGTAAGAGATTTCGCCTAATTAGGGTACTTTCCTCTCTGGATAGACGGTTCCACCAGAAAAAACAAGAAGATGAAGTTTGCCTGGCTCTTAGGATAGTTTTCTCGAAATGCAAACTTGGGTATTTATAGACCAAGGATGTTTGGACACCAAGGAATTTCCAAAACCGAATATTCTCAACATATGCAATAAATGCCCAAATCGGTTTTCATAATTCTTAGAAATTCTTTGTCCAATATTTCCGAAATCTCACTAGAAAATATCCAATTAGTAAATACACATTACCAATTTTTATTTTCCAGAGATATGCATTTAATTATTGTTAATTAAAAACATATAAAACTAACAACCTTAATTAAAAGATTCTTAATTTATTTCGGCCCGGGATCTTCTTGAGTTATTAAGGAATATCTTTAAACAATAAAAGATAAGAGTTACTGAACATGTTCAAAATATGTCGACATCTTTTATGTGTAAATCCTCTTTTATATTTACAATCTTGGAATTGATTATACCACACTTTCTAACAAGTTTAGAATTGGTTCATCTGTATTCCAAGAAAACTATGTGATTGATCAAATATCAATTCACTAATCATGGTTTTACGGTTCTACCAAACACAAGGATCGGTTCTACCTTAATATGGTTAATGGGACCGTTTACATCAGTTACCAGGATCGGTTACATCAATTACCATGACCGGTTACCATATTCTCATGGTATTACTTGTGATCGGTTACACAAGTCACTAGGATCGGTTACACCAATTACCAGGATCGGTTACACCAATTACTAGGACCGGTTACACCAATTACAAGGATCGATTACAAAACTCTTTTGTGATCGGTCACAACAATTACTAGGATAGGTCACACCAGTTACAAATATCGATCATACCATCTTAGGTGATTACTTAGGATCGGTTACACTAATAAAAGTCATACCAAATCATAAGTCAGGCACTGTGACTAGTTTTACCAAGATACATAACAAGTTATGATCGTTTCTACTAACTCACACATATTGGTAATCCAAAGATATACAATGAATAACAATACCAATTAGCCCTGCGATTTCCCTTTCGATTCATAAAACAAGTTCATCAATGTACTTCCTTTAAAAAAATGTAAACATTGTTTCCTAGGATAAAATCTTCACCTGTTACCCATACACATAATCACAATAGCATTCATACGATTATGTCGATGTCTTATATACGAAGTTCAAAAGATAAGTGTTATACTTTGTATCCTAATTCCTTAACACTATGATCATATGATCATGTCTTACTACTAGAGTATAATCATTCACAGCTTCGTAGTTATGTTTTCAATATATCACGACTTGAAAGATACGTTATGAATGAAACAGTTCAAGTCAAAATATTACTAACCTCAAGAGGAAGGATAATGTCGGCGTTGTAGCTTGTTACTTCTTCACATTCTTCAAGTCTTCGAGTAATACTTTTATGTCTCATAATCCTAGTCTTTCTAGTCTAACCTATACGAAGTTGTCTCTAGTACATAATCTAGCGACTCTTTGAACGAGTTTTGATTCACTAAAATATGACAACCAATCTTGATATACCAACGCTTGGTGGGTTCAACCGAGCTATGCTCTAACAATCTCCCCCTTTGTCAATTTTAGTGACAAAACTTTTAATACATATGGATAAAAAAATTACAAAAATTCATTACACATACGCTTGATTCCAAGTTTCAACAGCACAATAACCTGCATATATACAATCCATAAATGCCGCGGTTGACATTTGAATAACAAAGCTAATACTCCCCCTAAAGGTAAGATAGATATATTTTCAATCCGAACATCTTTTTTATTCCCCTTTTGTAGTCAAGATAACTACAATAACAATATGATATGTTGCTCCCCCTTAGTCAATGTTTTACTCTTTCATTAGATATAACTTTTAAGCACAATTGTCCTTTCCATAGTGATTACGAAAATCACTTATTTACTCCATATATTTCCCCCCCTTTTTGTCACAAAATGACAAAGGTTCGAGCAAATAAAGGTCAAACCGAAAGGATCTTACAAATCTAAAGACTTGTACAACCTATAAGAGTTAAGCACGAAGATTTCACATACCATTTTAGATAACCAATATCAAAACCGAAACTACAAGTAATTTGGTTGTAATATGTTATCAAGGAAACAATTTCCCGAAGCAATTTTCCCAAATAGTTTAACAAATTGACTAAAAAACTTAGTTCCCTTGCTAAACCGATTGCACAAATACAATCGCTTATTTCGATAAGACCAAAATAAAGGTCATAATTAACTCTATTTTTCTCATCAGGCTCTAATTATTCAGGTAATAACTTAGACCTTACACTTTAGACAAGACAAGTACTAGGTTAGTTAAATAGTATTTGTTTCCAAGGTATTCGATTAGACTTGAATAAGCGGATCCTTTACTTTGATAAGTCTAACTAAGATCAGAAATAACTTAGTTTCTCTTATCCGGAATCGAATTGGACTAAACAAAGGATCCCATATTTTGTTAATCCATAAACAATACATACAAACCAAATAAATTGACTTGCACAATTATTTCTCTTAACCGGAAGCAATTGAAACAAACATAGACATTAAAGCACAACAATTGCACCGAAATTTCGTTAAGCCAAAAACAATTGATACCAAATACTAAAGAAAGATATCAAACAATAGTTTTTCTTAACTGGAAACAATTGAATCACACACACATCCATACACACATAATGGAATAAACATCAATTGTACCGAATTTTGTTAAACAAAAGCAAAATATATGCAATAAACTCAAGCTTTTCTTAAATAGGAAAATGATTAACTAACAAATTCGTTACCTCAGATTCCGCATCCTCTTCTCACCAGAAAGATATATCATTAAGCGCAAGTTCAAGTTAGAACTCTCCCCCATTGTGTTGTCATTCTCTCGCAAGAACAAAAGAACAACAACAAGAGCAACCTTTACCAGAGAAAAGTTGAATCATTTTTAACTAATGCGTGCCAATAGCAAAAGTTGAAAACCCGAAACACATATGTTTATGATAAACACAACTCATGTAAACACAAATTGATTCAACACATTGTGACTTTTTACATATGAGTCTCAATCGGAACACCTTATGATCCTTTGATAAAGCCTACCAACATGGGCTAGAACTTAATCCCGCTAAATCAAAAAGCCACACAAACCGTTAGGGTTCACACATATGAGATCGAATATTAAGGTTATGCAAACCGAAAACAAACATCCCATAAACACATAGCAATTATATAAAACATTCAAGCACATGCTATGTAATCAGAAAACTATCACAAGAAAATTTATAAAATAATAATTTTATTCACAAATAATAGTTTTATTCAGAAATATACCTTATACAATAATTGAAATAATCAAAAACTGATGTCTATTTTCTTGAGACAATTAATGGGTAGAACACTCCTTGTCATCAAGTACTTTTTGATAGTCTTATTCTATTTTCGATTCTTGGTTCCATAACTCTAATTCAATGTTTAGAATACCTTTAAGAATTTCTGGATCTTTTCGAGCAGCAAAGGCCAACTGTTTCTGAAAACAGTCAAGCTGTTTACCAAGAGTTTCAAGATGAACTACAAGAGACTTGTTGTTAGAACTCGGTGAAATTCTTTCAACAGTTTTATTACAGGTTTGACCTCCAATTATTTGACATATAGTCTTTTTAGAGACAGCAGTAGTGCTTCTCATGTCATCAAAGTCATCTCCCACGATAAATTCACAAATCTTTGTAATTATACGCGGAAAACCGAGATGTCTCTTGATTCCTGAAGATGAAATAGAATCTGAGATCTTAATCATTTGACTGACAATGATTACACAGAGATCAATTTGAGAATCTTCTTTTAACATAAAATAAACGAATTCTGCAAAATCCTTGTCCCAAGCTGACTTATCTCTAGTACTTGCAAATAGAGTTGCTAAAGCAAGTTTACCAAATACCCTTAGATGAAAGGGTACATCTTTTGTTGGTAATCTACAATTTTCCCAGTTATTCGATCTTCCAATGAGATGTATTGAAATGGTATCATGTTCAATTTCAACTCCGGTAATCTGATGATTACATTCCACACTGTATTCGATGATTTTAGAAATCGACTTACGATCGACATAGTAGAGTCCACGACCAACAAGAGTAACAAAGGTAAGTTTTTCATGATCAACATTGTGAATATTAGCATAGAAAATTCTTACCATATCAAGCGAATATTTTTCAAGATCAAAAAGTTTTCTCCAGTCCTGATCTTGAATAAACTTCACATAATCCTTATCTTGGACTTCTGGATCAAATCTCTTTTCAGCAGTAAACTCTATTCTCTTGAGAGTATTGTATTTATCAAAACATGATTTATCAATAAATGAGGTTAAATCATGCTTATCTTCTATTTTGTAAGGGAATCTGATCCTTTCAATATCATCATATCTGACATGGTTATCAGACGATTCATTATTTCTTGATTTCCGTTTTCTCATACTTCCAGAAATCAGTAGAATATGAAATAACCTAGTTTCGATTCCAGACAATTTTTTCCAGGCGGTTTGTAAGAACACCACAGAATAATCTTCTTTTATTGTGAGTGAAGATATCAAATTCCGGAAATAACTAGTTTTAGGAAAATCTTCCAAAATCGAAAACCTTGACTTGTGGGGAAACAAATCCGATTTTGTATCTAGGTTTTTCTTTTGGAAACCCGATTTTTCATTGATTGGATATATATTATGGATTAATCCTATATTCATGTCCAAAAATTTGTTTACTCTATTATTACGAATACCTGATAATATCTTTTGAAATTCACTCAAGAATTTCTCAATAGAGTATACAAAAACAGATTTGAACATGACAAGATATTTGCTAATAATATCTTTAGAATCATATTTCCAGTAATATTTTAAAAGATCACTTGCTTCACTAAAAAATTTGTGAGGTGTATGAAGCAATCCACTATTAATAGAATAGTTAACTGAAAAATCATTCTTTGTAATATTACAAAGGTTCCAAAATAGCTGATGGCTGTCGTAAGTGCAATCAAATTAATAATCTTATTTCCACACAATTAACTGGTAATATAATAGATGTAAGGATCGTTCCCACGAAGAGCAGTGAGTTTTAGTTGTCAAAGTGTCACAAAGGGGGGTTTTGTTTTAGATTGTGAGTAAAGTAAATAATCAAAGCAACTAAAATTGTATTGTAATCACTAGAGAGAGATATGATCGAGGAATCGTTCTTCGTATATAAACAGTCAATGAGTTATTATAATTGCCTACTCATCGTTAATCATAGATTATCACCAACCGTAGAATAACAGCTAGATCAGTGATATCCCCTAAATTCCTTATACCACTGGATACGAAAGTTCTCACCTACCAGATTCTATTCACCCCAAACCACCTATTAGTAGATCACTCAAGGTGTAATTTAGTCGAATGCTTTATCTTTTGTGAATTTATAGGTTGATCCTACTAGTTAGACTCTTAGATCAAGGTCCACTTTTTAGTGTTGTTTATATACACAATCGCTCCACAGAATCCCCCTGCAAGGTTTTGTGTTCTCTACTTGTGTACAAGTTATTCGACGATTACTTATCTCCTAACTCAATACTAGCAATAGATTGAATCAACAAATCAATTTAGTTGGCCACCTAAACAATCTATCAATCAATCATAAATATTCAAATAGTATAAACAAACGATAATCATATGAAGAACCTCAAAGTAGATTAATATAATAACTCAAATCTTTTTTACAACTTAGAATTCATCCTCAATCAATAGGTGTTTAGCTAATCATGGATGTAGAAACATCCATGATATATATATGAGAAAAGTAAAGAGATAACGTTACGATCGAGAATCGCTCCGAAACCCTAGCTTTGATATTTCTCCTCTCCAAGACTTACAATTTTGTGACCTAATGATGTATTCTGATTTTACATACCCTAATACCTTTTTATAGGTTTACATTGCTTGGTCTTCACGTATTTAGTTTGGTTCGAGAACCCGACCCGAAATAACGAAGTAACGAATCCAAACGTGCCCTTAGGCTTTCCAAGGTAGTAATACATGTTTCCTACTTGCTAAGTTCGCGAACCCAATCCGCAAACTTCAAATTCCAGCAGAATTTTTCGGAATCAAAGTATGAAATCCGTCCGCGAACTTTACTGTCTTCGGTATTCGATAAAAACTATTTTGGCCACAACTTCTTCATCCGAACTCGGAATGACCTCATTCTTTTTGAATTCTTTTTATCTTTCAATTCTATTTAAGATGATGATGATAAATCCTTAATTTGAATGAGTTAAGATCAGTCTTTGGCCCTTCTCTTGATTTTGAGCGTTTTGCTCCTTTTCGCCGCTTTTCTTCCAATTCTCTTGGACTTTGGCGCTTGGATACTTGGAATACTTCTATTCCTAGATATTTTTATCACTTTATAGCTCCTTTGTGGATGATTCACCTATTAGAGGCAAACAAGAGAAAACAAGAGTAATAATACGAAAATATGCAAGAATAATAGTTAAAACAAGTATGGAATGGACACTAAAATCATATGAATTATGCACTTATCAAATTCCCCCACACTTAGATTTTGCTAGTACTCGAGCAAACTAAATAAAACTAATCCTAAATACAACAACTCCATCTCGTTGAGGATACGGTTACTCTTAGCATGAATAACATGCCTTTAAACCCCTAGGCGTCCCTAGTGGACGAGTTATAGTCTCATGAGGGCTTACAAGAGGTATACCCACAAAACCTACTCCAATTTCTTGCCTTGGAAGAACCGCTAAGGATAGACACAAAGCAAAAAGCCAATAATTAGCTTGTATAAGTTCTTTAGCAACAAACATGCCACATACATTCCAATCATCACACCTAAGTAATTCCTTACGTGTGTCATTCAACCTGATTGCAAAACTCTACTAAGATAGTCATCATACTTGTTGCAACGTTTGCCACAACACTCGCATACTGAAATCACATGGATAGATAAGAGAATGGAAATGGAAAAATGAAGTGTGCAAATGTTGACTTAAGTGAAAGATGTTACCCACAATACTTGTATGAATGTCGTCAAAGGATATATATTTATAGCGCACTAGTTGAGAGAAGCACCCATTTAAATCGACCACATGATTAGATACTCTAAGCGCATGTTCCTTTTCAGCAAGTATGTGATAGTTGCCTTGGATCCTGCGTTCCACGCTTGTTTAGGCGACGGAGACAGGGACAACGTTTCACACATACTGCTATCGAAGTGTCAAGAACCTCATCAATAGTCTCTTTGACTTGCTATATAATGATGATATGGTTTTTGTTTTCATCGACTATGATTATCCGTGATTCCGGACCTATCATTTATTAGTGTCGATAAATGAAGAGGAGCCTTATATATAATTTTCTTTTCTTTCTTTTTCTATATTTTTTTTTATTTTTTTTTCGACTCACTCTTTACTCTTTAAGAGTGTAAGACAATTGTCTTATGGGGCTTTTATATAAACTCAACCAATGATTACCTTGCTACAACATCCACGGCAGTATCAGGATCCCACCAAATCACTTAAGAGAAACATAAAACTGCAAAAATAAAAAGAAAGTGATTCAGTAATGATTAATTGCGAGGATTCCTCTTTCAAACTACTACCATAGCTTAGTTTCACATTCAATTATGAACGTATATATTAATTAAGGATTGTGGAATTGATAAAGTGGAACTCAATCTATAGCCGTAAGAACTGTTTCAACCTTAAAAAGGTTTAGAGTGTCATCCTAAATAGCTCATAATTAACTCCAAAAGATGAAGTCTCAAGAATGCAAGAAATAAAAGAGTATTATTATTATGTGTATATGCAAATAGTAGATACTAAATGCTCCCCCACACTTAAACTCAACATTGTCCTCAATGTTCAAAACCGAAAATTCTAATTTCTTACATAACAGCCCTGAAAAACTCAAATACTGTACCAATGGGTAGGGAACTAGGAAAACCATCCTAAACAAAAGTTGTTCACCTACGTCTTTTATATAACGTGTCAAAAGGGCACAATGTTTTGATAAATGGTATGACTTTTATGGCCTCCGTATTGACTGACATGCAATCTGAAAAAGTTCTGGAAAAATTCCGAAACTCAAATATCCAGGCCTATCGCTCCAATTTAACAGACTCCAAATTCAGATTTTCTTTTAGAAAACGAAAGGTGAGTCTGTCCTCTTTAAAATTTGGGGTCAACCACTCAAATCGGACTCCGTATGAAGTCTCAAGAGCTATTTTCGTGACAAGTGCGCAGTCAGAATTTTCTGACGAAAATTCGTCAAAACTTTCATTATAGATATAGGACTTGTAAAATCTAAGATGGGAATGCAAGATATGATATGCAAAACTAAGAAAATTAAAAACAAAAAGGGATAGATATACAAAACCTATGGGTTTCCTCCCATTTAGCGCTTAGTTAATGTCCTCAGCCCGACTTGGCATCCTTTCGATTACTCCTCCAGAGGGAGATAGTCATGAAATCCTTGCACATCCATATCCACATAAGCAATGCTTTCATAATATGGCTTCAATCTATGGCCGTTCACCTTCAAGTTTTTTCCATCTCTAAGACTAGAAATTTCAACTGCGCCATGAGAATAAACATTAGTAACAACATACGGTCCAATCCATCCGGACCTTAGCTTACCAGGAAATAGTTTAAGACAAGAGTAAAATAAAAGAACTTTTTGAACCACAACAAAACTCTTTCGAGAAATCATCTTGTCATGGAAAAGTTTCGTCTTTTCCTTGTAAATACGAGAACTCTCATAAGCATCATTACGTATCTCCTCTAGCTCATTAAGTTGTAACTTCCTATGTTTCCCCGCATTGTCATAATCCATGTTGCACATCTTTATCGCCCAATATGCCTTGTGTTCAAGTTCAACCGGAAGATGACAAGCTTTGCCATAAACCAACCGATATGGAGACATACCAATCGGTGTTTTGTACGCCGTTCTATATGCCCATAATGCATCATTAAGCCTATAACTCAAATCTTTCCGTGTAGTGTTAACGGTTTTCTCAAGAATGGATTTAATCTCACGATTTGAGATTTCAGCTTGCCCACTAGTTTGTGGGTGGTATGGCGTACCAACCTTGTGTGTTATGTTGTACTTCTTGAGTAGAGCATGGAAGGATTTTTGAAAATGCGAACCTCCGTCACTGATAACCACTCTTGGTGTACCATGCCTAGAAAGAATATATTCCTTCACAAACTCACAAACAACTTGACAATCATTAGTAGGGGTGGCTTTACCCTCACCCCGGAGTCATCGAGATCCTACGCTCGCTCCTCTATCCTCATCAAACAATGATGCACCCGCCTCACACTAAAGACCCCTATATAACCTCCCATCTACCGACACTCTCTTCTCTTCTCTTCTTTCTTCTCGTTCTCCCGACGGAGCAGAGCTCTGCTCTGCTCCTCTGCAACTCCACCCCTTCTTCCCCGACCAGCCCTTGCCTGCAAAACCACCACCTCCATCACCTCCTGACACTAGACACAACCACCATCCCCTAACGTCTCTCTACCTAGTTCATAGCTTCTTCCCTAGGAGCTAAGATCGAGACAGAGAGAACTAGGGTTAGGGTTTCATGACGAGAGGGAGCAAGCATCACCTCGGAGCCGAATTGACAAGAGAGAGGACTGAATCAGAGAGCATGGGTAAATGGGTATGACTTTAATTGTTATTTTAAAGCAAATTTAGGGTTTGATATTTTGGGGGATTTTTCATGTATAAATAGAAGGTGTATTTGGATGTTTGAGGGATGCACAGGCTAGCGATTGCTTCATTTAGGGTTAATTTGTATTATTTTGATGTTTTAAGTTAATTATCGGGGTGTTGATGAAGCCCACGATTTCTATGTCAAGCATATCTAAATTAAGTTTTATTCTTCGTGTGATATTGTATGAATGATTAGTAGTTAGCGATGATGCTAACAAGCTTTGTGATGAGGTACATCTTGTAAGAAAGGCGACTCATACTAGGGGATTGTTAGTAAAAATCAGTTAACAAACATCTAGTTTTGAGCTTTCATGGAAAGCTCAAGAATTTAATCTCAATTAGGTTGCCTGAACATGGGATTAGTGGTGGAATCACCACCACCGGTGCCTTCTACTTGTCCTTTTGCCTTAGTTTAGAATCACACTACAAACTCAGTCGCTTCGACAACCTCCATATTTGTGTTACACATTACTTAGAAATTCAGTAGAGTAAGCCTAGAGATCAAATAGAGCACCACAAGTCTCTGTGGTTCGACCCGCACTTGCTCAGTCCTACAACCAAGACACCGTGCACTTGCGGTATAATTCGTAGGCTAAAATAACCCCATTCTCAGGCCTACCAAGTTTTTGGCGCCGTTGCCGGGGACTTGGGTGTGCCCTGCTGATTTTTGTACTTGCTTTACTGATTTTCACCCTTGTACATATTCATTTTACATTGTTCTTTGTTAATCTGTCTTAGTATCACTTAGTTTCATTTTTATAGCTTTGCATCAGAACTTAGTGCATCCGCATCTACATTTGCATCTTGAGCATACCTTAGCCATCTGTTGCATTATAATCATCTCATCTTAATCATCTGCATTCTTTTAGTGTAGCTTTAGCTCATTTAGCCGTAGTTAGCATCGATTGTGTGCTCTTGTCATATGTGCGCAGCCATTGAATGAATGCACATTATTGTGTCTTGGTTTGTGAAATTTTGAGAATCTAATTCCTTGTTGAGCTAGCGGGAACCACCGTGTGTCATGTTGTCTGCTTTGTCTTCTTGAGCAAACCCGAGGAGTGGGAGAAAAAGGTGCAATGCCTTGAGCAGCCACTGTGACTTATCGGGTCGGGTGAGTGGCCCCTTCTGGCGAATGCTTTTTGTGCCTCATAGCTGAATGATAAACTAGTTGCCTGGTCCTTGCAACTTGGTTAACCAAGGCCTGTGTCAGTAACCACTGAGTGTTGAAATTATATTGCCACAGAAATTTATGCTTGTATCCTAGTGAGTCAGCTGCCGTGTGCTCCGTGCATAGTGAGTTCTGCCCTGTCCTTAGCTACAGTGCCCTGTAGCTGTGAGCTTTGAGTTGCCATCAACTCAGCCTGTTGACCCTGAGCATATATCGTGAGAGCTAGTAACTTTTTGTGTAGTGCACATTTGTAAGGCTGTCTTTGTATCTTTGTCATTGTTTTGTGAGTTTGCAAAAGCCCGGGCTGTGCTGTGAATGTTTTCTTGTGCTGTGACCTGATATGTGTGCTGTGTAAATTGCCAATGTGCCAATTTGTGTAATCTGTGCGTGCTCAGTGCTGTGAGACAAGCCAACCTAGGCTGTCAACCTGTGACTAGCCTGTGTACTTGTGCACCTGCCAGCATAGGCTAAACTGAGTTGCAAAGACTCAGTTATCTTGTGCCACAGAACCAGAGACTGGCCTAGCCAGTGCACAAACTTCAACCTCTACTCCTGGGCTGTGCAGCTGCAACAAACTGGGCTGCCAACCCACATAAACCAAACCATAACCTGGGCTGCTTAGGCTAAACCTATTAGCTGGGTTGTGCAACCAATCTGGTCCATTTAACTGTTGGGCTGAACACTTTCATCAGGCTAACTCAACCTAAGTTTTGCAAACACTTTGGGCTGCAACCACACATAATCCCAATAAACCAAACCGAAGCCCAATCAACCAAAATCAAATCCCAATAAACCAAAACCCAACAAAACCAAATGAAACCCAATAAACCAAACCAATCCCACCAAAACCAAATTAGATTGTGAGTTCAATTTGAGAGCTAGACCATGTCGGGATTTTGGTACGCATGCGGGGATGGAACAAATAAATCCCTTTAGAGCTTGCTTACGGGCACCTATCACGGGATGAACACCCACATACCATAGTGACTTTAGGGAATTTTATGGGCCTTCTCGGGGCCCCGATCTCACATACCATAATCATTATGATCACATACATCATCCACCACAGGTTGAAAATGAACAATTTTCTCATACCCGGTCATCACTTTTAGATCAATTAGAAGTTCGACTATACGCTTTAGTCGGACAATCGCCTTAGAAAGGCAATACGTCGAATCTAGTTTTTCTAGGCAATATGAAATGCATGCTTGCACCTTATGTGGTGGCTTAGACCACCTATTTGAATCTCATTTATATTTTGCATGCTTTTAGGCAGTCTAGGAAAACCATGATAATCCAATGTACGAAGTGTCTAGAAGTGACTATTGGGACCATAATCAACTTTGCACACATGCATCATTCACCACAGTGGGGAGATGAACAATTTTATACTCCCCCAACTCCTAGTTTGCAATCACTAATGGACACACTCATGGAGCAAAAAGCTAGGCTTGAAATGAATGCAATGCATGACCATCCATATAGCAACATGTCGAATTTCCCTTCTCTAGTGAACCTCATGCACAACCATACAATGAATATCCATATGAAGAATGCATACCCACTAGTGAAGACCGTCCTTCAATAGAACGACTCAAAATGATTCTTCAAGGGAACCTGATTGAGTTACAAAATGATATAAGTGAAAATAGTATTTCTAGTCTTACTCATGCAACTAACATCGAATATGAACCTAATCCAGAGGTAGGTGAGTACACTAAAAAATACTACAATTTTGAATGGAGAGATGAATTCTTGCTATGATGATGATGATGATGATGAATATGAAAAGCATGTGTATTTTGAAAATGTAATAGAATCTTTTGGTTCAGAGACGTTAGGCGTCTCTTCTGTGAACCCTATGAATGATGCTTCTTCTGATATTCATATATGTGATGATGATGTGGAACTGTGCAATTGTCCTGTGAAAATGACCATGATTTACCCTCTTGACTTTGGGAAAGTGCGTGATGGTACAAATGATTTTATACATGAAAATAACGTAGATGTACCTAACCTCTCTCTGAGTCACAAATTGAAACTCCTCCACCAAATCTAGGTGTTGTTTGTCACAAAATTGCAAAACCAACTTTTCCGAAAATGCCTAACTTAGGCCTAGAACTTTGTGCTTCCCAAGTCCTCTTGGACTATTTTGCATCAAAGTATAACACCTTTAGGGAACCACAGTTGGTATGTGTATGTCATTGTTCTTAGCAAAACTCATTTTGAGTTAGACCTTTTGCATGATGTACCGTTAAAATTGCAAGATTTTGTTCTCACAAACACACCCGTTCACAAGTTTAGGTTTGGGGGAAACTCATTCCCATTCACAGTCTTACGTGCACTCTCATTTTATATTTGTGTAAGGCTGTTAATGTGTGTACATATTTTCTATTGGGTTGATCCTCAACTCTTTAGATTGTTAGTGTATGGTGAATTTTCTTTGTATATATCCAGTAGGACTTGTTAAATTTTTTCTTTTCTTGATTCGGTTGAGTCTTCTTGCACATATATTATGCTAATCCGATATGATCTCCGTTGAGAATATTGGATTCTAGCCTTGACGAATGAAGCTCAACCTTGCTCTTGCCGACATCCGGTAATCTCTTCCCTTTTCTCTTTTCAGCATAGTTCTCATGGTATGTGACTGTTTAAATTTTTCTATCTGCGACACATTGAGGACAATGTTTGATTTAGGTTTGGGAGTGCATTTGCATTTAGAGTTTTTAGTTTTTATTTTGCATTTAGAGTTTTTAGCCTTTTATCTTATCTTTTATTTTCAAAAAAAAAAAAAAAAAAAAAAAAAAAAAAAAAAAACTCTTTTTGTAAAAACCTCCAACTTTTAGAGATTTTAGAGTCACTAGCATGCTTCTAGCTATGCTTACATAGAGATTCGGCCGAAATAACGAGAACTTGGAAGTCTTAGGAGAACACAATCGGGTTTCTTAGTTGATTAGAGCGTTAAAGTTGGATTTAACCATCTGGGAGAGCGAATTAGGTTTGTTAGATATTCGGTAGTAGAATTGTGATCACCCATAGTGGAGACTACCCATTTTACATCAAGTGAGGCACCAACCTTCAATTTTTGCAACTTTCTAGAAAAGCTTTTAGAGTGTGTGTCACCTTACGTAAATTAGGGTAGGAATGGTGAGCTACCCAACTTCGCACCATTTTAAAGACTACTTTTGATCTCTTGAGTGCTAGTTTTTGTCAATCATGAGGGTGACGTCTAAAGATGAAAACTCCTTCTAAATACCGATTTGCCGTTAGCATCACTCTCTCTCTCAATCAATGCAAACCCATAGAAACACATCATCGTCGACAAAAGGAGGCGAGAATCGGAATATTGAAAGAAAAATTGATATAGTCCAAGGTTTATGTGCAACAAAGAAAAGAAAAATAGGATGAGAATTAATAAAATTTATAAAATCAAGACAATACAAGTTGTGGAAAAATTGAGTGATAAAGTCCTTTGTCCATGGAGTTAGTTGTTTCATTATTTGTATTTTATTTTCACTTTTTGTATGTAAAAAAAAAAAAAAATCAAAAAAATCAAAAAAATCAAAAAAAAAAAAAAAAAAAAAAAAAAAAAAAAAAAAAAAAAAAATCAAAAAAAAAAAAATCAAAAAAAATCAAAAAAAAATAATTGTAGTTTACTTTTGCTACCACCATGGTAAAGAAGAGTTCAAAAAAAGAAAAATCCAAACAACAAGGAATTTGAGTAGAAAAGTTAAAAATTGTCAAGTTTTTGTGAAGTTTAGAAGTTCGTCATCAACATTTGAAGACCGAAGACCGAAGATTGAAGACGTTTCTATGATTCTTATGAGAGAGTGATATTAATTGTCGATCGGGTGATAAGTGAGTGAGTACTCCCACCCCTTGCTAATGGTTGATTTTCCTTTCTTAGAGATCATCAGAAAAAGATTCTTTTTGTCCACACCTCTGTGGAGTCTCCAGATTTTATTTTCGGAAGGTTATCCTTCTTACCTACAACGTGTGCAGGATTTCCCTCTTTACTCCTGCCTGCACACATGAGAGACTAAAAAAGCGATCTTTTTGAGTGCAATTATCATAAAACCCTAATGGTGAGGCAGAAGTCGAGGCTTATGATCACAATCGAATCCGAATTCTTTCATATGGTATGGTTACTTCTCGCTCAGCACTTAAGGATGAGAATGCGTTCTTCGATAGTTCTAACTTCTGTTACTAGCATGCGAAACTCTATGTCCTCATAGCTTCTTGGAGGCTTGGGACTCTTTTACACTACGAAGTTGGAGAAGGTTTTGTGGGTACACCTCTTGTAAACCCTCACGAGACTACAACTCGTCCACTAGGGACACCTAGGGGTTTAAAGGCTTAGTGCATACGCTAAATGCATTCGAGAGACTGCGACAGGGGGGTATAGTTAGGATTTCTTCATTTCTGTTTCACTTGAGGACAAGTAAAATTCAGGTTTGGGGGTATTTGATAAGTGCCAAATAGTGCATATTTATACACCTTTTTATTGGCATTTTACTCATCTTTTGCGCTCAGAAATCAGATATTATCCCAGATTCGGTATTTTCTTTGTTTTCAAGAATAAATATTTGTATTAATTAATTTTGTATTTTTAGGTACTAAATAAAGTCCGGAGAAATTGAGGAGCCAAAAGAGCGAAGGTGGAGTCAAGCATCTCGGGAGCAGAAAGCCAAAGCCCGCGCGCACAACAGTTGTAACCCAACAAGTAGCAACGCATTTACAAGACATGGGCCCAAGCTATCCAAGACCCGCGACCCGGATCCGAGCCCGTTCAACCTAAGCCATTGAGATCTCACTCATCCACATCCTACGGTCGCTCCAGCTCTTACACATCATCTCTTGATACTCCGCTCAACACCATATCACTCCAAATCACCCTGAGCCGTTCAGATCGCCCTCAGTTTCATCCTACGGCCGCGTTATCCCTCACTTCGGAGTCATCGAGATCCTACGCTCGCTCCTCTATCCTCATCAAACAATGATGCACCCGCCTCACACTAAAGACCCCTATATAACCTCCCATCTACCGACACTCTCTTCTCTTCTCTTCTTTCTTCTCTCGTTCTCCCCGACAGAGCAGAGCTCTGCTCCTCTGCAACTCCACCCCTTCTTCCCCGACCAGCCCTTGCCTGCAAAACCACCACCTCCATCACCTCCTGACACTAGACACAACCACCATCCCCTAACGTCTCTCTACCTAGTTCATAGCTTCTTCCCTAGGAGCTAAGATCGAGACAGAGAGAACTAGGGTTAGGGTTTCGCGAGCAGAGGGAGCAAGCATCACCTCAGAGTCGAATTGACAAGAGAGAGGACTGAATCAGAGAGCATGGGTAAATGGGTATGACTTTAATTGTTATTTTAAAGCAAATTTAGGGTTTGATATTTTGGGGGATTTTTCATGTATAAATAGAAGGTGTATTTGGATGTTTGAGGATGCTGGCTAAAAGTGCTTCATTTAGGGTTAATTTTTATTATTTTGATTTTTTAAGTTAATTATCTGGGTGTTGATGAAGCCCCACGATTTCTATGTCAAGCATATCTAAATTAAGTTTTATTCTTCGTGTGATATTGTATGAATGATTAGTAGTTAGCGATGATGCTAACAAGCTGTGATGAGTTATCTTGTAAGAAGACGGCTCATACTAGGGGATTGTTAGTAAAAATCGATTAACAAACATCTAGTTTTGAGCTTTCATGGAAAGCTCAAGAATATAATCTCAATTAGGTTGCACGAACATGGGATTAGTGGTGGAATCACCACCCGGTGCCTTCTACTTGTCCTTTGCCTTAGTTTAGAATCACACTACAAACTCGGTCGCTTCGACTTTAGCTTCCACCCATTTAGAAACATAATCCACAGTAAGAAGTATATAAAATTTTCCATTAGAATTGACAAAAGGACCCATAAAATCATTTCCCCACACATCAAATACTTCAACAACAAGAATTGGTGTGAGTGGCATTTGATTTCGAGCACCTAGATTGCCCGTTATTTGACATCTATCACAAGATTTGCAAAAAATATATGCATCCTCAAATAGGGCAGGCCAATAAAATCCACTTTCAAGTACTTTGAAAGCGGTACGTTTAGAACCAAAGTGACCACCACATGCATAAGTATGACAAAAAGTAAGAATAGATTTAAATTCAGAATTAGGTACGCACCCGCGGATGATTTGATCAGAACCATATTTCCACAAGTAGGGCTCATCCCACATATACTGCTTGGCTATTTTTCTTAAGCTTAAGCTTTTGAAAATTAGACATTGTACTAGGTACTTGTCTTGTAACCAAGTAGTTCACTATATCCGTGTACCAAGGTGTTGAATCTTCAATTGAGAAAAGTTGTTCGTCTGGAAAACGATCTTGTAAAGGAAGTTCTTCTTCGGAAACAACAAGTCTACTAAGATGATCCGCAACAGTATTCTCAACACCTCTTTTATCCTTAATTTCATAATCAAATTCTTGTAATAGTAGAATCCACCGTATAAGTCTTGGCTTAGCTTCTTTCTTCTTTAATAGGTACCTAAGTGTTGCGTGATTAAAATACACAACGACTTTTGAACCCACCAAATAGGATCTAAATTTTTCTAGTGCAAACACTATAGACAAAAATTCTTTCTTGGTGGTGGAATAGTTGATTTGTGCATCGTTTAGGGTCCTAGATGCATAATAAATCACATGAGAAAGCTTGTCTACACTTTGACCCAAAACGGCTCCAACTGCATAGTCACTTGTATCACACATTAATTCAAATGGCAAACTCCAATCCGGTGACTTGATAATTGGTGCAGTTGTTAACAACTCTTTCAATTTATCAAAGGCATCTTTGCACTCCTTGTTGAAGTCAAAAATAACCTCTTTTTGCAATAATTTGCACATCGTCATTGAGATTTTGGATAAATCCTTGATAAACTGTCTGTAAAATCTGCATGACCAAGAAAAGAACAAATTTCCCTCATCGAAGTGGGATATTGTAAGTTTCTTATCAAATCTATCTTTGCTTTGTCAACTTCAAGCCCTCGAGAGGACACAATGTGACCGAGCACTATGCCATGGTTTACCATAAAGTGACATTTCTCCCAATTAAGAACAAGGTTAGTGTCTATGCATCTTTTAAGCACAAGTTCAAGATTTTGTAAACAAATATCAAATGAATCACCATAAACACTAAAATCATCCATAAATACCTCAATTATGCGTTCCGCATAGTAGAAAATATACTAACCATACACCTCTGAAAAGTGGCAGGCGCATTGCAAAGACCAAACAACATTCATCTACAGGCAAACGTACCAAAAGGACAAGTGAAAGTAGTATTCTCTTGATCCTCCGGTGCAATAACAATCTGATTGTAGCCCGAATAACCATCCAAAAAGCAATAATATGAGTGTCCCGCTAACCTCTCTAACATCTGATCAATGAAAGGTAAAGGAAAGTGATCCTTTCGGGTTGCGGCATTAAGATTTCTGTAGTCTATGCACACTCTCCATCCTGTTTGAACCCTTGTAGGAACGAGTTCATCATCTTGATTTCTAACAACAGTGATGAATGCTTTCTTAGGCATCACTTGAACTGGGCTAACCCATTTGCTGTCAGAAATTGGGTAAATCACCCCCACACTTGGTAACTTAAGGATCTCTTTCTTCAAAACCTCCATCATTGGGGGGTTAAGCCTACGCTGAGCATCACGTACTGGCTTAAAATCATCCTCCATTAGGATTCTATGCATGCATATGGATGGACTAATGCCTTTAATATCAACAATTGTCCAACCAATAGCCGTTTTGTGCTCTTTCAGAACCCTAAGGAGACGCTCTTCTTGTATTGGGGTGAGGTTCTTCGCAATAATCACCGAAAGTTCTTCTTTATCACCCAAGTACGCGTACTTTAGGTGGTCTAGAAGCGGCTTCAGTTCTATTTTCGGTGCCTGCACAATAGAAGGTAAATGAGCCTCATTAGTTATGGGTAACGAAATATAAGAAATATTACCCGTTTTTGCTTCTGGTAGTGCTGTTAAGGCACACATCTCCACTAGCTCTTTGGCTAAGTTAACGTCTAGGTTCGGCTGTCCATGAACGTCTAAATCAATACTGTTCCGTAGCACAACTCCAAGCTCATCTTCAGCATTCAAATCAAACATTTGTTGTGCTAACGAACAAATAACATCAATATAGAAAGCTGAGTGAACATCACTAGGATAGAGCATGGTTTCAAAAATATTGAACCGTATGATTTCCTTATCAAATTCCATAGTGAGTGCACCACTATCAACATCAATCTCCGTCTTTGCAGTCTTCATGAACGGTCTCCCAAGAAGTAACGAAGTAGATGAACAATTATCTCCATTGTGCATATCCACAATGTAAAAATCAACCGGAAAGATTAACTGATTCACTTGAACTAAAACGTCCTCCACGACTCCCTTAGGATATATATTGGACTTGTTAGCCAATTGAATAGTGATCTTTGCCTCTTTTAAAGTTCCGAGATTCAAATAATCATAAACATCGGCTGACATAACACTTATGGAAGCTCCCAAATCAAGCAAAGCACGCTCGAATCTTCGGTTACCAATGGTAACGAGAACTGTGAAGCCGCCAGGATCTTCATACTTTGTAGGCATCTTCTTTAGTAACATAGCTGTAGCGCTTTCGCCCACCTGAGTAATCTCATTGGCAATCAACCTATCCTTCCTTTTACACAAATCCTTCAAAACCTTGGCATACCTGGGTACGGTTCTGATGGCCTCAATAAATGGAATGTTGATATGTATCTTGCTGAAAATATCCATGATCTCCTTGTCTTGAGCTTGCTTCTTCGACTTGGCAAAACGACTAGGGAAAGGAGGTGGTATGGTAAAAGTGGGAACTGTGTCCTTAGGTTGGCCGTTAGAGGTTGGATTTTCTTTTGGAACAGTTTCCTCCTCTACTTCCTTTTCGATGTCGTTATTAACCTATTTTTGTTGATGTGGCTCTTCAGTTTGTCTCCCACTTCTTAGAGTTACTGCATTAACGTGCTCTCTTGGGTTCACAAAAGGTTGTGATGGAAACTTTGTTGAAGCTTGCGCCTTCATGAGATTCATATCAGTAGCCAATTGCCCCACTTGAGTCTGCAAATCTCTAATAGCGTTATCAGTTTTTAACTGATTTTGTTCAGCTTTCTGTTGATTTTATTGAACTTTTTCCTTGAGACTATGTATTGTAGATGCAACACCCTACATGCTTTGCAGTAGCATGTTGAACTTATCATCGATAGAAGTTCCCTGATCTTTAGCTTCTTGTGGTTGTTGTAAGAGTTGTTGAAAACCACCTTGTCTTGCATATGGATTAGGAGTTGCAGCTTGCTTGTTAGCGTAACTGAAATTAGGATGATCTTTCCAACCAGGATTATAAGTATTTGAGTATGGATCATACCTTGGCCTCTGATTAGGGAATAAAGCATTTACCTCGGCTTCCTCTTCGTATGATGGAATAATCAATGCTGACATCCTTTGTACTACCTTCTCTATATTGTTTATCCGCCGCTCTGACTGTAAAGTTTCTTCCATATTGCTAAATCTTCTGACATTTGAGTCATTTCTGGTATAAAATTGTTGAGCATTCGAAGCCATGCTCTCAATCAAACTGGTTTCCTGCGAGATTGTCTTTTCAGTAAGTGAACCACCACCAGCCGCATCAATCAAATTTCGTTGCTCTGGAAGTAATCCTTCATAGAAATATTGAATGATGAGTGTTGGAGATATGTTGTGGTGAGGGCAGCTTGCCACTAACTTTTTGTACCTATCCCAATATTCATAAAGAGAATCCCCAGTAATCTGAAGAACACCACTAATCTCCTTACGAACATAGGCTGCTTTTTAAGCAGGAAAATATTTCTCTAAAAATAGTTTTTTCATCTCATTCCATGTTGTAATACTCCATGGAGGAAGGTAATACAACCATTCTTCCGCTGAATCTATTAAAAAGAATTGGAAGGCTTGCAGCAATGTTGTATCACTGTCTTCGGTACTTTGCCTAAGACTTGTCATCTTCTGTTGAAATTTTCGAAGATGACGATTCGGATCTTCACCTGGAAGTCCCTTGAACTTTGGCAGATGATGAAGTAAGCTCAACTTCAGCTCCACTGGGTTAGTGATTGTAATGCACAGTGGTTGTGAATCTAAGCATGGAGATGTTAACTCTCCTAACTTCTTCTCCGCAGGTGGAGGTGGTAGATTATTTGTACCGCCTACCATTGTTGATGTAGAAGGTTCTTCTTGCAACCGTGGACATAATTGAAGTACCGTTCCTTTACGGGTTTGAATTTTGCACCTCTGGTATTCCCAGTCTTTAGGTGCCAGAGATTAAGTACCTGAAAATAAAAATCTAGCAAAACGAAATTAAAAACTAACAAGAAATTCTAAAAACAAGAATAAAACTAATAAAAATAACAACTAAAGCTACCGACTGCTCCCCGGCAACGGCGCCGAAATTTGATGGATGTCGTAAGTGCAATCAAATTAATGATCTTATTTCAACATAATTAACTGGTAATATAATGGAAGTAAGGATCGTTCCCACGAAGAGCAGTGAGTTTTAGTTGTCAATGTGTCACAAAGGGGGGTTTTGTTTTAGATTGTGAGCAAAGTAAATAATCAAAGCAAATAAAATTGTATTGTAATCAATATAGAGAGATATGATCGAGGAATCCTTCTTCGTATATAAACCGTCAATGAGTCATTATAATTGCCTACTCGTCGTTAATCATAGATTATCACCAACCGTAGAATAACAGCTCGATCAGTGTTATCCCCTAAATTCCTTATACCACTGGATACAGAAGTTCTCGCCTACCGGATTCTATTCACCCCAAACCACCTAGTAGTAGATCAGTCAAGGTGTAATTTAGTCGAATGCTTTATCTTTTGTGAATTTATAGGTTGATCCTACTAGTTAGAATCTTAGATCAAGGTCCACTTTTTAGTGTTGTTTATACACACAATCGCTCCACAGAATCCCTCTGCAAGGTTTTGTGTTCTCTACTTGTGTACAAGTAATTCGATGATTACTTATCTCCTAACTCAATACTAGCAATAGATTGAATCAAAAAATCAATTTAGTTGGCCACCTAAACAATCTATCAATCAATCATAAATATTCAAATAGTATAAACAAATGATAATCATATGAAGAACTTCAAAGTATATTAATATAATAACTCCAATCTTGTTTACAACTTAGAATTCATCCTCAATCAATAGGTGTTTAGCTACTCATGGATGTAGAAACATCCATGATATACATATGAGAAAAGTAAAGAGATAACGTGATGCAGGACAAAATATGGAAAATAAATATTATTGGTATTTTTGTTTTTATTATTTAGTTAAATCTTAGGAATATCTAAAAGTATCTAGAAAATCTATTTTTAGAATTTTATTAGCTTATGGATGTCTTAGTTATCTTAGATAACAAGTTTAGGGTTCTGGTAGGTTATTTTCATGTTCAGGGAGTTATCTATATAAAGAGCTCCATGGGCTACGGCTTAGGTAGTTTTTGATGATCAATTTTAATATGACTTTAATGTCTTTTATGAGTTTCTACCCTAGAACTCAGATTTATTGAAGTTCCGCTTGAATCTACCCGTATTCTACCTATTCTATGATTTTTTTTACATTAATTGGTATCGAATCGAAAAGATCCTAGATTTGTTTCTGCATCATGGAGAGGAGTCAAATAGAGTTGGCTAAGATGAGGCGTCAGATTGAAGACTTGTGGCGAATTGTTAAAGCAATTCAACACAGAGAACTTATGGAAGCCCGTATGGAGATCCCGGAAGGCAACCATGTACCTGTTGAATTGTCGGAAGGCAGTCAAGAGGATTATCTTGTTACTGATTATATACATGTTGAATTACCAGAAGGAGGAGATTATGAAGATGATGGACATGCGGCGTTCAACGAAACTTCCTTTCGTGGACACGATCTGGAGGCATCGTTATTTTCAGTCATTGAGAATAACAAACATCAAGTCTTCGTGGATTGGAGTTCACCACCGGTCTACGATACATATCCAGATGATGAAGTTTTGTGTAAGTTAGGCTTTACTGATCCTTCTATCCAGGAATACAGAAATATTGTAAGTATTCCTATGACATTATGGGATTCTGTTCATGAAAATAAAGTTTTACACACACTAAACAGTTGTAGTTTAAGTTCAGATTGTTATAAAGAAACGTTTAGTGACGGTAAAATTTGTGGGCAAATTTTCTCTAACAAAGGGAGAAATACTATGATTGAAGAGTTTAGAAAGAAAGAATTTTGTTAACGGATTTGTTTCTTGGCATCATAAGTCTGATAACGGATTTGTTGTTAGAGATCAGATTAGTGTTCCGACTAATGCAGGAGCATTGATGCCTAAGTTGATTCCTAGGGTTGGTATTGGTGATTTAAATTTCTTCCATTCTCAAATACAAGGTGATTCCATAGTAAATAATTTTAGTTCAACATCAGATTGTTACAAGGAAGAATTTACACATCAGGAAACTTGTAGTGAGAAAGTTTTCTCTAACAATTGGAGGGATACAGTTCTTGAATATTACCTTGCCATGGAGATCCGTTACTCAAGAGAGCGTGTGAAGGATTGCCAAGTGTGACAAGGTGAGATTCCAAGTTTCACTGTTACTAATGATGAGGTTTTTTTTTTTTTTGATCGAGGAAGGTCGAAACAAAAGAAGAAGGCAACTGATATCTCATTAGCAAGTCTTTTCAACTTAGTGACTATTACTTTGGTGATTATGATCATTATTTGGATAAAGAATCTGGTTGTAGCATTAAAGAACCTATTGGTGGGTGTTATTCAAAACTTAACAGATGCACAAGAACGATTAGTGAATTGCGGAACCAGCAACACTCTTGGTTTATCAGTTTTATGTGATATTGCCAGCAAGAATAATGCGCAGTGCATAGTTAACCCACATGATATTCAAAAATGTGAGGAACTACAAGGATTTCAAATTATGGATTTTGTTTTTGATCTTGGAAAATCAAGACAGACTCCATATGAAGATAATCTGGGTGGTCTTATTACAGAAGGCATGTTTTGGGTCAACCCACTAGAAGATGGAGTCAGGAAATTAGTGGTTGCTACTAACATGGTTGACACCACTATTACCACTACTGATGTGACATTTGTTTTTGACCACGGAAAAGCAAAAGAGAGATTAGATGTGGAAAAGGAAAAGTTCGAGGTTGGCTATTTTCTGCAAGATATACACAGGAGAACCACAAGGGAAAATTCGAGGTCGAATTTTCTCAAACAAGGGAAGAATGATGCAGGACAAAATATGGAAAATAAATATTATTGGTATTTTTGTTTTTATTATTTAGTTAAATCTTAGGAATATCTAAAAGTATCTAGAATAAACAAAATATCTATTTTTTAGAGTTTTATTAGCTTATGGATGTCTTAATTATCTTAGATAACAAGTTTAGGGTTCTCGGTAGGTTATTTTCATGTTCAGGGAGTTATCTATATAAAGAGCTCCATGGGCTACGGCTTAGGTAGTTTTTGATGATCAATTTTAATATGACTTTAATGTCATTTATGAGTTTCTACCCTAGAACTCAGATTTATTGAAGTTCCGCTTGAATCTACCCGTATTCTACCTATTCTATGATTTTCTTTACATTATAACGTTACGATTGAGAATCGCTCCGAAAACCTAGATTTGATATTTCTCCTCTCCAAGACTTACAATTTCTTGACCTAATGATGTCTTCTGATTTCACATACCCTAATACCTTTTTATAGGTTTACATTGCTTGGTATTCACATATTTAGTTTGGTTCGAGAACCCGACCCGAAATAACGAAGTAACGAATCCAAACGTGCCCTTAGTCTTTCCAAGGTAGTAATACATGTTTCCTACTTCCTAAGTTCGCGAACCCAGTCCGCAAACTTCAAATTCCAGCAGAATTTTTCGGAATCAAAGTATGAAATCCGTCCGCGAACTTTACTGTCTTCGGTATTCGATAAAAATTGTTTTGGACACAACTTCTTCATCCGATCTCGGAATGACCTCATTCTTTTTGTATTCTTTTTATCTTTCAATTATCTTCAAGATGATGATGAGAAATTATTAATTTGAATGAGTTAAGATCGGTCTTTGGCCCTTCTCTTGATTTTGAGCGTTTTGCTCCTTTTCGTCGCTTTTCTTCCAATTCTCTTGGACTTTGGCGCTTGGATACTTGGAATACTTCTATTACTAGCTATTTCCAGCACTTTATAGCTCCCTTGTGGATGATTCACCTATTAGAGGCAAACAAGAGAAAACAAGAGTAATAATACGAAAATATGCAAGAATAATAGCTAAAACAAGTATGGAATGGACACTAAAATCATATGAATTATGCACTTATCAACCGCAACCTAACTAGTGAAACATTGACAGTCTTTGATATGAAAATGTACATACATAGATTTGGGTAGCATATCCAAAATATGTGTAAGACCCCAGATACAATGAAAAATCTTATGGAGAATCTTATGCATTTTCAACTTACAACATGTCGTATAGAGTATTGTATCATAGTTACTAATCTTAGTAGTAATCCATACCATGAGATACAATTCTATGATATCTATCTGAGAGATTATGTAGGTCACCTAAGACGTTCATAACTATAATCTCAATTCCTAACAGATTTAGGAACAAGAGCATCATATACTTCATCCGTGTCTTCCACCACGAATCTTTAAAGTAGTCAAATCCTGTTATTATGTAACTGAATCATTCATAGGATTCATTTCTTATAGGTTGGATCGCACCAAACACAAATTATTATATCTTTTCGTGTTTGCCTGCTCTGGTACCAATTGAAAATACGAGGGTACCCAAATACACCACAATCTTTAAATTATCCACCTATAAGTCATCTTACCGAAAGTGATTGTCTATGGACAAAGTCGAGACAATACGACAAATCGGTATTCACACTTTGTGTGATCGTCTATGGATACGAGATCGAGACAATACAACAATCAAAGTGTGATTACTTGATAATAGGTTTGGACTTAAATAAACTTTATAGGATCACTATCAAGTAATACGGAGTTAACGTTTGTGTATTTTACTTTTAATTATAATAAACAATTATAATTACGGAAATAGAAAAGTAAAAGACACAACAAGATTTTGTTAACGAGGAAACTGCAAATGCAGAAAAACCTCGAGACCTAGTCCAGAATTGAATACTCTCAGAATTAAGCCGCTATACAAAATCTAACACACTTCGTATATTTGAGACCAAGCAACTAAACCTATAGTTCACCTAGTTTCTTCAGTATCCATGCGCTTCCGACATTCAATAAGTGCACGTACTGGAATTATTCCTTTGGATCGTATTCCAAACAGTAAAGTCTTTATGGGTGAAAACTATTTCTGCTATTTTTGGTAATTTGGGGTGTGTGGATGAGAAATGAATCTAAACCCTAAACAAATACACTGCACGGGAGTGCTTTCTGATTCGAGAGATCAATCTGTACAATTCTGGCCTAAACCAAGAAATGGCCGTTCCAAACTTGCTTCGGTCACAATGTGAAGGAGATTGGGTTGATCTTAGGGAGGGAAGCGAAGAAGGTGTTGAGATTGTGAAGGTGTTGGTTGTTTATGACTTGTATCAGAATATCAAACTGGCTTGCAATAATGTAAGCAATCAGCTCTGGGTGTTTGAATATGTTGTATCAACACTTGATTTATGTCTGTTTTGGAAATAGGGAGGAGAATCTATTTATACAAGCCATTGAGCATAACCCTCGTCTCTTGTGGGAAGTGGAGGAAGTGGAGTGATGGGATAGTGGGGTCGTGTGTTAGTGTCACACGATCAGTTTTGCCCACTTCGCTCATCATCATTAACCGTCCATGTCTTCCTTACACGTTCTTGTGATGGCGCATTGCACGCTGCACGCTGTAAACCGTCAGACCAATACCCCAGTAAGTATCCCCCAGTTTGTGACATGCTTGATGTCTCGAATGTGTGGACCGTGGGACCCACAGGAAGTAGCATGTGGTGCTAGGTTAAATAACTAAGTTATTTAAGATGTCGATATTTATAAAATATCGCGTATATTATATACATGTAATGCATCTAATATATTCAATATGCATGAAGCATCGTTGTTTTAAAGCTTCACGGAGTAAGTCACGGATTAAGCGTCTTAAAATAGCATCACGTCCAACCATCTTCGAGTGACCGTTTGGAGGCTGCATGGGCAAGCCATGTTTTGGCCAACCACTCCATGTGCAAGAGTGGCGGACGGTGATCATAAGGATGCTTCATTGGTCGTCTAGCTCTTAACCTAGGTTGTCCGTCCAAGCTAGCGAAGTTGGACGGATGAGATGGCTTGAGACCCTCATCTGCGACCGTTCAATGGATTTTTAGGGTTTTAGGAAGCGTGCAAGTATCCCCCTTTGGCTCGATCGAACTCGAGCCTAGGAGCCGATTTTGGTGGGAACGATCGGTCATGCGTGTGGATGGGCCCACGGTGATCATGTTGACATGCTCTGGACCTTTTAAGTCTATATCTACACCCTCCATCCAAGCTTGTGAAGATGGACGCTCGTGATCGGTTAACGACACATGTAACATGCCGCAAACCCTAATTAGGGTTTTGTATAGTTCACGCCCGTTCAACTTCAACCGATCGGTTTAGCAAGCCGCACTCCTCCTTTGGGGAGGCCGATTGTGTGGGGCCCACATTGGGCCGGCGGTGAGCATGTGTGTACTTGTTCCACGGTCCCAGGTGTGATCTAAGCCATCCAACCATGCTTGCGAAGTTGGATGGTCGTGATCAATTTGAGACGCTAGTGGTGTTTTCACGGCTTTTAAAGCATCACGCCAGCCATGTTTTGAGCAAACGTTTATTGCTCCATGGCTTGGTCGTGAGAGAGCCGATCATGTAGGTGAAAAATGGGCCTGCCAACACTTCACCGATCGATCGCGGAACGATCCAAGCCGTCCAACTTGGCTGGCGAAGTTGGACGGTCGCGACTTCTTTGAGACTGTTTTTAACAGTCTTGCACATACTAGCCACTCCATACCATCTCTACCATCGTTCTTTAGGGCTGGCATTTGGTGGCTGTTTGGGGGCATAACATGTGTTCGACCGGCCAGGGCATAAACGGTCCCACTGGTAGTCATTGCGGTGATAGCCTGCTCCTGCTGAGGATCGTCTAGGCTGGTCGAATCATGCGGCCAAATTGCGTGGTCGTGATTGTTTCTGAGACTGACATGGACAGTCCAAATTTCCCTTAGGAAATATGCTCAATTGGGCTAGTATAACACACCGAGATATGTTGCTCAATCGGGCTAGTATAACACACCGAGAGATGTTTCCTGTACGGGTATTTCGTGCATGCCTCATTATTGACACTTGGAGATTCGTGTTACACTGCTGAGAGCAACACTCAGTCGTCATGCCACACCAATAATGAGAGATCTGCGGGAACAACACAAGAAATACAAGGCAAATCATAATAATGCTAAAAATTCACAGGGTATTTGGGATTGTTGCTACATGCTCCAACCTGGATGAATTTTGTGTATTTAATTCACAAAATATTGGGATTGTTGCCACATGCTCCGTTCTAGGTGAATTAATAAAGCGAAGAAGTATTCATCACTTATCAGATAGCTTTATCCTCTGCAGGATGTCAGCATATTAAGTTTGGCTTTTACAATTTTAGCCTTAAACGAAAATCCACCATAAACATTAAGTCCCCTGCCTAGCACATAATGGTTGCATTATTGTGGGGTAGGCATTAGATGGTGACAAATAAAGATAAAACTTATGAGACAAAGTTAGATGTTACCAGGAGAGACGGGTCGTCCTTTCCTTGGAGCATGTCACGTTCAAGAGGCGTCCAGGCGAGAGTTCCCCTAGGATGATGTCGGTCTTGCCTGCTTCGATCGACCTTGCTATACCTGCTTTGGTCGAGAGCCTGCTTCGTGCTTGCTCCGCTCGAATGTTGGTCTTGCCTGCTTCGATCGACCTTGTTATGCGGTCGAGAGCCTTCTTCATGCTTGCTTTGCTCGAATGTCGGTTTTGCTTGCTTCAATCGAGCCTGCGCTCAGAGAGCCGTGCTTGCTCCGCTCGAATGTCGGTTTTGCCTGCTTCGATCGACCTTGCTATGCCTGCTTCGGTCGAGAGCCTGCTTCGTGCTTGCTCCGCTCGAATGTCGGTCTTGCCTGCTTCGATCGACCTTGTTATGCCTGCTTCGGTCGAGATCCTGCTTCATGCTTGCTCCGCTCAAATATCTGTCTTGCCTGCTTCGATCGACCTTGCTATGCCTGCTTCGGTCGAGAGCATGCTTCGGTCAAGAGTCGGCCCTGTGCCTGCTTCGACTGTTATCTTTTCGGTACTTGCTTCGCTCGAACGTGGGCTGCTGTGCGTGCTTCGCTCGATCGTGGGGTTGTGCCTAATCGACAGACTGTTGCGACTGCTTCGTTCGTGGGGCTACTATGCCTGCTTTGATTAAACTAGTGGTCGTGCATGGTCCTCCACGGTCAGGGAAGCATGCTTCACTGGCCGTGGTCATGTGCTAGACCTTTTCTTTTTCATATACATACTCCGGCTCTGACCATTAACACCTGATTTCTCCATACGAAATACTGACTCTTTTTCCACTTCGTTTAATTGTAGTTGTTTAAAAATAAACAAAGAGGATCATGTTAAGATGTCATCTGGAGATAATGCTTCTGAAGCGAGCGTTGAAGCAAGCTTCTTCAGGAGAGAGCGTTAAGCAAGATTCTGCTGGAGCGATCGTTGAAGAGGCTTCTTCTGGAGCGAGTGTTGAAGCAAGCTTCTGCTGGAGGGAGCGTTGAAGCGAGCTTCTTCAGGAGAAAGCGTTGAAGCGGATTCTCCTAGAGCGATCATTGAAGAGGCTTCCGTGAAGCAAGCTTCTGCTGGAGGGAGCGTTGAGGCAGCTTCTCCTAGAACGATCGTTTAAGAGGCTTCTTCTGGAGCGAGTGTTGAAGCAAGCTTCTGCTGGAGGGAGTGTTGAAGTAAGCTTCTTCAGGAGAAAGCGTTGAAGCGGCTTCTGCTTCAGTTTAACTTCCCCTTGCGAATTACATGCTTCTTGATTGACCACCTCTCTTGTGTTGAAGAAATCCTTGACTGACGGTGAAGGAACTTCATGCTGAGCCTCAATCCCAAACGTGATTTACATGGTTCTCTATCCGTAGTGGTTGTTGCTACGGTGAAGCTCGAACAACGGTTCTTAGCTGCAGCTGTGATCAGAAGAGACTGGAAGGAAAAGGCGTGACAGCTACGGGCACGAACTTGGCAGTCTTCATATAGTGGCATAGCTCGTCTCGTTATTAGAGGGAGAAGTTAATTCTTGATGTTGCCTCATGGAATGAAAAGGAGGGAGACAGTCCCCTGCCCACGAGTATCCTCTGAGCCTTCGACTTGATAGATGTTGTCATACTGGGTTCATGATGCTGTCTTTACGTCTGCGTTGCGTTTCATAGACGTCCAGGAATATCACTGACCTTTGACAACACGTCTGTTTTCTTGAGTATATCATCGTCTTTAGATATCTTGTAATGATGGCATGCTTGCATCTCTCTAAATTCACCATCTTTGAGATGGGCAGTACTAAGCAGTCCCCGGTCATACTCCTTTGCCATAACCATCTTTCGATCGTGTCTCTGAGGAGTAGGGAAGTTCCTCTTAAGTCCCGGGTGCAATCTCCTTTGGTAACGCAGCTACTTCTTCTACAGGAGACGAAATTCTCAAAGCGTCTCTCATTGATGCTTCTGCCGTCGATACAGATATGAAATATCTTGGACGTTGTTTCATCATTGTGGCAGTCGTGCATGCGGTGATCGGAGTTGGAGTTGACGCGCATGATGTTGTATCTCGGTGGTTTTCCTCTTACTCTTCAGCGAAACTGCTTACAAAAGGCTGAAGGTTGTATTGCCCGTTGGTGAAATATATGCTTCCACGAACATCGTGAGGCTCTTCATTACTGGATGGCTTGTTGTTTCTAGCAGGGCAGGTGCTGTCGCAACCGAGTGTTAGCAACTTCATGGAGTTCAGAGGATGTCTTAAAGCGCTGGTTTTTTAACAAAGCATGATTGACAGGTACCGCCCTATTGATGCGCAATTACACCTTGAGGTTTCGGCTCTAGTAGATCTGAAGATGTCCCGGGCCCGCTCTCGTCCGGGCTGACATAATAGGCGAACCCTTTGTAATGATTTGAAGATGACAATATTCGTTGAATCTTCAGAAACGCTTCATGTAGTAGTGCGGTCCAGACGAAACTTTCTTATTTCTTCAGCAAGGGAGTGAATGAAGCAACGAGCTGGGCTAAGCCAGGTATAAAACGTCGAATTCACCTTGCCCATGAAGCTTTGGATCTCCACTGTTCGTGGCAGCGGCATTGTGAGGATAGCTTGAGTCTTGGATTTAACTACTATATCATCCACGTAGTCTTCAATTTGCTTATGCATCATGTCATGGAAGATTTCCGTCATAGCGCGTTGATACATCGCACCGGCATTCTTCAAACCGAATGGCATTACGGTATAATAAAAGTTTTCAATAGGGGTTTGAAAAGCTTTCTTACTTGCATGCTCATACATCCTTATCTGGTTGTAGCCGCTACATCCATCCATGGAGGAGAACATGCCGTGTCCGCTAGTGGCGTCTACTAACATGTCGATATTAGGCAGAGGAAAATCGTCTTTGTGGCAGCATTTGTTCAAGTCTCTGAAATCCACGAAGCACCGGATCTGTTCGTTTTTCTTTTTCACTGGATTTACATTAGCCAACCAGGTTAGATGATGAATGGGTTTGATGAAGCCAGCGAGCTAGCAACTTCGAATCTTAGTCTTGATTTGCTCTTCCTCCTCGTGCCTCGAATTACTTGAGACTTGTTTGATCGGCTTGGATCCGTGTATGACATGTAGATGATGGGTGGCCGATTTTTCATCTAAACCGAGAATTTATTCATACGTCCAAGCGAATACGTCCTGATATTCTTTGAGAAGTTGGACAAGCTTCATGCGTTTATCCGTGGACAAAGTTGAGCTGATGGAGATAGGCATGGGAGATTCTTCATTCCCGATATTAACGATTTCGAGCTCATCAGTCGTGGAGTTGGTGCCGTCTTGCAGATGTCGTGGAGCATCCAGCACCTCTTCTTGTGGCTCGTCGTTTTTGTAGCATTCAACTGGGCGGGAGAGGCGGGCACAGTCTCCCTCTTAGTGTGAACGTGGGTCGCTGCTTCACCGGATGAAGAAGAACGCCTTGTCAACAAAGATGCATCGTGAGGATATGCAAGTCGATCCTCCTCTTGGATTGACGCCCACGTGGGGAGTGGGATGCAATGAACTTTGTCTGGTTCTTCCCGTGGAGATTCTCTTGGTTCAAATAACTCCACTCCACATATCGGTGTGTAAGGAGACAGCGATGCAGGAATACGAACGACTTCTTTATTCAAAGATAGTCTACGGCACGCGATGATACATCGAAGGAAAATCCTATTGTCATGAAGCCACGGTCTCCCCAGTATCATATGGTATCCGGATCCTTTTCTATGACTTCGAATTTCACCTTTGACTGGACGGGCCCTACAGATAAATTCAGATTGACATACCCGTACGTGTTGGTTTGGTTTCCTTCAAAGTATGTCATCGTGGTAGGATGTCGTACGATCTTGCATGAGCGAACCTTTGCCGTCTTGAGAGTCTTGAGAGTAATCACATTCGAAGACGCTCCCGTGTCGGTGATGGCCCTCTTGAACTCTGAATCCTTGATGCGCGCAGTAATATGTAGGGCCCGGTTGTAACCTTCCTTTGCTATCATGTCGTCTTCTGTAAATGTGACATTATTCACAGACATCTCTGGTCTCTTCGAGATTTTTGGACGCAAATGGGCTAAATGTACGTCTAGGGCTATCTGGTTGATTGAAAAAAATGTCTCCACCCGCTGATTCTTCGAGAGGTGTAAAAGTTTGCATAAACTTTCCACTAGAGAAGCCGTTTCCTGATCCACCGACCTCTGATTCATAGTGAAACTATTGACTCGAGGAGGTCGCTGTGAGGATCAGTCCCCAGTGTAGAAATCTCTGTGGCATGAGAACTGTTTGTATCTGATGTCATCTCGATGAGGAGATCGAGTATGTCGTTTATCGCTTCTTTGATAAGATCCACATTTCTTGCCAGAACTTCTTGCCTCCGTGCTAGTTCAGCCAGCGTTGGGATTTCTCCATCGGTTGAAGCGACGGAGATAATGGGGGTATCGAAATATGAAAATTCGTTATAAACAGAATTGTTCAAAGGAGGGTGAGAAACATTACCATTTGAGGGATTATGGCTGAGATCCGTCGCGGTAGAATCATCCCTGAGGCCAACCATCCTTTTTGAAAATCTTGAGATTGCAACCGAGATATTAATCTCCCACTGTGGTCGCCAATTGTTTATGAGTGAAAACTATTTCATTTGTTTTTGGTAATTTGGGGTGTGTGGATGAGAAATGAATCTAAACCCTAAACAAATGCACTGCACGGGAATGCTTTCTGATTCGAGAGATCAATCTGTATAATTCTGGCCTAAACCAAGAAATGGCCATTCCAGACTTGCTTCGGTCACAATGTGAAGGAGATGGGGTTGATCTTAGGGAGGGAAGCGAAGAAGGTGTTGAGATTGTGAAGGTGTTGGATGTTTATGACTTGTATCAGAATATCAAACTGGCTTGCAATAATGTAAGCAATCAGCTCTGGGTGTTTGAATACGTTGTATCAACACTTGATTTCTGTCTGTTTTGGAAATATGGAGGAGAACCTATTTATACAAGCCATTGATCATAACCCTCGTCTCTCGTGGGAAGTGGAGGAAGTGGAGTGATGGGATAGTGGGGTAGTGTGTTAGTGTCACACGATCAGTTTTGCCCACTTCTCCCATCATCATTAATCGTCCATGTCTTCCTGACATGTTCTTGTGATGGCGCGTTGCACGCTACGCGCTGTAAACCGTCAGACCAATACCCCAGTAAGTATCCCCCAGTTTGTGACATGCTTGATGTCTCGAATGTGTGGACCGTGGGACCCACAGGAAGTAGCATGTGGTGTTAGGTTAAATAACTAATTTATTTAAGATGTCGATATTTATAAAATATCGCGTATATTCTATACATGTAATGCATCGAGTATATTCAATATGCATGAAGCATCGCTGTTTTAAAGCTTAACGGAGTAAGTCACGGATTAAGCGTCTTAATAAAGCATCACGTCCAACCATCTTCGAGTGACCGTTTGGAGGCTACATGGGCGAGCCATGTTTTGGCCAACCACTCCATGTGGAAGAGTGGCGGACGGTGATCATAAGGATGCTTCATTGGTCGTCTAGCTCTTACCCTAGGCTGTCCGTCCAAGCTAGCGAAGTTGGACGGACGAGATGGCTTGAGACCCTCATCTGCGACCGTTCGATGGATTTTTAGGGTTTTAGGAAGCGTGCAAGCATCCCCCTTTGGCTCTATCGAACTCGAGCCTAGGAGCCGATTTTGGTGGGACCGATCAGTCATGCGTGTATATGGGCCCACGGTGATCATGTTGACATGATCGGGACCTTTTAAGTCTATATCTACACCCTCCATCCAAGCTTGCGAAGATGGACGCTCGTGATCGATTAATGACACATGTAACATGCCGCAAACCCTAATTAGGATTTTGTATAGTTCACGCCCGTGCAACTTCAACCGATCGGTTTAGCAAGCCGCACTCCTCCTTTGGGGAGGCCGATTGTATGGGGCCCACGTTGGGCCGGCGGTGAGCATGTGTGTACTTGTTCCACGGTCCCAGGTGTGATCTAAGCCATCCAACCATGCTTGCAAAGTTGGATGGTCGTGATCAATTTGAGACGCTAGTGGTGTTTCCACGGCTTTTAAAGCATCACGCCAGCCATGTTTTGAGCAAACGCTTATTTCTCCATGGCTTGGTCGTGAGAGAGCCGATCATGTAGGTGAAAAGTGGGCCCGCCAACACTTCACCGATCGATCGCGGAACGATCCAAGCCGTCCAACTTGTCTTGCTAAGTTGGACGGTCGCGACTTCTTTGAGATCAAGTTTTTGACAGGCTTGCGCATATTAGCCACTCCATACTAGCTCGACCATCGTTCTTTAGGGCTGGCGTTTGGTGGCTGTTTGGGGGCATAGCATGTGTTCAACCGACAAGGGCATAAACGGGCCCACTTGGTGGTCATTGCGGTGATAGCCTTCTCCTGCTGAGGATCGTCTAGTCTGGTCGAATCATGCGGCCAACTTGCGTGGTCGTGATTGTTTCTGAGACTGACATGGACAGTCCAGATTTCCCTTAGGAAATATGCTCAATCGGGCTAGTATAACACACCGAGAGATGTTGCTCAATCGGGCTAGTATAACACACCGAGAGATGTTGCATGTACGGATATTTCGTGCATGCCTCATTATTGACACTTGGAGATTCGTGTTACTCTGCTGAGAGCAACACTCAGTCGTCATGCCACACCAATAATGAGAGTTCTGCGGGAACAACACAGGAAATACAAGGCAAATCATAATAATGCTTAAAATTCACAGGGTATTTGGGATTGTTGCTACATGCTCCAACCTGGATGAATTTTGTGTATTTAATTCACAAAATATTGGGATTGTTGCCACATGCTCCGTTCTAGGTGAATTAATAAAGCGAAGAAGTATTCATCACTTATCAGATAGTTTTATCCTCTGCAAGATGTCAGCGTATTAAGTTTGGCTTTTACAATTTTAGCCTTAAACGAAAATCCACCATCAACATAAAGGAATAACAAATCTGTTTGGTAACAACTCTCTTGATTCTTTCAAATGAAGATATCTCAAGTCATAAGCAAAGGCACTTCTGTTTAACAAATAAACTTCTTTGCCTGGTGTTGATGGTAGTTTTTAGCTTAGGGTTAAATTATAAAACCTTGCATCTGATGTGACGTCACTCTGTAAAGAAACAGAGCATTGAGTGTTAACCTCTCCACTGGCATATTTATTGACCCGTTCAATATATTTACATGAAATTTATCCAGACTGGCGAATGTAGTAACCATCCCAGATGTTCTGTAAATTTCGGCGCCTTGCCTATATTCTCTTAATATAAGTTTCTTTGAATACTTTCTATGCTATGTTCCTCGGCTGAACCCTTAATGTTGATATGTCATGACAATTTGTGTTCACTCGCAGAAGAGTAGCACGAATTTCCAAATATCAAGGATAAGGTCTTTGCATAAAGTATTCAATCGTAAAGCATCCGCTCTACGGCAATGAACTTAAAGAACTCTGTGTCAACACATAGAATTCAATCAATCACTTTTGCGCCTTGCGCAGTATACCAGACCTTGCTTGTCAAAAGTAAGCCTAGGCAAACTAGGTAACTAATCCGCCATGGATTAGTAGGTGCAAAATCTTTCCCATAATCAGAAAACAGGGAGTCGCAGCAGCAAAGGGAGGCATGGCCATGCCTTAGGCCAACTGGCGCCACTTGCCATTGGCCACACCCCATCCTAAACCGGCCCTATTTCCCTCGACCAATCAGGTCGCCTCAAACTAGCCACACGCACATAAGTTGTGGCTGGGCCCTTACTTGCCAGCTCCACTTCCCTTCGACCAATCAGGTTGCTCTAAAGCCGCCACACTCACACCAGAAGTGTGTCCACTCCCATGCTTGTCCGGCCCCTATCCTTCATACCGACCAATTAGGTCATTTTAAATGCGCCACGAGCACTAGAGGTGCGGCCGCGCCTCATGTTTGGTCGACCCATTTTCTTGACCAATCAAGTCGCTCTAAACCCGCTATCATACATTAAAGGCCAAACGCACCCTTCCGCGCCACCATACTAACTGGCAATCCAAACACGCCCTGCCACAACAACATATTAATCGGCATGCCAACATGCCACTCTGCCGCAGTAACGTGCCAACATGCCACTCTACCGCAGTAACATGCCACGAGCCACTTTAGCCTTGGCCATGCCGCAAAGCCCTAACTTTGGCCACGGTGCCAAAACCTAACCTTGGCCATGCCGCCAAGCTCTAACTTTGGCCACGACGCCAAATCCTAGCCTTCGCCACGCCGCCAATCCCTAACTTTGGCCACGACGCCAAATCCTAGCCTTGGCCACGCCGCCAAGCCCTAACTTTGGCCACAACGTCAAATCCTAGCCTTGGCCACAATGCCAAATCCTAGCCTTGGCCACGCCGCCTAACCCTAGCTTAGGCCACGACACCAAATCCTAGCCTTGGCCACGGCTCCAAATCCTAGCCTTGGCCACGCCGCCAAGCCCTAACTTTGGCCACGGAGTCCTAGCTTTGGCCATGCCACAACGCCACCATGCCGCAGCCATACCACACGCACTAATTAGGGTTTCGACATGCCAAACCCTAATTTGGGCAAAATTGCTACGCCAACCAAGCCAAATAGCGTTTCCCAGAGCGTTTGGATCGATGTGGCAACAGAGCCAATGTTGCAGGAGCCATATTTGGGTCTAACACCAATATGCCAAAACAGCTGCCACAACTACGCCACTGGCATGCCGCTATGCCACGGCTACGCCTGGCGCCACTATGCTAATGGCGCCACTTTGCTACACAACAAAGATATGGCCATAATCAATGGCTACCCTTCCTTATGAGATGTAATCTCAGCCATCCAAGTTCGCCACTGAACTGACGGACTTGCAGCAAGTTCCAGGCAACCAACTAGTGGCCATGGCTACGCCAGCGCCACTTACACCATCGTGCCACGGGCATGCACGAGATATGCCAGTCATGCCGCAATGCCATCGGCGTACACCAAAACGCCACCGTGACATTACCAGGAGCCAACATAAGGTAGCCATAATCAACGGCTACCCTTCTTCATGAGATCCAATCTCAGCCATTCAAGTTCACCACCAAACTGACGGACTTGTGGCAAGTTTTAGGTGGCCGGCCAAGGCAAACCTAATAGCATCACATGTTATTTTCCTATGGCAAGTCTCTTGACTTTGACTTGCCACATATAGCAGCCTGCTAGACGTTTTCCACAAAAACACTCGAGACATCAAACATGTCACAAACTGAGGGATACTCATCAGGGTATTGGTATGGTGGTTTACAGCGTGCGGCGTGCAATACGCCCGTTATAAGAAAGTGTCATGAAGTGGGACAATTAGTGGAGATGAAAGTAACAGTGTAAACTAATTCACTTCCTTCATCATGGAAGCATAATGCCTGACGGTTACACGTTACTCTATTATTCCACCACTCAATCGTTTTCATTTCCTACAAGACCATGGTACGTTTCAATATGACTTGTGTAAATAGGTTTCACCTATTTACCACGAAACACAAGTTTTAGTCGGTAACAACACAGTATCTAGAAAATCACCTGGTAGCTTTCCATTCTGCTAGCCAGTTCTACTTTCAGATACAAGTCATAAACAACCACACCATCAGAATCAACGATTCTGGTCTCAACACTCTCTTCGCTTCCCTCCCTAAGACCAAACCCTTCTCCTTCACTTTGTGACCGAAGCAAGCCTGGAACGGCCATTTCTTGGTTTAGGCCAGGATTGTACAGATTGATCTCTCGAATCAAAAGTACTCCCGTGCAGTGCATTGTTTAGGTTTTAGATTCGTTTCTCATCCACACACCCGAAATTACCAAAATCAGCAGAAACGGTTTTCACCCATAAACAATTGGCGACCACAGTGGGAGATTAATCTCTCGGTTGCAAATTCAAGTCTCAATTCCATCATCCTACCAGTAAATGCAATGCTTCGAAGCGCATCATCCAAGAAAATATGGATTCAGGAGAATTACGTCTTGGGACTAGAGATTCTACGCCTTACCGCAGATCGACATAAAGATGTTTCACAGACAATAAAGAATGACTGGGGGCTTCTCGCAGAAAGGAGGGCGTCACATAAAGACTCGGATTTATTCCCTGAAGATTCAGTTTTGGTGAAAGACCCTAAAGTGAGTAAGTTTTGTCAGACAATGTTTACAGGATCTATTGTTTGGGTTTTCACATTTGCAATGGAAGCCAATAACCCAATCATCCCAAGATTTCATATATTTCCTTTTCTTATGCAACATTCACGGTTTCATAATTTTCCCGAATGACTTTGCTACCTACATTCACAATTCTGATTTTGACATATTGATTGATCAAAGGGCGATTATTCCAAAATAATCCAAAAACTCTTATAAGAAACAATCATCTATCAATCCAAAAACCAGAAAACCAAAACATAAACTAGGTGTTTCTTTTGCCTTTAGAAAAAAAAAAAACCTAAGAAAAGGAAGTTCGGAAAATAAAAACATTCAAGGAAAATTGCCTAACAACGACTTGTTCTTCTTGGAGAAAATGTCCTTCATGCTTTGAGGAGCCGCCTTTTTCAGCTTCAACTCCTGGGACAACTTCTCGACTTCTACCTCCTGTTGATTAATCAAATCTGCGGAAGGGCCATCAACCGCTTCAGCCGGTAGCCTTTGGATCTCGGAAAATCCCTCACAGAACCAAAAGGCGTTAAACTCAAAGTTTACACACATATCCCGATGGAATTCCCAGCTTTTGACTACATCTCCAGAAACAGTGTGTCCAGTCACGCCACACATGTCATGGATTGACGATAAGGTTTCCTCCACGCGCTTAACCAATGCAAAGCGACTATCAACCTTCCCTGGTCGTGGCGATGTGCCCATACCTTTTTCATATCTTGGTATATAGCTCGCATACTTCACCTGCACACCGAATCCTCCAATCAACATGTGACCTTCAAAAGGAGCCTCAAATGGAGGATCAAAAAATGATACCTGCGTAGGATGTGCGACTAGCAAAGACTCTTTGGGAGCAATCACGTACGTCATCACGACAGCGTTTTCCGCCATTGGAGATATAACAACATCTTCATGATGATCAACCCCCATCTCCGGATCACCAATGGCAGTGCGGTTTCCATGACTGGAGACATCATTACACCTTCATTACCGTGGATCTCCATCTCAGAGTTATTTTCAGAAGCAGCCTCTTCTTGTAAATATCACCAATTGAACATTTATTCGGTATAAATAAATAATCCAAGAGAAAAGTGTGGAAAACTCACCGACTCATTTGTGGGCCCACTGGAAGAAGACTCGCTGTTATATTCAGAAGTGCTCCTCTCGTCACCACATCTCGAGCTTTCTTCCTCTTCGGATTCTTCTTCAAGAGATTCAGTCTCGTCGCCTCCTTTCTCAAGAGGCGCCGTCTTTTGGCCATGGGCAAGTCTGGCAAAGATATTCGAGTTTTCAAGACCTTGAGACCAAAAAAAAAAAAAAAAAAGGAGTCAGTGACGAAATGGAAAATATGTGTAATTCAGCCAAGTCAGTGAGGGAACCATACACACATGTGTGTTGAAAGAATCGAAAGTCACAAGAGCCGTCGAATCCGATTGAAAGCCACCGCACGATTTTTCGACCTTTGCTCCTTTTCTCGGGACTATCTACATCCGGCTAGAGGATTTTCGCTTGCCCGAAGGAAGTCGTTTTTAATAATTTATGCTTTGCTAGAACCGCAGAGGAAGGTTTTCCACGTGGCTTTGTTACAACATCCCGCACGAACCGATGAATGGCGAGGAAATCATCTTACTAGAAGATGTTATATTTGGGAGTCATCACGGTTTTCGTTCCGAGAGCAAGAAGGGGGACTTTTATCCAGGAGCAAAGGCGTTGTAATCAAGAATAGCGGGTAACGATTCATCCGAGTCGTCGGCGGGCGACGGAATGGGACTCCATGATCAAAGCCCATATGTCGAGCAGCCCTGTCAATGTTGTAAGAGACTACTCCACAAGATCCTTTGAAAAAAGATGGCACATACCCAGATATGCAGCTTCGCAAGAACATAATTTCTCCAATGCTCATATTCTCGTCAGCAGAATGTAATATCATGTTTGGTGCGGAAGCAAAAGTGTTTGGTTGAACTATGGAGGTGTGGACCGGAGCCCAGGGACGAAAGTTAACTGCATGCGCGTTGTCAAGAAAATCAATGAGCTTTGAGCCAGGCCTTGGACGCCTATCCAACCAACGGAGTATCCTGGAGCCGCCATACGTATCAGGAAATGAGGTTTTCGGGTTAGGAGCGTAATTTTTGAAATGCTCCCACAACCATGCTTGGAGAAAGGCGACATGGATATATGAGTCTACTTTCATATACCCATTAGAGACGTACATGTCTGCTACTAAGTGATCCAGATGGGTGTACAAAGAGCCAAGAAACAAACTGCCGATGGGAAGAGCAACACCTTTCGCTAATTTAATAGCAAATTTGATGAGCTTCGCCTTATATCCTTCTTGCCGAGCCATCATCAAAAACGTCTCGGATAGCCACATAATTAAAAATGCAAAGAACATGGAGTGTATCATCCAAAGACTCGATCCGATTCCGGCTCATCGTGGAACCACTCAGACACCCACCAGTTATAGAAGCACCTTTCCTCATAATTCTTTCAAACATATCCTGTTGCTTTCATGACCAAGGCGGCGTGTATTTATTCTTCTTCCTCAGACAAGACAACGTCGAGTTTCCCAATTATTGGAAGACTCAACAGAACGGCTACGCTTTCCAAAGAAATAGTCATCTCACCCCATCTACATATAGCCGTGTGAGTTTAGGATACTATTTGGAGATGAAAGTAATCAAGCATGTCTTTCCCGATTTGAAGTGTTGCGAAGCCATGACAAAGATTCACGATTTGCGCCCCAGTCAGATTAGCTCTTACATGGTCTCGGCTCATCATGAACTTCATCCATTTGTTATAAGAGCGTAATGGACTATGACAAATTTTGAAGTCTATGGGAGAAGCCAAATACTCTTTCTTCTGAAGACAAAACCTCATTATACGCCCTGGATTGACTGATTGAACTTCTCCATCATTCTCTGAATCAGTCAGAAGAGTTGCCACGAATTTGGGATGGGTCCTTGTAACCGTAGCAGACTTCGTAAAGAACTCATCATCTGTGTTCGGCTTGGAGTTGTTAGCACTTCTCGATGCGGCGGCAGAACTGCTTTCAGGTGACATCTTAACAAAATTCCTTATGCTTTTAAGGTAACTACAAACAAAGCAAAACAAAAAGTTACTACTTTGAAGAAAACCATACGTGGAGATTTTTTCAAAATCTCCACGTATGGTAATCAAGAGCCAACAACGAATTTTCTACGGGAAAATTTTCCTTTGGCCACATGTCATGGCACTCACGGCTAAAAGGAATAGGGACTGATGCCTACTCAACGGGATACATGTGATGTCGTGGGGGATACACTCTTGGCCGAAACTAGACAATGCCACGGGGAACATGTAAAGCCGCGGGAAGCATACCCTCAGCCAAATTACGCTTGGCCACGGGAATTGTGCTCATGGACAAAAAGAAACCCTACATCTAGGTTTTTGATGGAGAAAAGAGCAAACGAAGTCGTCCGCCCATACATGCTTACCTAACACAATAATTTCGTTGTTGTGGCTAACGCTACTACAATACTACTAGCAAAGAGGAATCATTCATATTGAAGAATTCTTACAAGTTCATAGAGGTCATGCCTATGGCTAGGGTTTACACCAACACTAAGAGCAGACAAAGGAAGAAACATTGGAATACATAATTTAATATGCTCGTCGCTTTATTGCTACCACTCCGCCGCTAGCACCAAGATGTGGAAACAAAGCCAATAATATGAGGTAAAGAGGATAGGTGGCGCCTTTTATAGGCATAACACTTTTTGGAGTTCGAATGGAGGAAGGTTTCTTGTTTTGGGCTATACGGAAACAGGAAACCGGACCCACGCTAGCAAAGCTCCATGGCGCCAACAGGCCGCGGCGAAGCTAGCGCTAACAGCCCGCATCCCAGCCAGCGCGCCAACAAATCAACGCCCTAACCAAAGAACGTTATCGATCATGCCATAGCCAGCCAAAGCGACGCCATCTTAACCGTTCAAAGCAGCGCCATATCCACCAGCCAAGGAAGCGCTATCTTGGTCGTTCAAAGCAGCTCCACCCACCGTTCCACGAATCAAGAGCCAGTCATGCCATTTCTGCTTCTCCGTAATCTAGCCAGTCAAGTGCCATCCACCGCTTCACGGACCTAGACAACAACACCGCTCCACGGACCTAGCCAACAAAGATTGCTCCGCGGATCTAGCCAGTAGTACCATTCCATGAATGTAGCCAAGTGTTGATGGTGGTTTTTAGCTTAGGGGTAAAATCGTAAAACCCTAGTCAGACAATGACGTCACTGAACTTGAGTAATAATGTCCAAACCAAGCACATTTATTGAACCCTTTAATTTGTCTCATGAAAATTACTGTGGTACCTTTTTTAATGCTAATTAGGGTTTCGACAGTGCCAAAACCCTAATTCTCACACCGCATGTGCCAATGGCTAACCATGCCAGCCATACCTATCGCGCCAAGGCATGCCAACCATGCTAGCCGCACCCCTATGCCAATGGCAAACCATGCCAGCCACACCTACCGCGCCAAGGCATGCCAACCATGCTAGTCGCACCCCAGTGCCAATGGCAAACCATGCAAGCCACACCTACCGCGCCAAGGCATGCCAACCATGCTAGCCGCACCCCTGTGCCAATGGCAAACCATGCCAGCCACACCTACCGCACCATGATAGGTGTAGAATACACCGTATTTAATATATAGTATTTATGCTTTCTTTGCGATTTTTCTTGTAAATTATGTATCTTATGTGTGCTTTTGAGTTTATTAGGTGCAATGGAGTCATTTGGAGCAAAAAGACCAATTGGAACTCGTTCAAATACAAGATTTCTACTTTTCATTGTGTAGAGGACGAGAAGATGAAGACAATGGCGAAAGAACAGGGGTCATTCGGAGTTCGTATGAAGAAGTTATGGGCAAAAGAAGAACTCGAAAGACTAAAAGGGCAACCGGTCATTTCTAGACCAAGTGCTATTGCCACCCCACCGTACGTTAAGGGGTAGCCACCTGTTATAGGGTATCCATTGGGATGGCCCTTATCCGGGACTAGGGGTTGGCTGAATTAATCATTACAACCCTTGATCGAGATTCCCTTTCTCTCATTTCATTCACCGAAAAATAAGACCCGGCTATCCGCCATCAAAACCGTGAGATCGAAAATGGAGGCGCCCGAGAGACGGCGAGGAAATGGAGGAGATCGATGGGGGTTTCCGAGTCTGTATCAATATTCATCTTATGTGGAGAAATCGGTTAAAGTTGGTCGTGTCGATTGAGTGAAGGAAGATCTGTTTCGATCCGTGAAGGAAGAAAAGCGGGGCAATGGCCATGAGATCCGAAAGTGGATGGAGGTGATATGGTGAAGTATGAAAGCGATGCCATGGATTAATGGGTACTTGTGATGATTCTCGTGGTTTGTTGTTGAAGAATAGGGATCCAAATCACAAGTGGGATGGAATTGTTTTGGTGAAATCAAGAATGAATGCTAGGTTGCAATTACGGGGTTTGTAGGATATGGAGGTTTGGTTGTTACAATGGGTTAAGTCTTTGTGCTAAGTGAGTTGCGGTGGTGGTCTTGTAATCGAGCCAAGGAATCAAAAAGTGCAGGCAATTGAAGAGGAGATGGTGATGTTGTGCTTGCCGGTTCTGCAATTGGTGATTGGAGCTGGTGTTGGCTGCAATGAGCAGCTGGGATTTTAGTTTGATGCAGTGGAGGAGTTGGTTGGTTACAAGGACTGTGTTGGAGCTCAATTTACAGGGATGTTGGTTTGTTGGTGGTATTACAGGTGACCCTGAGCTGAAAAGGAAGGCTCTGGCAATGGCTTGACAGATTGCAGCAGTACAAGGAGATGGTTGTACTGATATTGCCGCAATGACCAGGGATTGAGGTTGCCTGAGATGAATTTGCACTGGTAGATTGCAGCTGGTTATGAAGAATGGCAGGAGGTGGCTAAATGGGACTGATGTGCAAGAACTTAGGTTGAAGCTGTGGGCTGTAGGAGGTGGAGTTGTGAGACTCCAGGGTGTTGGCTATGATTGCAGGTAGTAAGAGGAGCAGTTCAGGCAAGCAAGGAATGGCTCAGGTCTGTGATGCACAGCGGTAATGCTGTTTTGCTAGGGGCTGGAATTGTAATTGCAGGGTTGCTAGTGCTCGCAATTCACTGTGGTTGAACCAGATGGAGAGCATGGAATGCGTGCGCTGCACAGGGAGAGCAGATGTGGCAGGTCTGAGGGCATGTGACGCTGAGGCTAAGTGTGGTGTATGGAATCGGTGCTTGGGCTTGGGCAGAGTTTGTGTTGAGTGCGGTTTTGTGATGGAGGTGATAGTAGGTCCGAGTGGATGCAAGAGATTGAAGTGGTGGTAGCGATGATGTTGTAGACTATCTTAGCAAGAAGAAGTGATTTTAATCTTTGTTGAGTCAGCAGGTAGTGGATGCAATTGCGGATGGGTGGTTTTTTGGTGTTGAAATGCTGATTGAAGCCATCATGGCCGGGAAGAATGTGGAAATTGGAGAGTGAAATGGCAGTGCATCTTTTATCTGCATAGGATGGTGTCTTTTGGGAAGAGTTGCACTTGTGATAAAGGTGTTGCGGACATAATGGAGTCGATTTTGTGGGTTATGCCTTGGTTAGTTGGATGATGGTGCTGTTATGCATTGGACAGGGTTGCAGTTCAAAAGGATCTTTGTTGTTGAATCTGGTGATTGAATGAAATGGGTTTTGAGATGACTGAACTGGAGCCAAGATGGCTGTAAGGTTATGCACAGACCAAGATGGTCTGGTTAAGGCACTCGGATATGCACAAGGATTGTGCAACACAAAGACAAGCTTTGTGCAATGGCCTCGGCAAGATGGCAAAGGCCTTGGCCACTCGGCTCATCCACCGAGTAAGAAGCTAGTTAGACCCCGACTGGTCGACTCACTTTAACTCGGTCGGACCGAGTTGACCCGATCCGACTCGTTGACCGACCGATCCGATTCGTTGACCGGTGGCCAGGCGGACTTTGCCGGCCACGGAGCCGTTTTCCGGCACTTTTTCCGGCCGATTTCCGGCCACAATACCAGATTTCCGTGGCCACTTTTGGGTCATATTTTCTACATGGGTTTCTCCCTCTTATGGGCTTGGTGGATTTTCATCTAATGGACTTTGAAGACTTGACCTAATTTTGGAAGGAAGGAAGAGCTATAAAAGAGGAATTCTACAATTTTTGGAAATCATCTTATATCTTATTCTTGGAATCTTTTTCTATTCTTTTGCCTCTACTCTGGTTCTAGGGTTTCACATGATAGGTTCTTCTAAACTCTTTATGATGATTTCCAAAAACACAAGTAACTAAGTTCTTATTATTGGTTGAAGATGTAGTTGGATTTTGCAACCAAGTTATGATTTTTATGAATTAGTTTTCTCTCAATATTATCGTTTGATTTCTACGGGTTATAATAATTGCATGATTGAAGTATTGCAATATGATTGAATGTTTGTTTAGTCGAGTCTAGAATTGATTGAACTCACATCCATATCTATAGCTATTTTAGGGTTTTCATCGAGCGATAACCTTGAATACGAGTAGCATGATATGATTAGGGTTTGTAGTGATATATCCTCGTAGTCATATGTAGAAATTGACCTTTGTTTGAATTGTTTACGCAATGTATTACAATTGCATTGATTAGCCTATTTCTGAAACTTAATGCTCCTAGGAATTGAACTTGATTAGCGCAAGGCGTTAGGTTATTCTTTAGGTAGATTTCACATACGCAGCTCTAATGTGTGTGTTGATAACTTAAGAAATTTTCGGAGTATTCTTGCAATAAGGTATTCTATGGCTTTTGATGATAGCGAGATTAAATACGAATTCTATTCATATATTCATAAACTTGTTTACAATTGAAGATGAAACCTTTATCCAATATTTTCACATCCTCGATTTGCGTGTTTACTTTTATTTGGTTTGCTTTTTATTTATTTCCGTTTATAAAAATCAAAATCCTCGGTGTTTTATATAGGAAACCATAACATATTGACAACCTAGACCTCTCTGTGGGATCGATCCTTTCTTGCCCTTGCTATATTTATATTTTGAGTAGTAAGAAAGTGTAATTTATTTTTGACGCTTACGACAGCGATCACACCATGCCAAACACACCTTGCCATGGACCCATGCCAACCTAGCCGCGCCACCTTGCTGGCCTTCCCTACGCGGATACCAAAACGAAGGCGTGCGATAATCAACGGTCGCCCTTCAATCCCAGGAGCAAATCCTAGCCGTCCGAGGTTACCAAACGACCTTTGGCCCAAAACCCTAGCTTGGTCACGAACCTAGCTTGGTCTCGCCAAACCTTGGCCCCACATGCCAAGCCAAACCGCCCCTAGCCAAGCTAGCCACGCCATGCGCCCATGGCAAACCCTTGGCCCCACATGCCAAGCCAAACCGCACCTAGCCAAGCTAGCCATGCCATGCGCCCATGGCAAACCCTTGGCCCCACATGCCAAGCCAAACCACACCTATCCAAGCTAGCCACGCCATGCGCCCATGGCAAACCCTTGGCCCCACATGCCAAGCCAAACCGCACCTACCCAAGCTAGCCGCACCATGTGCCCATGGCAAACCCTTGGCCCCACGTGCCAAGCCAAACCGCCCCTAGCCAAGCTAGCCGCACCATGCGCCCATGGCAAACCCTTAGCCCCACATGCCAAGCCAAACCACACCTATCCAAGCTAGCCGCACCATGTGCCCATGGCAAACCCTTGGCCCCACATGCCAAGCCAAACCGCCCCTAGCCAAGCTAGCCACGCCATGCGCCCATGGCAAACCCTTGGCCCCACATGCCAAGCCAAACCGCACCTAGCCAAGCTAGCCACACCATGCGCCCATGGCAAACCCTTGGCCCCACATGCCAAGCCAAACCGCACCTAGCTAAGCTAGCCGCACCATGTGCCCATGGCAAACCCTTGGCCCCGCCATGCCAAGCCAAACCTTGGCCCTAGCCAACATAGCCGCACCACCATGCTGGCCTTCCCTACACGGCTACCCAAGCGAAGGCGTGCAACAATCAACGGTTTCCCTTCAATCCCAGGAGAAAATCCTAGCCATCCAAGGTTACCAGACAACGCATGGTAACCTTTGGCCCGAAAACCTAAGTTTGGCCACGCCAAACCATGCCATGCCAATGGCATGCCAACCTAGCCGCACCACCATGCTGGCCTTCCCTACACGGCTACCAAAACGAAAGCGTGCAACGATCAACGACTATCTTTCCTCTTGAGATGCAAAATCTCGACCGTCGAAGGTCACCAAGCTAGAAAGTCTCCCAAGTACGACTTGTCAGGCAAGAACAACATGCTACATGTTTTCCACAAAAACATTCGAGACATCAACACATATCACAAACCGGGGGATCCTCTTTGGGTATTGGTTTGGCGGTTTACGACGTGCGGCGTACACTACGCCGTCATAAGGAAGTGTCATAAGGGTGAGACGGTTAGTAAATACAGGAGTTAATGGTGAAACGCTTTTACATCAATTCCATGCGTTAACGGTTTCATGAAACATCAATTCCATGCGTTAACGGTTTTATGGAACATCAATTCCATGCGTTACCACCTCCTCCCATTTACTTACCCATTTTTCCATTCCTTAATGAGACCCGAGTACGTTTCACTTTGACTTGTATAAATAGGTCTTACCTATTTCCACCGAACAACAAGTTCATTCGGGAATACATAATACTCATAAAATACTTGCTAGCTTACCATTTGTTAGCCTTCCCACTTTTTACGATACAAGTCGTAGTAACACAACTACTCTTCCAGTAATCAACTATTCTCGGGTCTCATCACTTTCCTTGCTTCCTCCCCAAAACCAACCCATTCTCCTTCACTTTGTGACCGAAGCAAGTTTGGAACGACCATTTCTTGGTTTAGCCCGGACTTGTACAGATTGATCTCTCAAATCTAAAGTACTCCCTTGTAGTACATTGTTTAAGGTTTAAATTGTTTCTCACCCGTACACCCAAAATTACCGAAATCAGCAGAAACCATTTTCACCTACAAACACCAAGCAAACATCGTCATCGCCAACCAGCGCCCGTTCCGTGGACCAAGTTGCAATGTCACCTCTGCCGAACAATATCCAAAGTTTCAGCGCTGACGCCAACACCCTATGGCCAAGTCAGAATTACGCAGAGCCGCCAACACAAGGATCACAGATTCCTCATGCCTTCAGCCAAAGGTTAGTTGAATTTCCTCGGCAATCTCTTCACGTTTTGCCCTTTCAATTTTACTCTTGTCTGTCACCATCTCATGCTTACCCCGCAACAATGCCCCTGTTACATGCTAAGCATGGGACTTAATATTGATGGTGGTTTTTAGCTTAGGGTTAAAATTATAAAACTTTGCATCTGATGGGATGTCACTCTGTAAGGAAACGGAGCCATGAGTGTTAACCTCTCCACTGGCATATTTATTGAGCCGTTCAATATGTTTACATGAAATTTATCCAGACTGGAGAATGTAGCAACCATCCCAGATGTTCTGTAAATTTCGGCGCCTTTCCTATATTCACTTAATATAAGTTTGTTTGAATACTTTCTAAACTATGTTCCTCGGATGATCCCTTAATGTTGATATGACATGACAATTTGTGTTCACTCGCAGCAGAGTAGCACGAATTTCCAAATATCAAGGATAAGGTCTTTGCATAAAGTATTCAATCAGAAAGCATGCTGCTCTCTGGCAATGAACTTAAAGAACTCTGTGTCAACACATAGAATTCAATCAATTACTTTTGCGTCTTGCGCAGTATACAGACCTTGCTTGTCGAAAGTAAGCCTAGGCAAACTAGGTAATTAATCCGCCATGGATTAGTAGGTGCAAAATCTTGCCCAAAATCAGAAAACAGGGAGCCGCAACAGCAAAGGGAGGGGTGGCCATGCCTTACGCCAACTGGTGCCACTTGCCATTGGCCATACCCCATCCTAAACCGGCCCTATTTCCCTCAACCAATCAGGTCGCCTCAAACTAGCCACGCGCACATAAGTTGTGGTTGGGCCCTTACTTGCCGACACCACTTCCCTTCGACCAATCAGGTTGCTCTAAAGCCGCCACACTCACACCAGAAGTGTGGCCAAACCCATGCTTGGCCGGCCCATCTCCTTCATACCGACCAATTAGGTCACTTTAAATGCGCCACGAGCGCTAGAGGTGCGGCCGCTCCTCGTGTTTGGCCGGCCCCTTTTCTTGACCAATCAAGTCGCTCTAAACCCGCCACTATACATTAAAGGCCAAACGCACCCTGCCGTGCCACCATACTAACTGGCAAGCCAAACGCGCCCTGCCACAACAGCATATTAATCGGCATGCCAACATGCCACTCTGCCGCAGTAACGTGCTAACATGCCACTCTACCGCAGTAACATTCCACGAGCCACTTTAGCCTTGGCCATGCCACCAAGCCCTAACTTTGGCCACGACACCAAAACCTAACCTTGGCCACGGCGCCAAGCTCTAACTTTAGCCACGCCGCCAATCCTAGCCTTGGCCACGCCGCCAAGCCCTAACTTTGGCCACGGTGCCAAATCCTAGCCTTGGCCACACCGCCAAGCCCTAACTTTGGCCACTGCGCCAAATCCTAGCCTTGGCCACGCATACAAGCCCTAGCTTTGGCCACGTCGCCAAATCCTAGCCTTGGCCACGCCGCCAAGCCCTAACTTTGGCCACGGCGCCGAATTCTAGCCTTGGCCACGCCGCCAAGCCCAAACTTTGGCCACGTCGCCAAATCCTAGCCTTGGCCACGCCGCCAAGCCCTAACTTTGGCCACGGAGTCAAGTCATAGCTTTGGCCATGCCACAACGCCACAGGTGTGACCATGCCACAACGCCACCATGCCGCGTCCATGCCACACGCATTAATTAGGGTTTCGACATGCCAAACCCTAATTTGGGCAAAATTGCTACGCCAACCAAGCCAAATAATGTTTCCCAGAGCGTTGGGATCGATGTGGCAACAGGACCAATGTTGCCAGAGCCATATTTGGGTCTAACACCAATATGCCAAAACAGCTGCCATGGATACGCCACTGGCATGCCTCTATGCCACGGCTACACCGCTAGCACGCCGCTATGCCACGGCTACGCCAGGCGCCACTATGCTAATGGCACCACTTTGCTACACAACAAAGATATGGCCATAATCAATGGCTACCCTTCCTCATGAGATGCAATCTCAGCCATCCAAGTTCGCCACTGAACTGACGGACTTGCGACAAGTTCCAAGCAACTAACTAGTGGAAATGGCTACGTCAGGCGCCACTTACACCACCGTGCCACTATCATGCACGAGATATGCCTGTCATGCTGCAATACGCCCGTTATAAGAAAGTGTCATGAAGTGGGACAATTAGTGGGGATAAAAGTAACGGTGTAAACTAATTCACTTCCTTCATCATGGAAGCATAATGCCTAACGGTTACACGTTACTCTATTCTTCCACCACTCAATCGTTTCCATTTCCTACGAGACCATGGTACGTTTCAATATGACTTGTATAAATAGGTTTCACCTATTTACCACGAAACACAAGTTTTGGTCGGCAACAACACAGGATCTAGAAATCACCTGGTAGCTTTCCATTATGCTAGCCAAATCTACTTTCAGATACAAGTCATAAACAACCACACCATCAGAATCAACGATTCTGGTCTCAACACTCTCTTCACTTCCCTCCCTAAGACCAACCCTTCTCCTTCACTTTGTGACCGAAGCAAGCCTGGAACGACCATTTCTTGGTTTAGGCCAGGATTGTATGTGATTGATCTCGAATCAAAAGTACTCCTGTGCAAGTGCATTGTTTAGGGTTTAGATTCGCTTTCATCCACACACTCGAAGTTACCAAAATCAAGTTAAACGGTTTTCACCCATAAACACCTGGTTAGATCAATCTATCCAATAACTACCGAAGTAACAGAGTTTAGATTTACAATCAATCAATATACAATCAAACAAGAAACTATAAGGTGATGCCGATCTTACAAAACTAACCAATCGAATAAATACGGTTCTAGTTGGATCCCAGCCGTTCAAGGTTTGTGCACACCCCAAGATATAGAAACAAATCAGAAATCTTATTTGTCTTCAAATCTTCTTTAATCTTAAATAAACACCCGCACAATACCATTTGAATCTCTTGATCATTCACGCACAGAACGGAGTCTGTTGACAATGAATTATCACAAGATGTCTTTAGTTCTACAAACAGTTCTAAAGATCTCGTCGACACTTCGATCTAGTTTGAGTGAATTTTATATCAGAAGAGAAGATTCTCAAGAATAAACAAACCAGGTGCAATCAAAGTTCAACAACCATTAGTCAATCAAATCAATCGAAAACTAAAATAAACTACAATTATCTAGTTTCCCACCAACGGTAATCGTAGAGCTTCTTGATCCCACAGAAGTCTTTAAACGAGCGGTCGTAAGAGATTTCGCCTAATTATGGTACTTTCCTCTCCGGATAAACGGCTCCCACCAGAAACATTTAAATTCATGATTTTGAACTGTATATTCTCTTGTTTTTAATCCCTTCAATTAAATTCATGATTTTGATGCATGTTTTCTTGGGTGTGATTTCGAAACATTTAAAGAATTTTATTTGATTTCTATTCGGTCCAGATTTCTCAATGAAGTTTTAAGAGAAAAATGGTGTGTTCTTGTATGGTCTATAACTTGCTTGGTTACAGGTTTAAATAGATTTCCCTCTGCAAATCGATTTGAATGGACAGTAATTTGATTTCTTTCCATGCTAATCTTTGAATGTTCTTGTTTTCACCCAATGGGTATCTTTATAATCTAACTAATTTTGTTCATGATTTTGGTTTAAACTATCCACGACCTTTGCTGATTTTGCACCACGGGAAACTCGGTTTAAAATCCCAACTTTTTTGTATTGAAATGTTAATGATTTCAAACGTCTATAAATGTTTTCATGAAGAATAATAAGGATTTTTGGCTATACAAGTATTAGTTCTATGTTAAATTAAGAGTCAGTACTATTGTTTTCTTAATCTAACATTTCAACTGTTTGTTAAAATGATTAAATGAGTTTTGTATTTAAAACTCCACTTATAGCCAACAGTTGGAACCCTTTTGAAATCATTTTTAGATTTACCTTTGTTTCATGTTTTACCACTTCGTTTTTTTTGTAAAAAGGACTCACTGGTTTCATAGTGTTCACCCTGGTTCTGCAACTCAAAGATTTTCCATTCAATGTTTGCCTTATAGTACCAGCTCAAGCTTATATTTAAAATCCATGTTTATACACTTTGATTTGGTAAACATATTGCATCATCATTTAAACTCCTATGCTCTACATTTTTGTTCATGTTTTACATTTTTGTTCATGCTATATCAATCACTCGTATATGTGTTTTGGTAAGATTTTATGGGATGGCTTATTTTATACAGTTACTTGGATTACTTTCATTTCTGAATTTTGTGATCACTCTAATGTATGTTGCGAGTGTCTCCTTCTTGTGAAAAAGCCTAAATAGGAAACTAGACGACTCTACTATAGGAATGTCGTGCCCATCGGGGCCCCCACTTACGAGTGGCAACCCTAAGACCGTTAGTCAGAACGGTGGCTGGTATCCGTAACTACCCCGACATCGGCGCTGGCCAAAAGAATAGTAGAGTAATCAAATTTGATTTACAGCTCTTTAGCTAGTTATGAATTCCAATTGTGTAAGGCTTTTCATTTTGTACGTTATTTTTAGCTGCTGCTCTTGTCATTTCCTCATGTTTTCGCGCAGGTTCCGTACCTTTATAACCCCCTACCTGAGTTGTGGCTCACTCCTTTTAGTTTTGTTTTCCATAGAGTACGAGAGGAGCTTGCAAAGCAGAAGTCGGCAGAGCTTACTAGCAGCTTTAGCACGTCAAAAGTTAGTATTTTGTTGTTCATAATATATGCATATCACGGGGACAAACTGGGGTAGTCTTATGTTTCTCATGACCCATGTCTTTGATATATTTTGTTGTACATAAAAATGTGGCGATCTTGTCTTTCTCGGATAGCTTTCTATCGGTGATAACTATATGCATTTATCGTATTTTGTTTTGTAAAATGTATGTATATAGAAATGTGCTAGCTTGTGTCTCCTTTGCATGTATTTCTAACTCTTTAAGTTTCATTACTTAAGTATACCAATGTTGAAGTCAACAAAGTGGAAGTGGACTTTGTTTAGTTGAAATGTATTGTACTTGATATGTCTCTTTAAATGAACTCTATGTTTTTACATCTACTATATATTTGCTACGGTCACCCATTTATGTATTAGTACTTTTCTTATATTTGTTAGGAAAGCTTAGAATTAAACAAATGAATTCTTAAGTATAGTTTGTTACATTATGCATTTGAACTGTTTTAAGCACCAAGTATCTACTTCCGTTTTAAGTCGATTTCTTCTCGACTTGAGATTTAACTTTGACAAGTCCTCTCAATGTCAGTACTAACTTCTAATTATAAATCGACTTATATATCACCTTGGGCCACATTTAAACCAAAGCTTGAGTCTCCTTAAAGTTTGCATTCTTGTTTTTGGTATAATTACTTTGACCTTGCCAAGATCCGAGATGAAGTGATTTTCGTTATCCATTTTTATCTTGTTGCCGGCTTTGTAACCTTTGTTGCTTGATTACTGAATTGGGAGTAGATATTTTCTGTTTTTAGCATATTTGCTCATCTCTCTTTTATCCAGTGCATTTTATTAGCCTGACATGTACTTGTTAGACTAAGCTATTTATCCATGCACTTTCTCGTGATTTTGCTAATAATTCCTAGCTAACCGGAAAGCATTTTAAATATTTTTACTATATCACACAAAAACTGGTGCCCTAGCTAGGATGAGATTTTTTTATTTATTTACAAAATCATGGTCACTTAACTTCTGAAATGAATGTATTTATATTTTAGCAGTTTTTTTTACATCATTATTTATCTTTTCGAGTGACGTACTGGGAGTTCGGCCCTGTTGGATGGGTTGGAAACCAACCCATTCGAAGGGAGAACGTACTGGTCCGTTACAGTTGGCATCAGAGCCCATGTTCCGATTTACCGGGACTGTGGTTGGTTTTCTAATTTGATTAAGTTATTTGATTTTGTCATTTTGTTTTGGGGATTTGGGAAAAGCCAGAAACCATGATATACATATAATTCTGTGTGTTAGTAATGTACATTACTAACCAATTGTGAGTCTAACACGTTGTCTGTTTTTAAGATGTCGCGGTGTGAAAAATTTGTAGCCTCAAGCTTCGTCCCTAGGATTCTCAAGCTCCGTATGTAAGGAAGGAAAAAAAAAATCTTAGCGGGAGAACAGTACGCCTTGAGAACGATTCAAAACAACTGGCAAGTTTGATGATGACTTTCGCAAATGTTGTTAAGACCAGAAAAACCTAGTACCGCGGTAGACTTTGAGGAATTCAGGGAGGTTGTATGAAATGACTAAATGTTTAGTACGATGGAGGAACCTCTCGTAGAACTAACGGGACACGCAACTTAAAATCGTAATGTACTTTTCTTTTACTATTTATTTAACATTTTTGACATGCTCCTAGCTCTTTTTATTTTATTTTTTTTTGATCAGCAAGTGTAAAATTTTTATAGAACCGCTTACCAGGGGTAAGCAAGAAAGGCTCGGAAGAGCTTACAACCCAAAACAGGACCAGAAAATCCTAAACCGACAAACCCTTACTACATAAAAAAGATTATAGAAAACCCAAATAGAACTAAAAAACAAAAAAGGAGTCCCAGTTTAAGAGTGCATCGTTTAAAGATAAATCCCTAAGATCATCTGACTTCGAACACCCGAAGAAAGATTGAATTTTCACTTGTTTAATAACATCGTCGGCAGTAGCAGTAGCATCTTCAAAAATTATGGCATTTCGAGTTTTCCAAATGGTCCAACAAATCGCTGCTGGTAGAACAGACCAAAGCTTTATCCCAATTGGATGTATCAGTTTACATTTCCAACTCTTTATGATTGTGTCAATACAGTTGGGCATAGCCCCTTGAGTGCCGGTAACATCCCTGAAATGCTTCCATACTTGCGAAAAGAATTTGCAGTGAAGAGAATGTGAGAAACAGTTTCACTGGCCTTACAACAAAGCCGACAACCATCAACTGTATGCTTCCTTTGCCTATAAAGTTTATCCAAAGTGTTGAGTCTTTTATAATAAACAAGCCAGATGAAGAAACCCACTCTTTGAGGCCAAGACCTTGACCAAACACTAAGATTTAAGATGGGCAAATCGTTGTCCGAAGCCATCTTAGTATAACTAGATCTTACAGTAAATTTTCCAGTTTTATCCAATCTCCATTTAAGCTGATCAAGACCTTGACTTAAGCAAACAGGCTCCAGTAAGGCAGTCAAATTACATACCTCACTAATCTGAGATTCTGTTAATCTTCTATCCAAGCCAAGATCCCAAAAACCTCCACTTGATATAGTATTCGCAGCCATTGCAACTGACCAATTCTTTGCTGTAGACGCTTGATAAAGAGAAGGAAAGGCTTTTGAGAAAGGAAATTCGCCTAGCCAAAGATCTTCCCAGAAAAGAACTGAAGAGCCATTCCCCACCTGCAAAGAAGTGTTAGCTTTAAAAAAATCAAGTTGATTGTAGATTCCTCTCCATAGGCCAACTCCTTGAGGATTTATCGGAGCCTTTGTTTCTTTATCAAAGCCCGTGGAGCCATATTTAGAAACGACAGCTCTTCTCCATAATGCTTCTTTCTCGGAGTTGAATCTCCACCACCACTTTGAAAGAAGAGCTTTGTTCATGCTTCTTAAAGATTTTATTCCCAGTCCCCCATTTTTCAGAGGGGTGCGACTGTTTTCCAAGCAACGGTGATGACCTTTTTTCTCCTCACTAGGATCCCACAGGAAATCTCTGATGATTTTCTCAGTTGCATTTATAACCTTAATAGGAGCTGCGAATAAAGAGAACATATATATGGGGACGCTTGCAATCACACTTTTAACCAATGTAAGCTTACCAGCCTTGTTAAGAGAAGACCTTATCTTTTTTGGCATTTTTCAATAATACGGTCCCATTTTTTGGAGTTGTGAGCTTTGTCTCCTAGGGGGGGAGACCAAGGTAAGAAGAAGGGAAATAATCAGCTTTACAACCCATCATTGAAGCCAAACCTCCCAAATCGTGACACTGACACCGCCACGCCAAACATACTCGTTTTTTGGAGAAATTGATCCTTAAACCGGAGGCGAGCTCGAGCAAAAGCAATATTATCCTAAGATTATTCACCTGCTCCCTTGAGGCATCTAGAAAGACCAAGGTGTCGTCGGCAAATTGCAGATGGCCAATCTTTAATCCGTTAGGACTCATACCGAATCCCCAATCCACCCTTGAGCAAGAGCCTTCAAACATGTTACTCAAGACTTGAAACAATGAGGAAAAGGAAGGAGAGATGGGATCTCCTTGTGGAGAGACCCTACCTGGTGGTGAACCGAGAATGCGCAGACTCCGTTTATCGAACCGAAATTGGAATGTTGACTATACACCCTTGAATCCAGCCTTTCTCCACTTTTGCCCAAAACCCATTTTTGCTAGCACCTCGTCGATAAAGTCCCAAGAGACATGATCGAACGCTTTCTCGAAGTCAATTTTGCGATGAGACAGTGCACACCACTCTTAATTCGAGAGTCCATGCACTCGTTTGCAATGAGAGCACAATCGAGAATTTGTCTTCCTTTCGTGAAAGCCGTTTCTCGAATTTAAATGAGCTTAGGAAGGTAATGTTTGAGTCTTTCACCCAAAACTTTAGAGATCATCTTGTATATACTGCCCATCAGACTTATAGGCCTGAAGTCCTTTGTCTCTTCCACCAACTCTTTCTTAGGAATTAAGGCCAAAAAAGTTGTCTTGAGTCTCCAATTCATGGTTCCCCAATTGTTGAAATCCCTAACAACCTTGAGAATGTCATCTTTCATGAAAGACCAACATTTCAGAATGATCATGACTTGAAAGCCATCAGGACCCGGCGCTCTGTCCTGACCCAAACTCTTCAAAGCTGCTAAACATTCATCTTCAGAAATAGGTAGTTCTAATTTTGTAGCTTCCCATTCTTCAATCTTATTGAGATTCATATTGGCTATACTTGGTCTCAGTCTAGTATCTTTTTGAAAAAAGATTAGAATAGAAAGAAGAAATACCTTCTTTTATAGCAATTTTGTCTTCTGTAGCAACCCCATTAAACTTCAGACTAGAAATATGATTTCTTCTTCTTCGGATTTTTACGCTTCTGTGATAGAACTTAGTATTTCGATCCCCATTATGCTCCCAATTAGTTCTAGACTTTTGCCTCATCATGATATCCTTCCTTTCAGAAAGAGTTTCAAATTCAGCCATAAGGCTAGTTATGGATTGAAGTTGAACATCAGACAAAGAATTGGTGCTTGATAAAGTACCCAAGTGTTCTAGATCCCTGAGAACCGACTCAAGTTGCCTGTCAACCCTCCCAAAGATATTTTTATTCCACTCTTTTAGTTTCAGTTTCAAAGCATGAAGTTTCTTAGCTAGAATGAAACCAGCAGACCCTTGGAAATGAAAAGAAGCCCACCATTGTTCCATAAGTTCAAGCACATTAGATTCATGTAGCCACATCAGCTCATACCTCCATGGAGGAGGGCCCCAGTCTTCTAATTCACAGGAAAATTTGATAGGAGAATGGTCGGAAAGAGGCTTACCTAGCACAGCAGCTTGAATTGAAGGAAAATGAGAATCAAACTCGGTAGATATTAGGAATCGATCAATTTTGCTTTTGCACAAGCCCCTAGCCCAAGTGAAATCTGCTACCATACATTGGCAGGTCAATAAGATCGTTTTTGCCGACGAAATCGATAAATTGACGCATACCAAGAAATGTTGTTGCAATCTACTCTTTCGCATTCGAAGGATCTCGTTGAAATCTCCTCCTAAGCACCAAGGGAGATTCAGGGAAGTATAAGCTTGAGCAAGCTCGTCCACATAGGAATACGAAGTCTCTCGTCACAGGGAGCATAAACTCCTGACAACATCCAAGAGAAATTATCCAGCACCATTTTTCATTTGAGAGAAATAGAATTGGAACCTTTAATTACATCTTCCACCTCAATCGAATTTTTGTTCCAAATAATTAAGAGGCCACCTGAGAAACCAATAGAATCAATTGCTTCCCACCCAAAAAGACCCTTACCCCAAATTTGCTTGACTAAACTGTCATTACAATTTTCCATCCTAGTCTCTTGCAGAATTATGATATCTGGTTTCCACAAGGAAATGCACTGTTTGACAAGCATTTTCCTTTTCCTTTTACGAATATCGTTTACATTCCACGAAATACACTTAAACATTAAAAACAAAAATAAACCAAAACCCAAAGAAGAAACCAAATCAATTGGTAACTACCTCTTCCCTTTGTTGACTTCTTCTTCCCCACTGTTGGTAATGGTCACCGGATTGTCCATACTTATTTGGTGCTTATAATTCTCAATGTGTAAATTAATGCCTCCCGTAATCATCTCCGTGTATTGCTTCTTACAATTAGGGAACATCATACCAATTGGACCTCCCATCTCTTTCGATTGATCAAACAACTCGCCCAAATTTTTGCTCCAAGTATTTAATCCCTAATTGTAACTTCTCCGGATGTTCCCGATGCGCATTGAAACAAGAAGAATTTGGGGTATTACTGGACTTGGGTCTTGAGAGCAAGAGATTCTCGAAGATGAAGATAACGTTAGTGATGGAGACTGCTCTACCTCCATAATAACCAGTTCTGGGTTTACTTGTTCTTCTTTTTCCAAGGGATCAATTTCTCCATCTTCGAGCGAATCAATAGATGATATTTGCAAAAACCGGTTCGAAGTCAACACCGAATTCACAGGCTCTGGAACTCGGATTTACCGCGTTCACTTGTGTGCCTCCACCAGGATTGTGAGATATAACAGAGATGGTCTGCTCCAAAATGGGCTTCGATTTGGGTGAACATCGATCGAACCTTTGGCACAAGACTCCCATCTTTTATTCCCACCCACCAAATTTAAGTTTTGAATCAGACTTTCCCACCGTTGCCTCTTTAATTGGAGCAGGTACATTTTGGTGAGAGTCATTTAATACGCTACCGCTTGTTCGAGTCAGGAAGAACCGTAGCATTTATTGGTGTACCCGATTTGACCAATTGACCAGATTAATTCTACCTTTCACGGAAAAGATATTCAGCATCTAATTCGGTCGTAGGAACATCACCGAACTTCAGAGATGGAAGCTCTAGCATTGACCCATTCTTTTTAGTTTGAATCTTGATGAACCATGGAAGATTTGGGAAAGATCCTTCCACTTTAAGTTTAATTTTGGTCAAATCATCACACGAGATAGTGTTCGACTAATATCCAGTAGCTCCCCACAAGAATTTCCTAAAGAAATGAAAAGATCTTGATTCCAACAATCAGACTGATCCCTTGAATATCGATCCATCTCTCGAGAAGCGGGGACTAAATCGAATCATCACCCTTTTATTCTCCCATGCAGCCAACTTAAGCAAGATATTCTCCACTAAAATCTCCTTTAGATTGCAAATATGATCTTTCTCCTTAACAGAGGAAGCAAAGAAGAAAGCTTCAGAAATTGGATAGAGGCCATAATTTATATATGTCTCTCAAAGCAAGATCTTCGGTGAAGAATTGACCCCACAACTCGCCCAATCTTTAATGCTTGTATTCGAACCAACCTTAATTGCCAAATCCCAGTCCACCGACGAAATTCTTATTCTCTCGCATTTAATGGAGTCTTACTACAGTCAAGACGACGGATTTAAAGCAGCCAGATTTCGATGGCAAACTTGTCGGAGGGAAAGAGTGAATCACTTCATATGATTCATTCAAAACACATTGGTTAAGTGAATGACAAAAATCTCTCCAACCCGATTTGTTTTTTCCCCCTGGGAGGAAACAATGGTGAAATTTCCCTTTGACATCCGGAATCGAGAGTTTAAGAAATTCTCCTCCCCTATTTTTATCTCTCTCGAGAGAAAAATATTCCATTTTGTCGTTAAAAGCCCAAGATCCCTTAGAGAATGATGTGGGAATCACTTCTCTCTTAATGATGTCTATCATCCATTTTGCTCCCTTTTTGCTAAATGAATTGATCCATTTTCCTCCTTTACACGTCTCTCTAATGGTGATAATGTTCTTATCGTTACCCCATAACTCAAAGAGTTTCAAGTCAATTGTGAAACAAAAGCATCTTGTGTTTTCATGGAGTATGGATCCTCTTCCACCTCCTCCTTTCCCGATTTCTTTCTTTCTTGAGACGAAGGTCCATGGATTTTCCATAACTACTGTAGCTCTCTCTCTCTCTCTCTTCAAAAAAAAAAAATCCATTGTGTGGGTTATACCCTTACCAAATGAATCTCCTCAAAATTATGTGACTGTCATGTGCCTTTCTCTTGTGTTGGTAAAGTCTGTAACTAGTGTTCACTGACTACTTGTTTTCAAAGGAATTAAGTTCCTTAACAACACTTGTTTTGACTACATGTTGTCATAACGTCAGTTAGTTTTAAAGGTTTGCTTCACCTGCTAACCATTTTTTTATATATTAATTCTTCATAATACTTTGTGTCATTGATTTTTGTTAAAGAAAATGAACTGCTTTGATTTACAATTTTTTTGGCCTGATTGGACAATGTCATCTCCACTTTTAGTATAGAAATTAATACATCAATTTCATTTAGTAATTCTCTTTGAAATGCTCGCTGTATCTTGAGAACAATATTCATTTGAGTCCATACTAATTATTTAAAAAGTTTACGATAAATCTTTGGTCTACCTAAACGGGAATTCTATCATCTCTTTGATTCTTGCCTAGCTTTATTCTTTTGTCCTTGATGTCCCGAACTAGTGTGTGAACATTTTATGCCCTGTCCTATTGCTGCTAACTTTGATCTGGTTAAATATATATATATATAGTATCATTTTGTAGTTTGACTTGTATATATATGGACATGTTTGACAGTCAAAAAAAAAAAAAAAAAATTTCCAACTTATTTTCTATCTAGTTTTTCTTTGACACTATTTCTTTACAACTAGCCTTCTTTATATCCCGTGTTTTCATTCTTTTTAACTAGCTCTATCGTCAATGAGCATTATACATAAGTGAAAGTGGAGCATCAATAACCAAAATGGTGATTCTGGTCACTGTCAATAGTTGTCGTCGTGGATTTTCTAAGGAGTTTCCCAAGGTCCAGCAAGGAATGACAGCGGTCGTGTGACCATTGTTTGACTGACCAGGTCAGCTTATTTATTTATTTTTTTCGGTGAAGCATATAGATATAACCACTCCCTACGCTACTTGTACTTCAGAGAGATGGTCATGATACGCGGACTTCATTGGTCAACCGTTTAGAGCAACCCATTGTTCACGTCCAAGTACTACGAGAGTTTCTGGCAAGCTATGGGAATTGCGCTAGACTCGATTGCCGCTTCCCATCCTCAGTAAGTGGTCAAGAGTGAACTTCTCAAAATTAGGAAGACATGTTGCAGGGACACGTACGACTTCAAGTACAATTGGAGGGTGCTTTCAAAGTGTTTCACGTATCCAAGCTCCGAAGACGCGGCGTTGGCCCTTATCACGTGATTAGGTGACAAGATTTGCAATCCCATAAAATTGTGACTAACGATTAAAAGTCGGTACTTGTTATTGTTATCAGCTGGATCAAGTCCTTCGGGTTAAATAAAACCATTTAGATGACGAAAGAAGCATGGCAACATCATTCTATAGAAGAAGCTACTTGGAAGCTGGAGTTTGACAGGAGGGACAAGTAACCGGGCTACTTGAAGGTAAACCTTCATTGCTCTTTTGTTTAATTTTGAATTTGGGGATCAAATTCTTTTTTTAGTGGGTAATGATGTAACGATGGCGAAAATTTTTCTTGGGCTTTGAGCCCTAGCCTTACCCTTTTGAGTAGAAAAATAGAATTTTGCATTACGCGCGTGTCGTTCTAGCATCAAATGCTTAAAACCGTGGAAAATTCCCCGAACCTAGTATGGGCTTTTTAACTAAATGGATCGTCCCTTAGAGTATTAGGACTTGTGACTAGTAAATCTCTCGGGAATTGTCTAGAAAATCTTTAGCATGTAACACATGTGGCGGACATGAGCAAAATTAGGCAGTCTAGTCCTTTTTCTCAGTAACTTATATAATAGAAAGCATTTCCCTTTTCTTTTAAGTTCCATTGAAAATTTTCTCCCTCTTCTACTGTAACAAGTTTACACTCAAATTAACCTCATGCAAGAGAAACTTTATCTTTTAAAATGAAATTCAAGCATAACCCATCATCGGTTTCTACTGAATGGGTATTCTACAAAGGTAGGGGTCTTTTTCTCTTCAAATTTTATCTTGAACTGTATATTCTCTTGTGTTTAATCCCTTCAATTAAATTCATGATTTTGATGCATGTTTTCTTGGGTGTGATTTCGAAACATTTAAAGAACTTATTTGATTTCTATTCGGTCCAGATTTCTCAATGAAGTTTTAAGACAAAAATGGTGTGTTCTTGTATGGTCTATAACTTGCTTGGTTACAGTTTTAAATAGATTTTCCTCTGCAAATCGATTTGAATGGACAGTAATTTGATTTCTTTCCATGCTAATCTTTGAATGTTCTTGTTTTCACCCAATGGGTATCTTTATAATCTAACTAATTTTGTTCATGATTTTGGTTTAAACTATCCACGACCTTTGCTGATTTTGCACCACGGGAAACTCGGTTTAAAATCCCAACTTTTGTGTATTGAAATGTTAATAATTTCAAACGTCTATAAATGTTTTTATGAAGAATAATAAGGATTTTTGGCAATACAAGTATTAGTTCCATGTTAAATTAAGAGTCAGTACTATTGTTTTCTTAATCTAACATTCCAACTGTTTTTTAAAATGATTAAACGAGTTTTGTATTTAAAACTCCACTTATAGCCAACAGTTGGAACCCTTTTGAAATCATTTTTAGATTTACCTTTGTTTCATGTTTTACCACTTCGTTTTTTTGTAAAAAGGACTCACTGGGTTTAATAGTGTTCACCCCTGGTTCTGCAACTCAAAGATTTTCCATTCAATATTTGCCTTATAGCACCATCTCAAGCTTATATTTAAAATCCATGTTTATACACTTTGATTTGGTAAACATATTGCATCATCATTTAAACTCCTATGCTCTACATTTCTGTTCATGTTTTACATTTTTTTTTCATGCTATATCAATCACTGGTATATGTGTTTTGGTAAGATTTTATGGGATGCCTTATTTTATACAGTTACTTGGATTACTTTCATTTCTGAATTTTGTGGTCACTCTAATGTATGTTGCGAGCGTCTCCTTCTTGTGAAAAAGCCTAAATAGGAAACTAGACGACTCTACTATAGGAATGTCAGGCCCACTGGGCCCCCCACTTACGAGTGGCAACCCAGAAGATCGTTAGCTGTAACGGTGGCTGGTATCCAGAACTACCCTGACATCGGCGCTGGCCAAAAGAATAGTAGAGTAATCAAATTTGATTTACATCTCTTTAGCTAGTTATGAATTCCAATTGTGTAAGGCTTTTCATTTTGTACGTTATTTTTAGCTGCTGCTCTTGTCATTTCCTCATGTTTTCGCGCAGGTTCTGTACCTTTATAACCCCCTACTGAGTTGTGGCTCACTCCTTTTTGTTTTCCACAGAGTACGAGAGGAGCTTGCAGTAGTAAGTCGGGCAGAGCTTACGGCAGACTTTAGCACGTCAAAACTAGTATTTTGTTGTTCATAATATATGTATATCACTGGGACAAATCTGGGGTAGTCTTATGTTTCTCATGACCCATGTCTTTGATATATTTCGTTGTACATAAAAATGTGGGGATCTTGTCTTTCTGGATAGCTTTCTATCGGTGATAACTATATGCATTTATCGAATTTTGTTTTGTAAAATGTATGTATATAGAAATGTGGTAGCTTGTGTCTCCTTTGCAAGTATTTCTAACTCTTTAAGTTTCTGCTACTTAAGTATCCCAATGTTGAAGTCAACAATGGAAGTGGACTTTGTTTAGTTGAAATGTACTGTACTTGATATGTCTCTTTAAATGAACTCTATGTTTTTACATCTACTATATATTTGCTACGGTCACCCATTTATTTATTAGTACTTTTCTTATATTTGTTAGGAAAGCTTAGAATTAAACAAATGAATTCTTAAGTGTAGTTTGTTACGTTATGCATTTGAACTGTTTTCGGCACCAAGTATCTACTTCCGTTTCTAAGCTGATTTCTTCTCGACTTGAGATTTAACTTTGACAAGTCCTCTCAATGCTGTTACCAACTTCTAATTATAACCGATTTATATATCACCTTAATACATTTAAACCAAAGCTTCAGGTCTCCTTAAAGTTTGCATTCTTGCTTTTGGTATAATTACTTTGACCTTGCCAGTAACCGAGATGAAGTGATTTTCGTTATCCATTTTTATCTTGTCGCCGGCTTCGTAACCTTTGTTGCTTGATTACTGAATTGGGTGTAGATATTTTCTGTTTTTAGCATATTTGCTCATCTCTCTTTTATCCGATTGCATTTTGTTAGCTTTGACATGTACTTGTTAGACTAAGCTATTTATCCATGCACTTTCTCGTGATTTTGCTAATAATTCCTAGCTAACTGGAAAGCATTTTAAATATTTTTACTATATCACACAAAATCGTGCCCTAGCTAGGATGAGATTTTTTTATTTACAAAATCATGGTCGCTTTTAACTTCGAAATGAATGTATTTATATTTTAGCAGCTTTTTTTACATCATTATTTATCTTTCCGAGTGACGTCTTTGGGAGTTCGGCCTGTTGGATGGGTTGGAAACCAACCCATTCGAAGGGAGAACGTACTGGTCCGTTACACATACCTCATCTGACGGGCTACTCTATCAATGTTGTATTCCTCCACTGAAAAGTCTCCATATGTTACTGCTATCGATGGGGGTTTGCTGAGTCTGTATCAATATTCATCTTATGTGGAGAAATCAGTTAAAGTTGGTCTGTGTCGATTGAGTGAAGGAAGATCTGTTTCGATCTGTGAAGGAAGAAAAGCGGGGCAATGGCCATGAGATCTGAAAGTGGATGGAGGTGATATGGTGAAGTATGAAACTGATGCCATGGATTAATGGGTACTTGTGATGATTCTCAGGGTTTGTTGTTGAAGAATAGGGATCCAAATCACAGTGGGATGGAATTGTTTTGGTGAAATCAAGAATGAATGCTAGGTTGCAATTACAGGGTTTGTAGGATATGGAGCTGGTTGTTACAATGGGTTAAGCTGCTGTGCTAAGTGAGTTGCAGTGGTGGTCTTGTAACTGAGCCAAGGAATCAGGTGCAGGCAATTGAAGAGGAGATGGTGATGTTGTGCTTGCCGGTTCTGCAATTGGTGATTGGAGCTGGTGTTGGCTGCAATGAGCAGCTGGGATTTTAGTTTGATGCAGTGGAGGAGTTGGTTGGTTACGGTGGACTTGTGTTGGAGCTCAATTTCTGAGGATGTTGGTTTGTTGGTGGTATTACAGGTGACCCTGAGCTGAAAAGGAAGGCTCTGGCAATGGCTTGACAGATTGCAGCAGTACAAGGAGATGGTTGTACTGATGTTGCCGCAATGACCAGGGATTGAGGTTGCCTGAGATGAATTTGCACTGGTAGATTGCAGCTGGTTATGAAGAATGGCAGGAGGTGGCTAAATGGGACTGATGTGCAAGAACTGAGGTTGAAGCTGTGGGCTGTAGGAGGTGGAGTTGTGAGACTCCAGGGTGTTGGCTATGATTGCAGGTAGTAAGAGGAGCAGATTCGAGGCAAGCAAGGAATGGCTCAGTCTGTGATGCATGCGGTAATCTTTTGTTTTGCTAGGGGCTGGAATTGTAATTGCGGGGTTGCTAGTGCTCGCAGATTCATTGTGGTTGAACCAGATGGAGAGCATGGAATGAGTGCGTTGCACGAGGAGAGCAGATGTGGCAGGTCCGAGGGGCATGTGACGCCGAGGCTAAGTGTGGTGTATGGAATCGGTGCTTGGGCTTGCAGAGCCGTGTTGAGTGCAGTTTGTGATGGAGGTGATAGTAGGTCCGATTTGGATGCAAGAGATTGAAGTGGTGGTAGAAATTTGATGATGTTGTAGACTATCTTAGCAAGAAGAAGTGATTTTAATCTTGTTGAGTCGGGTAGTGGATGCAATTGCGGATGGGTGGTTTCTTTGGTGTTGAAATGCATTTGAAGCCATCATTTTGGAAGAATGTGGAAATTGGAGAGTGAAATGGCGGCATCTTTTATCTGCAGGGACTGGTGTCTTTGGGAAGAGTTGCACCGTGATAAAGGTCTTGCGGACATAATGGAGTCGAGCTGTGGGTTATGCCTTGGTTAGTTGGATGATGGTGTCGTTATGCATTGGACGAAGGTTGCAGTTCAAAAGGATGTTGTTGTTGAATCTGGTGATTGAATGAAATGGGTTTTGAGATGACTGAACTGGAGCCAAGATGGTCAGAGGTTATGCACAGCCAAGATGGCTGGCTAAGGCACTGGATATGCACAAGGATTGTGCAACACAGCACAAGCCTGTGCAATGGCCTGGCAAGATGGCAAAGGCCTTGGCCACTCAGCTCATCCAGCTGAGTAAGAAGCTAGTTAGACCCTGACCTGGTCTGACTCACTTTAACTCGGTCGGACCGAGTTGACCCGATCCGACTCGTTGACCCGACCGATCCGACTCGTTGACCGGTGACCGGGCGGACTTTGCCGGTCACCGGAGCCGTTTTCCGGGCACTTTTCCGGCCGATTTCCGGCCACAATACCATATTTCCGGCGGCCACTTTTGGGTCATATTTTCTACATGGGTTTCTCCCTCTTATGGGCTTGGTGGATTTTCATCTAATGGACTTTGAAGACTTGACCTAATTTTGGAAGGAAGGAAGAGCTATAAAAGAGGAATTCTACAATTTTTGGAAATCATCTTATATCTTATTCTTGGAATCTTTTTCTATTCTTTTGCCTCTACTCTGGTTCTAGGGTTTCACATGATAGGTTCTTCTAAACTCTTTATGATGATTTCCAAAAACACAAGTAACTAAGTTCTTATTATTGGTTGAAGATGTAGTTGGATTTTGCAACCAAGTTATGATTTTTATGAATTAGTTTTTCTCTCAATATTATCGTTTGATTTCTACGGGTTATAATAATTGCATGATTGAAGTATTGCAATATGATTGAATGTTTGTTTAGTCGAGTCTAGAATTGATTGAACTCACATCCATATCTATAGCTATTTTAGGGTTTTCATCGAGCGATAACCTTGAATACGAGTAGCATGATATGATTAGGGTTTGTAGTGATATATCCTCGTAGTCATATGTAGAAATTGACCTTTGTTTGAATTGTTTACGCAATGTATTACAATTGCATTGATTAGCCTATTTCGAAACTTAATGCTCCTAGAATTGAACTTGATTAGCGCAAGGCGTTAGGTTATTCTTTAGGTAGATTTCACATACGCAGCTCTAATGTGTGTGTTGATAACTTAAGAAATTTTCGGAGTATTCTTGCAATAAGGTATTCTATGGCTTTTGATGATAGCGAGATTAAATACGAATTCTATTCATATATTCATAAACTTGTTTACAATTGAAGATGAAACCTTTATCCAATATTTTCACATCCTCGATTTGCGTGTTTACTTTTATTTGTTTTGCTTTTATTTATTTCCGTTTATAAAAATCTGAAAATCCTCGGTGTTTTATATAGGAAACCATAACATATTGACAACCTAGACCTCTCTCAGGATCGATCCTTTCTTGCCCTTGCTATATTTATATTTTGAGTAGTAAGAAAGTGTAATTTATTTTGACGCTACGGACAAACGATCACACCATGCCAAACACACCTTGCCATGGACCCATGCCAACCTAGCCGCGCCACCTTGCTGGCCTTCCCTCGCGGATACCAAAACGAAGGCGTGCGATAATCAACGGTCGCCCTTCAATCCTGTGAGCAAATCCTAGCCGTCCGAGGTTACCAAACGACCTTTGGCCCAAAACCCTAGCTTGGTCACGAACCTAGCTTGGTCTCGCCAAACCTTCCCCACATGCCAAGCCAAACCGCCCCCTAGCCAAGCTAGCCACGCCATGCGCCCATGGCAAACCCTTGGCCCCACATGCCAAGCCAAAACCGCACCTAGCCAAGCTAGCCATGCCATGCGCCCATGGCAAACCCTTGGCCCCACATGCCAAGCCAAACCACACCTAGCCAAGCTAGCCACGCCATGCGCCCATGGCAAACCCTTGGCCCCACATGCCAAGCCAAACCGCACCTACCCAAGCTAGCCGCACCATGTGCCCATGGCAAACCCTGGCCCCACGTGCCAAGCCAAACCGCCTAGCCAAGCTAGCCGCACCATGCGCCCATGGCAAACCCTTAGCCCCACATGCCAAGCCAAACCGCACCTATCCAAGCTAGCCGCACCATGTGCCCATGGCAAACCCTTGGCCCCGCCATGCCAAGCCAAACCGCCCCTAGCCAAGCTAGCCACGCCATGCGCCCATGGCAAACCCTTGGCCCCACATGCCAAGCCAAACCGCACCTAGCCAAGCTAGCCACGCCATGCGCCCATGGCAAACCCTTGGCCGCACATGCCAAGCCAAACCGCACCTAGCCAAGCTAGCCGCACCATGTGCCCATGGCAAACCCTCGTTCCCGCCATGCCAAGCCAAACCTTTGGCCCTAGCCAACATAGCCGCACCACCATGCTGGCCTTCCCTACACGGCTACCCAAGCGAGAAGGGCGTCAACAATCAACGGTTTCCCTTCAATCCCCTGGAGAAAATCCTAGCCATCCAAGGTTTGCAGACAACGCATGGTAACCTTTGGCCCGAAACCTAAGTTTGGCCACGCCAAACCATGCCATGCCAATGGCATGCCAACCTAGCCGCACCACCATCTGGCCTTCCTACACGGCTACCAAAACGAAGCGTGCAACGATCAACGACTATCTTTCCTCTTGAGATGCAAAATCTCGACCGTCGAAGGTCACCAAGCTAGAAAGTCTCCCAAGTACGACTTGTCGTGCAAGAACAACATGCTACATGTTTTCCACAAAAACATTCGAGACATCAACACATATCACAAAGCGGGATCCTCTTTGGGTATTGGTTTGGCGGTTTACAGCGTGCGGCGTACACTACGCCCGTCATAAGGAAGTGTCATAAGGGTGAGACGGTTAGTAAATACAGGGAGTTAATGGTGAAACGCTTTTTACATCAATTCCATGCGTTAACGGTTTCATGAAACATCAATTCCATGCGTTAACGGTTTTATGGAACATCAATTCCATGCGTTACCACCTCCTCCCATTTACTTACCCATTTTTCCATTCCTTAATGAGACTGCAGTACGTTTCACTTTGACTTGTATAAATAGGTCTTACCTATTTCCACTTAGAACAACAAGTTCATTCGGGAATACATAACACTCGGGGAAAATACTTGCTAGCTTACCATTTGTTAGCCTTCCCACTTTTCTGATACAAGTCGTAGTAACACAACTACTCTTCCAGAATCAACTATTCGGGTCTCATCACTTTCCTTGCTTCCCTCCCCAAAACCAACCCATTCTCCTTCACTTTGTGACCGAAGCAAGTTTGGAAACGACCATTTCTTGGTTTAGCCCAGGACTTATGCGGATTGATCTCTCAAATCTAAAGTACTCCTTGTAGTACATTGTTTAAGGTTTAAATTGTTTCTCACCCGTACACCCAAAATTACCGAAATCGGCGAAACCATTTTCACCTACAAACACCAAGCAAACATCGTCATCGCCAACCGCCCGTTCCGTGGACCAAGTTGCAATGTCACCTCTGCGAACAATATCCAAAGTTTCAACGGACGCCAACACCCTATGGCCAAGTCGAATTACGCAGAGCCGCCAACACAAGGATCTGATTCCTCATGCCTTGGCCATAGGTTAGTTGAATTTCCTCGGCAATCTCTTCACGTTTTGCCCTTTCAATTTTACTCTTGTCTGTCACCATCTCATGCTTACCCCGCAACAATGCCCCTGTTACATGCTAAGCATGGGACTTAATATTGATGGTGGTTTTTAGCTTAGGGTTAAAATTATAAAACTTTGCATCGATGGGATGTCACTCAGAAGGAAACAGAGCCATGAGTGTTAACCTCTCCTTTGGCATATTTATTGAGCCGTTCAATATGTTTACATGAAATTTATCCGATTGGAGAATGTAGCAACCATCCCAGGATGTTGTAAATTTTGGCGCCTTTCCTATATTCACTTAATATAAGTTTGTTTGAATACTTTCTAAACTATGTTCCTCGGATGATCCCTTAATGTTGATATGACATGACAATTTGTGTTCACTCGTTGAAAGAGTACCTAATTTCCAAATATCAAGGATAAGGTCTTTGCATAAAGTATTCAATCGAAAGCATGCTCTCTCGGCAATGAACTTAAAGAACTCGTGTCAACACATAGAATTCAATCAATTACTTTTGCGTCTTGCGCAAAGTCCCAGAACCTTGCTTGTCGAAAGTAAGCCTAGCAAACTAGGTAATTAATCCGCCATGGATTAGTAGGTGCAAAATCTTGCCCAAAATCGAGAAAACAGGAGCCATAATAAACAAAGGAGGGGTGGCCATGCCTTACGCCAATCGGTGCCACTTGCCATTGGCCATACCCCATCCTAAACCGGCCCTATTTCCCTCAACCAATCAATGTCGCCTCAAACTAGCCACGCGCACATAAGTTGTGGTTGGGCCCTTACTTGCCGACACCACTTCCCTTCGACCAATCAGGTTGCTCTAAAGCCGCCACACTCACACCAGAAGTGTGGCCAAACCCATGCTTGGCCGGCCCATCTCCTTCATACCGACCAATTAGGTCACTTTAAATGCGCCACGAGCGCTAGAGGTGCGGCCGCTCCTCGTGTTTGGCCGGCCCCTTTCTTGACCAATCAAGTCGCTCTAAACCCGCCACTATACATTAAAGGCCAAACGCACCCTGCCGTGCCACCATACTAATCGGCAAGCCAAACGCGCCCCTACCGCCACAACAAGATATTAATCGGCATGCCAACATGCCACTCTGCCGCAGTAACGTGCTAACATGCCACTCTACCGCAGTAACATTCCACGAGCCACTTTAGCCTTGGCCATGCCACCAAGCCCTAACTTTGGCCACGACACCAAAACCTAACCTTGGCCACGGCGCCAAGCTCTAACTTTAGCCACGCCGCCAATCCTAGCCTTGGCCACGCCGCCAAGCCCTAACTTTGGCCACGGTGCCAAATCCTAGCCTTGGCCACACCGCCAAGCCCTAACTTTGGCCACGCGCCAAATCCTAGCCTTGGCCACGCATACAAGCCCCTAGCTTTGGCCACGTCGCCAAATCCTAGCCTTGGCCACGCCGCCAAGCCCTAACTTTAGCCACGGCGCGAATTCTAGCCTTGGCCACGCCGCTAAGCCCAAACTTTGGCCACGTCGCCAAATCCTAGCTGGCCACGCCGCCAAGCCCTAACTTTGGCCACGGAGTCAAGTCATAGCTTTGGCCATGCCACAACGCCACAGGTGTGACCATGCCACAACGCCACCATGCCGCGTCCATGCCACACGCATTAATTAGGGTTTCGACATGCCAAACCCTAATTTGGGCAAAATTGCTACGCCAACCAAGCCAAATAATGTTTCCCGTAGCGTTGGGATCGATGTGGCAACAGACCAATGTTGCTGAGCCATATTTGGGTCTAACACCAATATGCCAAAACAAATGCCATGGATACGCCCATCGGCATGCCTCTATGCCACGGCTACACCGCTAGCACGCCGCTATGCCACGGCTACGCCAGGCGCCACTATGCTAATGGCACCACTTTGCTACACAACAAAGATATGGCCATAATCAATGGCTACCCTTCCTCATGAGATGCAATCTCAGCCATCCAAGTTCGCCACTGAACTGACGGACTTGCGACAAGTTCCAAGCAACTAACTAGTGGAAATGGCTACGTCGGGCGCCACTTACACCACCGTGCCACTATCATGCACGAGATATGCATCATCTGCAATACGCCGTTATAAGAAAGTGTCATGAAGTGGGACAATTAGTGGGGATAAAAGTAGCGGTGTAAACTAATTCACTTCCTTCATCATGGAAGCATAATGCCTAACTAACGGTTACACGTTACTCTATTCTTCCACCACTCAATCGTTTCCATTTCCTACGAGACCATGGTACGTTTCAATATGACTTGTATAAATAGGTTTCACCTATTTACCACGAAACACAAGTTTTGGTAGAAGCAACAACACGGGATCTAGAAATCACCCGGTAGCTTTCCATTATGCTAGCCAAATCTACTTTTGAGATACAAGTCATAAACAACCACACCATCGTAATCAACGATTTCTGGTCTCAACACTCTCTTCGCTTCCCTCCCTAAGACCAACCCTTCTCCTTCACTTTGTGACCGAAGCAAGCACGGAACGACCATTTCTTGGTTTAGGCCGGGGATTATGCAGTTGATCTCTCGAATCAAAAGTACTCCCGTGCAGTGCATTGTTTAGGGTTTAGATTCGTTTCTCATCCACACACTCGAAGTTACCAAAATCAGCAGAAACGGTTTTCACCCATAAACACCTGGTTAGATCAATCTATCCAATAACTACCGAAGTAACAGAGTTTAGATTTACAATCAATCAATATACAATCAAACAAGAAACTATAAGGTGATGCCGATCTTACAAAACTAACCAATCGAATAAATACGGTTCTAGTTGGATCCCAGCCGTTCAAGGTTTGTGCACACCCCAAGATATAGAAACAAATCAGAAATCTTATTTGTCTTCAAATCTTCTTTAATCTTAAATAAACACCCGCACAATACCATTTGAATCTCTTGATCATTCACGCACAGAACGGAGTCTGTTGACAATGAATTATCACAAGATGTCTTTAGATCTACAAACAGTTCTAAAGATCTCGTCGACACTTCGATCTAGTTTGAGTGAATCTTATATCAAGAGAAGATTCTCAAGAATAAACAAACCGGTGCAATCAAAGTTCAACAACCATTAGTCAATCAAATCAATTAAAAACTAAAATAAACTACAATTATCTAGTTTCCCACCAACGGTAATCGTAGAGCTTCTTGATCCTGAAGTCTTTAAACGAGGCGGTCGTAAGAGATTTCGCCTAATTATGGTACTTTCCTCTCCGGATAAACGGCTCCCACGAAAAACATTTAAATTCATGATTTTGAATCGTATATTCTCTTGTTTTTAATCCCTTCAATTAAATTCATGATTTTGATGCATGTTTTCTTGGGTGTGATTTGAAACATTTAAAGAATTTTATTTGATTTCTATTCGGTCCGATTTCTCAATGAAGTTTTAAGAGAAAATGGTGTGTTCTTGTATGGTCTATAACTTGCTTGGTTCTGAGGTTTAAATAGATTTCCCTCGCAAATCGATTTGAATGGGAAGATAATTTGATTTCTTTCCATGCTAATCTTTGAATGTTCTTGTTTTCACCCAATGGGTATCTTTATAATCTAACTAATTTTGTTCATGATTTTGGTTTAAACTATCCACGACCTTTGCTGATTTTGCACCACGGAAACTCGGTTTAAAATCCCAACTTTTTTGTATTGAAATGTTAATGATTTCAAACGTCTATAAATGTTTTCATGAAGAATAATAAGGATTTTTGGCTATACAAGTATTAGTTCTATGTTAAATTAAGAGTCAATTACTATTGTTTTCTTAATCTAACATTTCAATGTTTTGTTAAAATGATTAAATGAGTTTTGTATTTAAAACTCCACTTATAGCCAACAGTTGGAACCCTTTTGAAATCATTTTTAGATTTACCTTTGTTTCATGTTTTACCACTTCGTTTTTTTGTAAAAAGGACTCACTGGTTTCATAGTGTTCACCCCTGGTTCTGCAACTCAAAGATTTTCCATTCAATGTTTGCCTTATAGTACCAGCTCAAGCTTATATTTAAAATCCATGTTTATACACTTTGATTTGGTAAACATATTGCATCATCATTTAAACTCCTATGCTCTACATTTTTGTTCATGTTTTACATTTTGTTCATGCTATATCAATCACTCGTATATGTGTTTTGGTAAGATTTTATGGGATGGCTTATTTTATACGATTATTTGGATTACTTTCATTTTCGAATTTTGTGATCACTCTAATGTATGTTGCGAGTGTCTCCTTCTTGTGAAAAAGCCTAAATAGGAAACTAGACGACTCTACTATAGGAATGTCGGGCTCCACCGGGCCCCCACTTACGAGTGGCAACCCGGAAGACCGTTAGTCAGAAGTGGCTGGTATCCGTAACTACTCCCGACATCGCGCTGGCCAAAAGAATAGTAGAGTAATCAAATTTGATTTCTGACTCTTTAGCTAGTTATGAATTCCAATTGTGTAAGGCTTTTCATTTTGTACGTTATTTTTAGCTGCTGCTCTTGTCATTTCCTCATGTTTTTCAAGAGTTCCGTACCTTTATAACCCCCTCTTTTGAGTTGTGGCTCACTCCTTTTAGTTTTGTTTTCCATAGAGTACGAGAGGAGCTTGCAGCAGTAAGCCGGGCAGAGCTTACGGCAGGCTTTAGCACGTCAAAAGTTAGTATTTTGTTGTTCATAATATATGCATATCACGGGGACAAATCTGGGGTAGTCTTATGTTTCTCATGACCCATGTCTTTGATATATTTTGTTGTACATAAAAATGTGGCGATCTTGTCTTTCTGGATAGCTTTCTATCGGTGATAACTATATGCATTTATCGTATTTTGTTTTGTAAAATGTATGTATATAGAAATGTGCTAGCTTGTGTCTCCTTTGCATGTATTTCTAACTCTTTAAGTTTCTGCTACTTAAGTATACCAATGTTGAAGTCAACAGTGGAAGTGGACTTTGTTTAGTTGAAATGTATTGTACTTGATATGTCTCTTTAAATGAACTCTATGTTTTTACATCTACTATATATTTGCTACGGTCACCCATTTATGTATTAGTACTTTTCTTATATTTGTTAGGAAAGCTTAGAATTAAACAAATGAATTCTTAAGTATAGTTTGTTACATTATGCATTTGAACTGTTTTCGGCACCAAGTATCTACTTCCGTTTCTAAGCTGATTTCTTATCGACTTGAGATTTAACTTTGACAAGTCCTCTCAATGTTTGTACCAACTTCTAATTATAAATCGACTTATATATCACCTTGGGCCACATTTAAACCAAAGCTTCAGGTCTCCTTAAAGTTTGCATTCTTGCTTTTGGTATAATTACTTTGACCTTGCCAGTATCCGAGATGAAGTGATTTTCGTTATCCATTTTTATCTTGTTGCCGGCTTTGTAACCTTTGTTGCTTGATTACTGAATTGGGTGTAGATATTTTCTGTTTTTAGCATATTTGCTCATCTCTCTTTTATCCAGTGCATTTTATTAGCCGACATGTACTTGTTAGACTAAGCTATTTATCCATGCACTTTCGTGATTTTGCTAATAATTCCTAGCCCCGGAAAGCATTTTAAATATTTTTACTATATCACACAAAAAGCGGTGCCCTAGCTAGGATGAGATTTTTTATTTATTTACAAAATCATGGTCACTTAACTACGAAATGAATGTATTTATATTTTAGCAGTTTTTTTTACATCATTATTTATCTTTTCGAGTGACGTACTGGGAGTTCGGCCCTGTTGGATGGGTTGGAAACCAACCCATTCGAAGGGAGAACGTACTGGTCCGTTACAGTTGGCATCAGAGCCCATGTTCCGATTTACCGGGACTGTGGTTGGTTTTCTAATTTGATTAAGTTATTTGATTTTGTCATTTTGTTTTGGGGATTTGGGAAAAGCCGAGAAACCATGATATACATATAATTCCCGTGTGTTAGTAATGTACATTACTAACCAATTGTAGTCTAACACGTTGTCTGTTTTTAAGATGTCGCGGTGTGAAAAATTTGTAGCCTCAAGTCGTCCCTAGGATTCTCAAGCTCCGTATGTAAGGAAGGAAAAAAAAATCTTAGCGGGGAGAACAAGACAGCCTTGAGAACGATTCAAAACAACTGGCAAGTTTGATGATGACTTTACATAAATGTTGTTAAGACCAGAAAAACCTAGTACCGCGGTAGACTTTGAGGAATTCAGGAGGTTGTAAAATGACTAAATGTTTAGTACGATGGAGGAACCTCTCGTAGAACTAACCGGACACGCAACTTAAAATCGTAATGTACTTTTCTTTTACTATTTATTTAACATTTTTGACATGCTCCTAGCTCTTTTTATTTTATTTTTTTTGATCGACAAGTGTAAAATTTTATAGAACCGTCTTACTAGGGGTAAGCAAGAAAGGCT
>JAJJWW010014849.1:0-15381 GCA_023531295.1 Papaver armeniacum
CCTATATAAAGGGCTAAATGAGTGCAGCAAGAGGAGAGATCTTTTTGGAATTGTTAGGCAAGTCATTAGGAGAAAGTTTAAGAGTGTTTTAACTTCTAAGTGTAATTCTATTTTCTGTGTAAACACTTCATGAATTCAATCAATAAATGTTCTTGATCTTACATCTTCAATGGATTAATTAAGCAAAATCGAGTAAGGGGTGTAGTGCGGGAAATCCTGCTACTACAAATATAGCATGGCAGATGGTTTAGCAGCTCATGTTAGCAAATGCACAGATGTACACATGAACCAATGGATGATATAGTTAACAAGGTCTTAACCGGCTGCAACATATCGGCTAAATATAGATATGCAACCTTACGGCTGTATGAGATTAGCTATGAGCTACTCGAGCGAAAATACAACGATCTTGACATGAACGGATGTATAGTTGGTGTCATTGAGGTCGGTTGACCTCAATTCTCCTGAAGTTATGCACTAATAGCTCAACAAGGTCACAAGATCACAAGATTGCTACTCCAAGGTCACGGGGTTGACAAGCAAGCACACATGCTGCAGGCATTCACTCAAGTAGGCAAAGTTAGGATACACTACCTCCAGTATACACTGGGTTTAGGCAATTCCACTTTTGTTTGGCTGCTCCCTTTTGTTCCCCTCCTTGGGTTATGTCTTAGCTTCTCAAGGTACCTGTTAACTCAACAACTCAACTCAGTTCCCAATATTGCCTGACTAAAGCAATATACGAGAATGTGCACAATTTGGTCAAAACTAGCTATGGTGATTCACGAAGCACGAAGCACGATCACAATGGGTGGTATGAGCTAATTACATGGTTTGATGGTGATGCAAAGATGCTTATGATATGATTAGGCTAAGTTACAACCTAGTAGATATAATTTGTAATGCAAATATGCAAATATACAGGTAATTTAAAGCAAAAATTTAAGCTAAGTTATACTATAAGAAACAGAAAAAAGGGATTCAATGTTTATATGAACAGATGGATGAAATATACAAAGATAGATGAAATCGGTGAAGTGAAGCACTAAGAGTAACAACACACTTTGCCCGAGTTCCGTGGTGGCGCCAAAAACTTGGTAGGGGTTTGAATGTGTTTATTTAGTCCTACAATTTATCACCGCAAGTGCACGGTGTCTAGTTTATAGACGAGTGGCAAATACGAGTCATTCCCGAGATAACTAGAGTGCGTAAGATGATCCAAGGCTTCTCTTAAGCGATTTCAGGCAAAGGTAAAGATATTTTGATTTGTTGTGTGTCGTACGACAAATTTGAGTAGTTGCGGTGATTGTAAACTAAGGTAATGACAAGCAAAGCTGTTATGCCTTGATGAATTGAGGGCACTAGGGTGATTGAATTCACCTCTAAACCTATACTAAGGTAATACACACAAGTTCTAGTCTTACACTACCCTTGGAGGTATTATATGGAAATTTGCTAATTGCTTTCACTAATCGGCTCTAGTATAGAGTGTCTTTTGTGGTACACTCTATCACAAACTCATTTGTTCAACAATTAGTTAATAATCCTAATGCATTACACAATAATAAATGAAACTTGATAGTGAATTAACTTTTTATAGACATAAGTGGTTTCATCTACACCTAGCGAGTGTTTAGAACATGATGCGAGAGAATAAAAGCAATTTCAAATAAAAATTCTGAAGCTGAAACTATGAACCCTAAAATTGACTAGTTTTCTCTTTCATCTCAAATATCAATTTATACTCTCAAAATAACCAATAATCGATGACCCAAACCTGCTCTGATGCGCCATGTCTTTCCTCTGACCTCTGAATCGACATGCAATGGGGGTTTGGTGAAAACCCTAACCCTAATTATCTCTAACCTAGCTTCTAGGTTGATAAAAGCTAAACGAGATAATCGAGAGATAGGGTGATGGAGTAGGAGCTAGTAGTGATGGTGTTGACAGGAGAGGCGATGATGGAGGTGGTGATGGCTCTGCTGATCAGTTGTCAGCCGACACAAAAATAATTCACTTTCCTACTCTATAATATATGAATGAAGTATATGATAAGAAAGAGTTCGTATCCACAGAGAGGCGATTGTAGTTATTTCGTAATCAATTTCTTAAAGTAACCAATTGGGGAATTTCTTATTTATTTAAAATAAAAACAAATTAAAAGCAAAGTAAATTGTAGAAAGTAATCAATGGAGAGAGATATTGGTCAAAGGAATTCATCTTCAATCTTAGACATGTGCTTGCATATATGACTAAATTACGATTTAATCTCTTGTGTTATCAAAAGCCCTAGAGAATCAAAGAAAGCAAGATAATCTATTAATTTCTCAAGTTCATCAACACACACATTAGGGCTGCGTATGTGAATTCTACCTAAAGAATAACCTAACGCCTTGCGCTAATCAAGTTCAATTCCTAGGAGCATTAAGTTTGAAATAGGCTAATCAATGCAATTGTCATGCGTTGCGCAAAACAATTCGGACAATGGTCAAACTCTACATATGATTACGAGAGTGTATCACTACAAACCGTAAACATATCATGCTACTCGTATTCAAGGTTATCGCTTGATGAAAAACCCTAAAATAGCTATGGACTAGATGCAAGTTCAATTAATTGGCCACTTAACTAATCAAACACCCATAATCCTATCACAATACTTCAATCATGTGATCTTAGAAACCCTTGAGAGGTGAACGATAAACAAGAGAGAAAACTAATACATAAACCACACACAAGTTTTAGAAATCGGACTACATCCTTAACCAATAATAGAGAATTTAGCTACTCATAGCTATGGAGTTCATCATCATCAATATTCAAAGATAAAACAAGGAAGAAGAAGAACAACACCAAACCCTAGAAGCGTAAACAAACGGCTCTCCAAAATTCCCAAGAAAAAGATATGAGATAAGATGATTTCCAAAAGTTGTAGAATTCCTCTTTTTATAGCCTTTCTCTCCTTCCAAAATTAGGTCAAGTCTTCAAAGTCCATTAGATGAAAATCCACCAAGCCCACAAGGAAGAGAGACCCATGTAGAAAATATGACCCAAAAATCGTCATAGGAAAAGCTGGGATTGTGGCGGAAGTGGCCAGGAGAAATGCCGGAAATCGGCTCGGTGGCAAGCCAAAGTCCATGAGTCCTGCGGTCAGTAATGGTCGAATCGGGTCGGGTCAACGGGTCGAACCCGAAGTCAAGCCGAGGTCAATCGGCGACCAAATCAAGTGAGTCGGGGTCTAAGATCGAAGTCCCCGATTCGAGTCATTCTTGGTTTTGAGAGCCAAATTTGCCAGGCCACTTGCCGGTGATCTCGGTGCAATCATTGCACTTCGGCCAAGATAGGTATAACTCCCTATCCTGCCATCTCCATTTCTTTAGCTCAGGCCAAGCAACACTTCAGCTCAATAAACAAACTCAGGCCATAAAAGCACCAGCTGAATCTTCCATTCCCTCATTTCCTAGCTCAAATCCTTTCACCTGAAACACAATCTCAATCTGAGCCCTGCAACACAGTCTCCTTTAGCCATTTCAATTCTACCAGTGCCAACTTTGCACTCCCATCTTCTATTGCTTCACAATGGCACCAGCACTGCTTTCATTTCACCACTTCCTGGCTCAGTTACAAACCAAACTGCTGCAACAACAGGGCCATTTGAGCCACACTGTTATCTCACTGCAATAGAACCACTATAGCATCAATTCAAACCATCTTGCCCAGGCCATCTCACTAAATTTCTACACTTCAATTCAGACCTACACAACACCATGAGCTGCATCATTGTGGCGCTTCTCGGCCCACACTTTTGCAACACCAAGTCCCAATTTCTGACACATTCAACTCCTTCTTGCCAAATCCACTAGCTCCATCTGCTTCAACAGTCTCCAAATCTGTCGAATCCATCTTTGCAGCATACTCCCACCAGTTCCGCGCTCAGCTCGGACTTGAGCTTCAATACCAACTAATCCACCGGTTCACAGCATCACCATCTCGGCTGCACTTCTTTGTATCAGTTGCAGCTCCATAACCCATAGCAAACAACCTCCAGCTGCAACATACCAGCCCTGATCCATCAACTCAGCTCAAGCCGTATCACACCACAAGTTCCATCCAGGCTTCCTAAATCATTCACCAAGAACCTTAGCTCATCTGCTGTGCCATTGAAGCAACATCCACCAGGCTTAGGCCATCTCATTTGCATTCCTTCCATCAGCGGCATTGCCATCTCCTGCTCTGTGCAAACATCAGAGCCACATTACCTGCAACTTCCAATTTCAATTTCACCATCCCCATTGCTTATGCACCTCAGCTATTCATCTCAGCCAGCAACCATCATCTAAGGCCAGCTCAACCAACTGACAACTTTGACTTTGCTCACACTTGAGTTCTCAAGCATAACTCATTTACTAGCGACGACCTGTAATCCTACTTCCAATTCATCTCCACCAGTTATTCATCCTTGTACCAACAGCATTGAGCTCAAATCCATCTTGTTCTGCAGCTTCATGACCCACGGTTCTCATTCGATTCACAAGCTCAGGTTCATTCTCTTACAGCTCCACCTGAACCACTTCATAGCTCAACTCAGGGAAGGTTCGACCAGAGCAGCAGACCACTCGAGCTCGACATCAATCTCTCCAGCTCCACTTCTGAGATCCAAATCCATGAACATCAACTCAAAACCCTAATTCAAATTCACTCTGCAAACACTGTAATTGTATCTTCATTCATCAGTTCTGACTGATTCTTCAAAACCCATTTAACCAGCAACCTCAAATCCTCAACCTCACCGATTCACTTGATTAAACCCTAACTTCTTCGACCAGTGCTGAACTCCAACCCAGCCAAACATCCCGACAACCATCTTCTTCTCTACTACGAGGTTCATCGCGTTCTCAATCTTCACAGAAAACCCAAAATCCTCAACGAAAAATAACCCACGTCGAACCTAGCAGCGTTTCTTGAACTTCTTCTCATTTTGAATCTCCGTTGCATAATTCAAAAGCGGCAAACACCAATATCTTCAAAATCATTACCTCCTCCATTAACAATGACAACTAATTTCTTCCTCGGATACCAACTCCTCCGTCTGCGCCTCCTTCCCCGCTTCTCTCACTCTCTGGCTCTCTCAGTTAATTCAATCAAACTTATTTCTCAGATTCAAAGAGGAGAAGAAAAAAAAAATGACTTCTCTCGATTGAAGCGGGGTTATAGTTGGGAGTGGTTATGGATTGATAAGGGCTAGCCAAAGTTCCCAGCCCCTTATCCCACAGTGATCTGTATTTAGTGCTCTTAGAATAGAGTTGTCCCTTAATGACTGCAGTGTCTTTAGTAGTAATCGGATGGTTGCTCCTTAACTTTGACCGGGCTCGGATAGTGTTATCTGTAAAATAGGCGGCTTTGCCCTTTTTGCTCAATTTTGGATTATTTCTTCTCCTTTTCCTCAGTGCGGCCGATGCGTGTCGTAACCACAACAAATTAATTAATACTTTACTACCTAATTAACTAGTAATATAGGGCAGTCAAGGTCGATCCACGAGGAGCACGAGATTATAGTTGTAAAAGTTGTCACGAAAGGGGTGTAAAAAGCAAAAGAAAATAAACAAAACAATTAAAAGGTAAAGTTGAAAGCAATAAGAGGCGACAAGATCAAGGAATCCTTCTTCGTTACGAAACAATGATTAAAGTTATGTTCTCTTCTAGCATTTATTAGTCACAGTTATCACCAATAGTAGGATAGCGAGGTCCTTAGCTAGCCCCAAAATCCCTAGTTTCATTTGAGTACGAAATTAAGTCCGCTTAGTTATGATTCTATTCAAAAGAACCACCTTGAGGTCCGCTTACAAGATGTAATTCCCAATGCATTAAGATTTATGAATTTAGGTTTAGTACTAGTAGTTAAACTCGGTTCGCTTGGTTCACTTTCTAGCGTTGTTTACACACAATTGCTCCACGGAATCCCTCATGAGTCTCGTGTTTTCTACTTGTGTAAAGTGTCGAACGATTCGTATTCCCTAACTTATACTAGATTTAGATCAATTAACAAATCAATTTAGCGTCACTCCAAACAATCATCAATCAATCATGAGTGTCTTTAAGATCACTCCTATTAGTAAAAACAATCGATAATCATGTGAAAAATCTCAAGATAGAATTGAAAACAAAAACTCAAATCATGTTAAGAACTAGGAATTCATCCTCAATCAATAAAATTAACTACTCATGTTAAAGAGTTCACACAAAGAATAAGAAAAGAAAAGAATTGTGTGTGTAGAGATATGTAGAAGTTGTGAAAACTTCTCTATTTATAGGCTTCAATATTCTCAATTCTTCCAAGGATTAGAATCCTTTTCCTTTGCAATTCAACTTCCAAATTCAAGTCTTTCTCTTCTCTTCCACCTTCTCTTTCCAAATTTGAGTCCAATTCTCCATCAATTCCTAGCCCAAGTCTTCACACCCATGAGAGGTCCATAGAAAAGTGCGGAATTTTGCTGCGAAAACTGGGATTATGGCGGAATTTGGCGGAAAACGTCGCCCAGGTTGCTGAAAATTCTCCGTCGAGAGAATATTCACCGGAATATTCCGTCGATCCACCGTTAGGACTAACGGTCAAGCGAGGTCTGATCGGTCGCGTTAGTCAACGAGTCCAGGGAGGAGTGAGTTAGCTAAGTCGGCTTCGGTTGCTGAGTCGGCTTCAGTGACACTGAGTCACTTGGCCTAAGCCACAATCTTGCAGAGCTCTTGTGTTGCACGAGGATGGTGCATCACACCTGCTCCCGGCCACATGTGTTGCTCAGCTCAATTGCTCGGCCTTCTCGGCTTTCTTTCGCTTGATTTGCCGAGGCCGGTTCACTAGCATACATCGGAGACAATCCTTGCCTAATTAAAGCGGCTTTAATCAACTCTACAATCTCGGCTCTGCCAGCGGCACTGGGAATTCTTATTCAAATCACCACCTCATGTCTCTGCATCATCACTACGACCCCAAAATTCGGTGCAACTCTGTTTCCAAACCACGGTAGCCACCTGTCACACGCCTGACAACCTCAATTACAGAACCACCAGTCTTAGCCTATAACTCCAGCCCTGCACTTTCTTGCATTCCATAACCCATGTTATGCACCTTCGTGGCGCAATAGTCACAACTCCATCCTGCCATCACAAGAACCCTGTACTTAGCCATTGAGCCAACACAACACAAGATTCAACACCTTAGCTCAGCTGCACAATCCCTGTACCTAGCATACATCTAAATTTCCACCTTATTCATTCCACAACCACCCAGCGATTCTTTTCCATGTCTCCTGCTTAGTTCCACCATCTACATCTCACTGCAATCTCAGCCGAAAACTTGCAGCTTCACTTCACCCTTGTGCATAACGAGACCCATTAACTCCATCGAGCCTTAACCCGGCAAGTGCACAATTCCAACGGAGGCACTCTTCCATGACACTCAGTTCCTCCACCCTTGTTTTGCTACCACTAAATCCATTCCACAGACCCTTACGGCTAAATTCTGACCAAACTCAAACCCAGTTCATAGCACTAGGTTTGGTACTTACACCATCATAGTTACTACCTGCCACCACAGGCCTGCAATCACACTCACTCTATTCTTTCACTGAGCTTGAACCAGCAACATCATCACTGCCAATACCCTTAATCATCACCGTCTCAATCTCGCCGACCCAATCGATCCCATCTCAATTTACTCTCACCAAACTCAGCTGTATTGTGAGAATCATCTTGATTCACAAGCCCCTTCTTACTCTCGATCTGAAAATCATACTCCATTCTATCGAACTCGGTCTGTTCTAACCCTCACCATTGAATCGATTCTCGGATGTAATCATCAAATCCCTTCAACATACCCGGTTCTTCTCGGTCTCTCATCTCTGTCATGACAGCGGCAATCGATGATTCTTCCATCGAAGCACCAACAAAACCCATCCTGTTGCTTTGTCGAATTGAATCGATCGATTCCACCAACCCATCGTCCATGACTCACTTTGCTTCACTCTTCAACCTCGGATTCAAATCTTCAATCGAACCCATACGCTCTCACTGAGGTTTCTAATCGAACCCATCTCTAATTCCTCCGTTTCTGACTCTAAACTCCTCTGTTGTTCTTCATCTAACTCATCCATCGAGCTTCAAACAACGGCCACCAAACTCATTATTCGGCTTTACTAAAGAACATCAATTCCTTCTCTCTGTCTTTATCCTCGATTTCAGGCGAAGTTCTCACTTCAATCTCTCGGATTCACTCAGCAGCTTCTGCTCTTAATTTCAGGTGAAGGAAAAATGATTGAGAGAAATGTAATGAATGATTGGGACTTTTCTCGATTTAGGGTAGGGATAGCTCGGTTAAATGGGCGGATTCGGGCCGGGTATGGGTATGGGTTACGGGTTTATGGGTTTGGGTTATACATCCATTTTACCAGTGATAATAGCACCACATTTACGGATAAGGGCTACCGGTTTGGCGGCCCTAACTGGACTGGACTGCGTTTAGTATTCCTTCCAAAGAGCTGCCCTTAACCATTACTCGGGCTCGGATAGTATTTCCTCCTTAGTGAAATGACAATTTTACCCTTTTGGCTCAAATTGAGTGATTTCTTCTTCTTTTCCTCAGGTACGACTCAAAGTAGCTATAAAACTCAAAACAAGCGTAAAATACATAATTTACAAGAAAAATAGCAAAGAAAGCATAAACTACTAGATAGTAAATTAGGTGTATTCTACACCTATCAAATTCCCCACACTTAGACTTTGCTAGTCCTCGAGCAAATCAAACTAAAAACTCACAACTTCAGCGTTCCAAGCGTCACAAGCATCCAAAAAGCTATGAGGACATAGAGTTTCTGCATGCTAGTAATAAGAAGTTAGAAATACTAAAGAACATATTCTCATTCTTAAATGTTGAGTGAGAAATAACCACACCATAATGAGAAAGAACGCGTGTTTGAGAAACGATCAATAAGCATTTCGCCTCGACTTACGCCTCACCGATTAAGGATTTTATGATAATTGCACTCAAAAAAATAGCTTTTATGGTTCTCACATGTGTGCAGGTAGGAATGAAGAGAGAATTCTGCGACACGTTGAATGGTGGGAAGGATAACTTAGAAATATTTTTTAAAAACCCACATCTTTTAATATTTTGAAAAACCATTTTTGACGATCTCTAAGAAAAGGAAATCAACCATTTTTATCGGATGAGATTACTTACTTACCTTCACATCCGATCGCCAATTATGATAACACCACTCTCACGGCATCCAATGAAACGTCTTCCTCCTCGTCTTGGTCTTCGTCTTTGGTTTCAACTATTGATGATAAACCCTTAAATTTCATAAATCCATAACAATTTATAACTCTTTTTACCTTGAAATCCTTGTCGCTTGAAACTTCCTTATAAATTTTCCTTCCCACGGCTTATAAAAACAAAACAAATATTTCTCTTGTTTATTTTTTTTTTTTTTTTTTTTTTTTTTTTTTTATTATTTTTTTTTTTTTAAAGAACTAAGAGAAATAAAATACAAAAATAAACCATGGCCGTGGGATAAGTATTTCGCTTGATTCTTCACAACTTGTATCGTCTTGAAATCATAAACTTCAAAAAATTCTCACCTTTTAATTTTCTTCGCTTTCATGAATAAGTCTTCATACTTGGATATAAAATTACCTCATTATATTGTAAGTCCTCAACTTATATGTAAAATCCGCTCTTTGTATGTTGCTTTACTTGAATTTGAAATTTGCTCTTTTTTCTCATTCCGTTGCTTGTAAACCTTAAACTTTCCAACTTTCCTTGTAGACTTTGATGTCGCTCCTTGTTGATGAATGTGTTTCTATGGATCCGTTGTTGTCGCGAGAGAGAATGGTGCTAATCAAATCGAACTACAAGAAGGGAGCTTTCATCCATGGACGTCACCCTCATGATTGACAAAATTAGCACTCAAGAGATCAAAGAGTAGTGCTTTTATTGGTGGGAGGTTGGGTAGCTCACCATTCTACAGGAATTAACGTATGGTGACACACACTCAAAAAGCTCTTTAGTAGATGGAAAATTTCTGGTCGGTGCCTCTCATGATATGAATACGGGTAGTCTCCACTAATGATTGATCAGCAACTCTAATAACGCACTTCGCCCTGCACCAAATTCGCATCACCGGCATGATTAAATCCATTATTTAACACTCTACCAAACAAGAAATCGAATGTAGTTCTCTAACATTTCCAAGTTCAATTATGTCGGTCAAAATCTCTATGTAAACATACCTAGAAGTATGCTAGGGACTCTAAAATCTTTAAAAGTTGGAATTTTAAGTAAAACTTTTTTTTTTTTTTTTTCAAAATTTTTCATTTTTTTTTGTAATTTTTTTGTTTTAAAAACATGCTTAACCACTCTCCCCCACACTTAAACCTTACATTGTCCTCAATGTAATTGAATCCTCTAGTAAAGTCAAGGTGGAAATTTTAACATGATAAGAAACAAGAAAAGAAATAACAAAAAAGCAAAAAGATAAGAAATACAAAACCGATGGGTTGCCTCCCATTAAGCGCTTGTTTTAAAGTCGGCGGCCCGACTTAGCTCTTGCAAGATTCATTCCCCATATACTAACAATCGGAAAATTTGAGGATCCACCCATAATACCTGTTTTTCAAACAATAACTCCATACAAATATTAGCACAAGAAAACAATAGTGAAATTATCGCTCGATAGAAATTTCCCCCACACTTATTCTCGTCCACACTCGGAAGTGTATAAAAGAACATAGAATTCGGGAACTTCCATGTATTCCTCTTGGCAAACCTGCATAGTGTTAGCATCAAGTGTTTCCAATGGTGGATATTTAGAAACAAAATCATCCAAAAATACTTTCGAAGCACATACATTCAAACCAATAAGAGTAAAGGAGAAGAATCAATAAGCAAAGGGTTAGACAAACCTTTCAAAAATTCTTGTATTATAGAATCCTCTTCATCCTTAAAAAATTCAAGTGAATTACTTACCTCTTGTATATCGTGGTCCTCTATTAAACCTTGCAACCATTCCCGTCGTTTTTCTACATAACCATAGTCTCGGTATCATCATAATCATTAGCAAGTTCAATTGGGTCTTCCACAAAAATCAATGAATGTGGTTTCATCCTCTAGTATCATCTCTTCAACATTCTCATCATCGGAATCGGGCCATTCACAAAAATGAATCTCATCGGTATAGATTGTAAAATCTTCATGTGCGGGTGTTACAAGTTTACAGCAATAGGTAAGTCACACCCAATCTCCTCCTTTTGAATAGGTGAAGGATCGTTATTATGATCCGGAGTTGGAATAACTTCCTCATTGTCGGAACATTCATACACTTCCGCGGACTCCGTCTTTCCTTAAGAAAGTTTTGCCAAGCAATAAATGCATCTTCCTCAAGCTCGTCCTTTTGAATAGGTGATTGATCATTATTAAGATCAAGGCTCGAGTAATCTACACTAGCGTCATCAAAAGTCTCCAAAGGTTTGTCCTTTTCAACACAATCATCTTCATTTTCGGACTCACCATAATAAGAATCTTCATCGGTTTCATAACCTTTATCCAGACGTCGTTTAAGTTCCATATGAATAGTCCTACTAATTTCCGCGACAAGCTCTTAGAGTCTCCATCATCTTCCAATTTGTATAATTTAAATTGCAAGTTTCTGACGTTCACACGCTTACCACCGTTAGACGGCATCTCCTCTTTTGGAAAAAGTGAAGGAAAAACACGATGAAGAGGAGTATATTCCAAATTCTCTGTACGCACATTACTAGAAAACCAATTGTTAGATGTATAACTATCCTTCCATCAAGTGTGTTTGTCCACTTACATACCGTCATAAGGTTGTTGATATGTATGAGAATATCCATAAGGTTACGTAGAAAATTTATCATAGCCAAAATATTGGTTTTGATTGTATCCTAAGGATGGTTGGAAGTTGTCATAATGTTGAGGTTGAAAACCGTATTGATTGTTGTAATATGCTTGCTCTCGTCCACCATACATGGCACACGAAATAAGATTCAACAACTTAAGTTAGATACGGAATAGGAATCCAACAAAGCGAGAATAAAGCAAAAAGAAAAATAAAAACAACTAAAATCATCCATTGCTTTCCCGACACAGCGCCAAAATTTGATGCGTGTCGTAACCACAACAAATTAATTAATACTTTACTACCTAATTAACTAGTAATATAGAGGCGAGTCAAGGTCGATCCCACGAGGAGCACGAGATTATAGTTGTAAAAGTTGTCACGAAAGGGGGTGTAAAAAGCAAAAAGAAAATAAACAAAACAATTAAAAGGTAAAGTTGAAAGCAATAAGGCGACAAGATCAAGGAATCCTTCTTCGTTACGAAACAATGATTAAAGTTATGTTCTCTTCTACTTGTTGTAGTCACAGTTATCACCAGCCAGTAGGATAGCAGAGGTCCGCTTAGCTAGCCCCAAAATCCCTAGTTTCCTTTGAGTACTTGGTAAAGCTTAGTTATCGATTCTATTCAAAAGAACCACCTTGAGGTTAAGCTTACAAGATGTAATTCCCGAGAATGCATTAAGATTTATGAATTTAGGTTTAGTACTAGTAGTTAAACTCGGTTCGCTTGGTTCACTTTCTAGCGTTGTTTCTACACACAATTGCTCCACGGAATCCCTCGCAAGGTCTCGTGTTTTCTACTTGTGTAAAGTGTCGAAACGATTACGTATTCCCTAACTTATACTAGATTTAGATCAATTAACAAATCAATTTAGCGTGCACTCCAAACAATCTATCAATCAATCATGAGTGTCTTTAAGATCACTCCTATTAGTAAAAACAATCGATAATCATGTGAAAAATCTCAAGATAGAATTGAAAACAAAAACTCAAATCATGTTAAGAACTAGGAATTCATCCTCAATCAATAAAATTAACTACTCATGTTAAAAGAGTTCACACAAAGAATAAGAAAAGAATTGTGTGTAGAGATATGTAGAAGTTGTGAAAACTTCTCTATTTATAGGCTTCAATATTCTCCAATTCTTCCAAAGGATTAGAATCCTTTTCCTTTTGCAATTCAACTTCCAAATTCAAGTCTTTCTCTTCTCTTCCACCTTCTCTTTCCAAATTTGAGTCCAATTCTCCATCGATTCCTAGCCCAAGTCTTCACACCCATGAGAGGTCCATAGAAAAGTACGGAATTTTGCTCCTTGGGAAAGCGGGATTATGGCGGGAATTTGGCGGAGAACGTCGTGCACCGGTTGCTGAAAATTCTCCGTCGAGAGAATATTCGACGGAATATTCCGTCGATCCATAGATTAGGACTAACGGTCCAGCGAGGTCTGGTCGGTCAACGTTAGTCAGCGAGTCGGGGAGGAGTGAGTTAGCTCACAGGAGTCGGCTCCCAAGTTCGGAATTTGAGTCGGCTCGAGTCGTCGATTTGAGTCACTTGGCCTAAGCCACAATCTTGCCAGGCTCTTGTGTTGCACGGGATGGTGCATCAGCACTGCTCCAGCCCATGTGGTGCTCTCAAACCTCGATTGCTCGGCCTTCTCGGCTTTTCTTTAAGCGGTTTGCCGGGCCGGTTCTAGCGCCCATCGCCAGGACAATCCTTGCCTAATTAAGCAGCTTCAATCAACTCTACAATCTCAGCTCTACCAACCAGCACCAGGAATTCTTATTCAAATCACCACCTCATGTCTCTGCATCATCACTAACAGCTTCAAAATTCAGTGCAACTCTGTTTCCAAACCACAGTAGCCACCTGCAACAATGCCACCAACAACCTCAATTCTGAGAACCACCAGAGTCTTAGCCTATAACTCCAGCCCTGCACTTTCTTGCATTCCATAACCCATGTTATGCACCTTCGTGGCGCAATAGTCACAACTCCATCCGCCCATCACAAGAACCCTGTACTTAGCCATTGAGCCAACCTGACACAAGATTCAACACCTTAGCTCATTTTGCCCTGATCCTGTACCTAGCATACATCTAAATTTCCACCTTATTCATTCCACAACCACCAGTTACGTTTCCATGTCTCCTGCTTAGTTCCACCATCTACATCTCACCTTGATCTCGAGCCGCTTCCGCTTGCAGCTTCACTTCACCCCTTGTGCATAACGAGACCCATTAACTCCATCGAGCCTTAACCCGACAAGTGCACAATTCAACAGAGGCACTCTTCCATGACACTCGGTTCCTCCACCCTTGGCTGCTACCACTAAATCCATTCCCACAGACCCTTGCGGCTAAATTACAGCCAAACTCAAACCCAATCGATTCATAGCACTAGGTTTGGTACTTACACCATCATAGTTACTACACCGCCACGAGGGCCTGCAATCACCTCACTCTATTCTTTCAACGAGCTTGAACCCGGCAACACATCATCAACGCCAATACCCTTAATCATCATAGTCTCAATCTCTGTCAGCAATCGATCCCATCTCAATTTACTCTCACCAAACTCAGCGGCAGCGGGAATCATCTTCGATTCACAAACCCCCTTCTTACTCTCGATCTGAAAATCATACTCCATTCTATCGAACTCGGTCTGTTCTAACCCTCACCATTGAATCGATTCTCGGATGTAATCATCAAATCCTTCAACATACCCAGTTCTTCTCAGTCTCTCATCTCTGTCATGACAGCGGCAATCAGTGATTCTTCCATCTGAAGCACCAACAAAACCCATCCTGTTGCTTTGTCGAATTGAATCGATCGATTCCACCAACCCATCGTCACAGCTCACTGCTTCACTCTTCAACCTCGGATTCAAATCTTCAATCGAACCCATACGCTCTCGGAGGTTTCTAATCGAACCCATCTCTAATTCCTCCATTTTACAGACTCTAAACTCTCTGTTGTTCTTCATCTAACTCGGCCATCGAGCTTCAAACAACGGCCACCAAACTCATTATTCGGCTTCTTAAAGAACATCAATTCCCTTCTCTCTGTCTTTATCCTCGATTTGGGCCAGTTCTCATGATCTCTCGGATTCACTCGGCGGCTTCTGCTCTTAATTTGGGTGAAGGAAAAATGATTGAGAGAAATGTAATGAATGATTGGGACTTTCTCGATTTAGGGTAGGATATGAAAGCTCGGTTAAATGGGCGGATTCGGGCCGGTATGGGTATGGGTTACGGGTTTATGGGTTTGGGTTATACATCCATTTACCCGGTGATAATAGCACCACATTTACGGATAAGGGCTACACCCGGTTTGGCGGCCCCTTAACACAGGGCTGGTTGCGTTTAGTATTCCTTCAAAAGAGGCTGCCCCTTAACCATTACTCGGGCTCAGGATAGTATTTCCTCCTTAGTGAAATGACAATTTTACCCTTTTGGCTCAAATTGAGTG
>JAJJWW010014850.1:0-73085 GCA_023531295.1 Papaver armeniacum
GGAAGACCAAAATAACCTTTAAGTTATGAAAATCTTTTACCCGGATTTTAGTTGAATATTTTCCACACAACTTCATATTATCGAGTTTGTTCATCTTCAAAAATCAGTTTTCTAAACTCATTTTCGATCAACATTAATCTCATTTTTATTCGCATTTCTTGTGGAATCAAACCAATATCAGAGATATAATCCATCTACACATATCTCGAGAAGTATTGGGGTAAATATTTTTACACCAACAATACACATGTACGTTAATCAACACTTGGTTTGGTTTCGAACTTAAGCTATATATCAAGTGTATACATCTTGTTAAATAATCTCATTAACGGTTTATATCTTTATTAGATTACACAAGGTGTATCTATGGTAGGTTGATATCGATAGGATTTTTGTGTACTCGGTACCCTCGTCATTTCATGTACCATATCTCTTGGCTCCATGTTCTAAGTTTTTTCATCAGATTTTTGTTTTCATTAACCGATAAGAAATAAATATCACAACCTTTTTTTAACAGTATATATGAACCTATGATTAAGTTCGTATAGAACTCTACAAAACTAAAGATCGGCTCTGATGGATCTACTAGTATCATTTCTCAGAGGCAAGGACTAAAGTGAAAATGAAACTACACTTTAATTCATACGATCACATAAAGGAAAACAGTGAGTTCAAGTAACCCAACCAATGTGAGAATTAAGTGTATGACCATGTTCTCATTCTCTCTTACTCTAAAGGTCATATATAGGCTTAAAATCTTTTTTAATTTTTTTTAACCTACTTTATCGAATTGATTCTTAGAAAATAAAGGACGTCATATGAATAAAGGTGTTTGATGATGCCATCAATTTTTATTCTCTAATTGATTTTCTTTAATTTTTACATGATATCAGTAGTTTTTTCTTCTTCTTAGAAAGCAGATGATATCCACAATTATTTTTAATGTATAGTTGTTGTCCATATTATTTTTTTGAGAGTGTTGAGATATTAATATCCACGATGTTAATTGACCTTTCATAGTTGTGTCTATTATAGTACTGCATCTTATTCATATGAGCTAAAAAATTAGTTTTGGATTGACCGATTGATCTCCAACTACTTATTTAACTTCACAAGAAATAGTGGGGTACCTACAAAAACACTCTGATGCTAAAGTCATATAGAGTTTCTTAGCGGGTATATAGTATGAAAAAGGATTTGAAAACATGTACATTTTGAGTTGTGATTTAACCTCTATTTATAGGGCTGCTTCTTGGATCTTTTTGTAAATTGAGAACTCAATAAGAAAAGTTCACTTGGGATTAGGTTTGCGAAGAAGGGCCGAGGCAACGAGTTCAGCTGCTCAATTGAAGCGGAGAGGTCCCCACGCGGTTAAGCTAATAAAATAGGGTTTCTCACTTTGGCCCCTACGTAGACTAAAAATTCTTAGAATCAAGGTCCTAGAGGCAAGCGCTTTCATTGAATGGGTACGACTCCCAATTGACGAAGTGTTCATTATCCTCCCTATGGCCAAAGTAAATAATGAGATTTGAGATGTAGCCTTAGGGGTTAATAGTTATCCAAGTAACTTCCCCCGTCTATATAAATCTCAAATAACTACCAGATTCATGATAAAATTTGCTATTCTCACTAATACTTATCATAGTCCTTATTTATCTTAAATAATTATTATCTTTAATAATAATTATAACCACTTGAGATAATTATCCTCTTTTTGTTAGGATTTCGCTATTATCTTGAATAATAATTATAACCACTTAAGATAATTATCCTTTTTCTGTTAGAATTTTGCAATTATCTTAAATAATAATTATCTTAAATAATAATTATAACTACCTAAGATAATTATCTTATTCCTGTTAGGATCTTACAATTATCCTAAATAATATTAATAATTATCTAAGATAACTATCCCCTGGAAATCTTATCCTTTTTCTATTAGGATCTTACTACCCATGGACCTTTGGGCTTCTATAATAAGCAAAAATGATTTTCCGTAATAAATTCAACGGGCTTCAATAATAAACCAAGTGGGTTTCTACAATAAACCAGGTTGAGCTTTCATTTTAAGCTAAGTCGGTTTCTATAATAAACCAAATTGGGCTTCCACATTAAGCCAAGTGGGTTACCATAACTATCCAGATTGAGCTTCCATGTTACGCAAAATAGATTCTTTAATAAACCAGATCGGGCATCTAAAATAAGCCAAATAGGTTTCTTTGATAAACCAACGGGTTTCCACCATAAACTCATATTTCACAGTTATTGAACACCGTGTAGGGGCTGCACGTGCACCATTTTAATGGGTACAAACATTTACTTGGTTTAATTATGAAAACAAAGCAATATAACACGGAAGTAAAGTAAATCATACAACACACAAGATTTCATGAACGAGAAAAAATGTTGAGCAGAAAAACCCCGGGACCTAGTGCGTTTTGAATACCCTCAAAATTAAGTCGTTATACAAATTGACTACAATAACTTCGTATATTTGAGATCAAGTAACCTAACTCCAAGTTACTCAATTTCTTCAGTATCCATGCGCCAACAACTAATATGGCCTACGTGCACACGTGAATCCCAAGATATAGTCCACTATGTCAAGTCGGTTCACCTGTAGTGAAGACTTCAACAACTCAACTCCTTTAGATTGTAATCCGAAACAATAAAAGACTAGCCTCTTTCAATACCCTCTTTATCATTCTCAGGAATCAAGTCAGAGATAAGTTGAGGACAAATATTTTTCCGTTTAATCAATATAAACTCCTTTGTCGATTCACGGATCAACTAAGATATAAAGACTTTCGAAATAATCAATCTTAGTTTATAAACTATCAAAGTAGATCTCAAATGGAAACAACTAGATATATTATTGATCTATACAACAAGCTTTAAAATGTTATTCAAAATAAACAACTTTTCGGATCCCTGTCAATCAAGTTTGCAAGAAGTATCACAAAGATCGTAATACCAAAAAGAAAATCTATTCAATCTTCAAAGTGCCTGCACAAACAATCAAATCACACAAAATATAGTTTGTGAACAATGGATGACCACCAGTCCCATCTTCAGACCTTGAATCAATAAAGTAGATCTTAAATCGTCGATTCTTGAACTATTTCAAGTGAACTTATATCATAAGATAAGGATAACGGAATAAACAAACTATATCTATTAAGTTTCAACTTCATTGTTAGTCATTCAAATCAATCGAAAACTAAAAACAACAATACGATTTAGATTCCCACCAACGGTATTAATCAAAGTTTCTTGATCCCACTAAAGACTTTAAACGAATGTCACTTAAGAGGTTTCACCTATTTATGATACTCTTCTCTCCAATAGTATTATAAACAATAACGGGCTTCTCACACAAACGATTAGGCAGCGTATTCTGGGGTAAGTTTGTAACAATACAAAAACTATTATTTATAGTGTAAAGACCAAAGATTGTTTGGACAACAAGGAGTTCCTGAATCCGAAAATTCTAAAGATAAGCAATAATAACATATTTTCGGTTTTGTTATTTTCCAACTTTTATTCTACATATGTACTAAAATCCCGACGACAACTAATATTAGCTAGCATACAACATATAATTTACTAATATATCAACAAGAGATATGTTTATCCTTAGGTATATAGAAAGCATATAATTATGAATATCTAAATGATACTAGAATATTCGCCTTGAGTATCAAGGAAAATACTTGAACCCATCTGTTGTGCCAGGGATATTTTTTTTTTTTCAAAATAAGACCTGGAAGATTATCCTTACCCTACTAGCTTATGAGTTTATGTTCATATCACTAGTCAGAGTTTCCTTTCGAATCCTCCTCCCTTGTAGTTGTTACCTGAATTTGCACAAGTGTTATCCATAACCCCCAAACTGAATTATTAAAGAATCATTTCTCGCAAACAAACACACCCCCTACACATACCTAGTAGTACCATATTATTGCATATCAATACAAGACCCAGGTTGGCGGGTTTAGGTGCTCACTATATATTTGGATTACCCTCCCAAAAGGGATGTGTTTTTCAGGGTTTTTTTTTTTAGTTGGGTTGGTCGGGTTAGACCAGAAGTGGTACGCTTGCTTACAAGACTAACCCTCTTCCCAAAAGATTCTCGGGGACCGCTCTACGACGATGAATGACTACCCAGAGGGGATTTACTACATAAGGCACCTGCTGAGAAAATTTTCCTTGCAAATAGAAGATACTCAACTCTGCACAACATAGGGATTGACACGCTTTTAAAAAGTTCTTATATAATAGTATGATCAAGCATGCAGAAGACGGTGATCATTAAAAATTCTAGAATGAGGGATGTTGTAATATATTCTTTCCCATAACTTCTCATACTAGCTAGATTAACCCATTGAAACGCAAATATGGATCAGAAATGTGGTTAATATCACGAAAAACAGAGAGAAATGGTCTACACTTGTATACAAATTGATGTTTCATAAGGTAGCCATCAGAGGCTTTATACGAATTGAGATTTAGCCGTTGAAAAATTGAATTGTATCCGAGGAACAGGGGGAATACAAAAAAGTAATAAGAGAAGTGCACAGACCAATCAATTGCATTGGTCATATTCTTAAATTATGAATGAAAATATGAGTAATGCTTTCTAGCACGAGACACGGAATAAGACCAATTAAATTAAAATAGCATACACAAAAATATACTAAGATAAAATCGAAGATTTAAGAGATTATTTAATAGCAATCAAAAGATGAGTGCCAATTTCTTATACAATTGGGGTCTCTACTACTGAATATCATGATTGATGAGTGGTCAGTTGTGGTATTTTTATACTGGAGTTAGAATATGGCAGAATTTCCCGATTCATATATCTGCGAAAGAAAAGTAAATTACCCAAGTCAATTTTCGTTGCTTTTTTATCATATTTTCCTGCTTGGAAACATAGAAGGTTGGTCTTTCGTTGCTCTTTTATCATCTCCTGCATTTTCAGACTCCATTGCCATGACCAAAAAAGAAACCATAATTCAGTGACTTACCATTTTCCCTTCGATAAGGCTTACTCGTTATACCCGAGCACTCGGAATCAGACTCTTCCTCCTCATCAGACTCTTCCTATTATACATATTCCGGGTCATCGACCCCTCTTCCTCTTCATCTTCATCGACTCCGCTCGAATCGGTCTTCGTGCCAAAATTTCATCATTAATCCCAAGAATCTCATCTTCGAAAAACCGCAAGTGACTCATCTAGGTCAGATGCGTAACAGTATGTATTGGAGATAATGCTGACACTATGAACAACAACAACTGGCTTTTCATCTTCGGTAGCACTTGCATCACTATCGCGCCGCCCATATGCTTTTTCCTCTTCCGTCTTGATCTCCGCCATTTCCGCCAACCTAATCCTTTTCTCCCGCATGATGAGTGCCAAATATTGCATATTTATACATCTATTTATTGACATTTAACTCATCTTTTGTACTCGTAAATCGATATTATCCCAGGCATCTCGTGTTTTCTTTGTTTTCAAGAATAAATATTTGTACTAATTAATTTTGTGTTTTTAGGTAATAAATAAAGTTCGGAGAAACCGAGGAGCCAAAAGAGCAAAGAATTGGAGACAAGCGTCTATGGAGCAGAAAGCCAAAGCCCGCGCGCGCATCATTTGCAACCCAACTTACAAGACATGGGCTTGAGCTAGCCATGACCCGGATCCGATCCCATCCACCCCGAGCCGTTGAGATCTCGCCTAGCTACATCCTACGGTCGCTCCTTCACTCACATCAGTTCTCGCTGCACCCGCTCAACACCGAATCACCCTATACCTATACCCAGTCGTGCAAACCCATTGCTTCTTCCATCTTCTCTTTCTTCTCCCACGACTCCACAGAGAAAAAACCATACTTCTTCTTCTCCTCCCATACCCGTGCAGAGATCATCACCACCACCACTCCATCTCCTATCATCACCAACAACTCCATCAAGCACTGCTCCGCCACCCTCGCTTCACCCTTCTCCATCCATAGCTTCTACCATAACCTAGAAGCTAGGGTTGAGATGATTGAAGCTAGGGTTTCACCAACAACCCAAGCATGGACGATTCAGCGCAAGGAAGAGGTTTGGGTCAGTGTATTTGTGACTTTTGAATTGTTTTGGGAGTTATAAAAGGATGTTCAGGAGGAAAGAGAGAGTCAGTCAGTTTTTGAGCATGTTTTAGGGTTCATAATTTAGTCTCAATTTTAATCTGTTTTTGTATCATGTTTATGATGTTCTAAGTAATTTGCTAGAATTAAAGATGAAACCCTAACTTTGTGTTCTGTTGTTCAACTTCAATTGAATTGTTTTTGCATGCTTTAACTTATAAGAGAAGTTCAATTCTAACACCTCAATGCCCTGCTCTCACAATAAATGCCTTGTATCCATTGTAGTTAGGATAACATTGTGTTGAGTGTGTTTCAGCTCATGCTTTAATTGTTTTTGCTAATTCTTAGACTAGTTGTGCTTAAATAGACAACTAGTGCTCTGAAGTAGTATCCTTAGTTGTTAATTGAGTTATCCCCTGGTGAAACCTCCTAGATAAGTGATAGAGCTGACATACTATCCTTATCTGCCACAGAACAAGAACATTCAAGTTAGTTGAATAACATAACTTGAATTAGAGGTGGAGTTAATAATCCTAGTGCCTGCAACCTATATCATTGTATTTTATCTTGTCATAATTGTTACAACCTCCATCTTGTCGTAAAGACACTAAACAACCCATATAATTGAGTTACCTTCCCTGAAATCAGTTAAGAAACCTTTAGATCACTTACAGCACCTCCATTTCTCTGTGGTTCGACCTGTGCTTGCCACTGCCTTCAAAGGCACTGTGCACTTGCAGTTTAAGACGTAAGAAATACACTTTTATAGGCCTACCACCGCACTGCATAATACTTTTCCGTCTATGCATGCTTCATCTTTGAAGGGATCACGGAGACGCTTCTTTGGAAGAATTTTTACCGGTTTCTTTGGAGAAATCTCTACCGGTTTCTCTTGTACTTCATTTTCCGCAGCATGCATATCTTGCTAGAAAGGAGCGAATATCACTCAACAAATCACTTACTCTCTTTTGTACTTTCTGGAGATCATCCTTGGTCATCCGCCCAATCATCTGCATAGTGGCGGATAACCTTTCTTGTCTTTGCCTCTCTTCCCACTCTTTCAATTGTTGCTCTTCAGTCATGGGGGCTTTACCCTTTCGTCTGCATCGATCATCATCACCAGCCATTTTGATTGGTTTGCTTTAGAAAAACATTCAGAGAACAGTTGTCTCCCTCTACAAATTTTCTCTCTGAAATTATTTGCTCTCTGACCCTTTGGTTTCCCCCTTATAAACTAGTCTAACCTAAAAGACACAACATTTGGTAACAGAAATAAACTCTAAATTCTTGCAGGGTCACGCCTATTCCCAAGAGAAAGCTTTAATCGGTAATATCACCTAACAATAATAACTGCTAATTTAGGTCTAACTTCAGACGGTTTTGTGGTTGAAAACTTGAATGGGAAATTTGTAACGGTACCCCTGCTATGAAGAGTAAAAACGCATATAAAAGGTAATTTGGTCATTTTCACCATCGCTTGAAATTTGCTGTCGGCGAGGGTAATTTTGTCATTTCACCGTCTTCGTAAAATTTGCTTTAGCTTTGGTCATTTTTACAGTCGCCAGAAAATTTGCTTTCACTGTCGTCGGGAAATTTTCCTTTACCCTCGCCGAAAAATTTGTTTTCTCCAGAAATTTTGCTTTCACCGTCTTCGGATCCATCCAATTTGATATTTGACATCCAAAACCTCACCTGGAAGAGAACATTGGGTCTGTATATGGTAATCTTGCAAGATGAGTTCCATAATAGGTTGCAGAATCCACTTCGGATCCATCCAATTTGATATTTGACACCAAAAACCTCACCTGGACGAGAATATTGGGTCTGTATATGGTAATCTTGCAAGCTGAGTTCCATAATAGGTTGTAGAATCCACTTCGGATCCATCAGATCTGATATTTGACATCAAAAACCTCACCTGGACGAGAACATTGGGTTTGTAAAAGCCTATCTTGCAAGCTGAGTTCCATAATAGGTTGCAGAATCCACCTCAGATCCATCCAATCTGATATTTGACATCAAAAACCTCACCTGGACGAGATTACATTCTTTTTTCTCTTGGATGTTGTAATCTCTTTCAATAGATTACAACCCAAATAAGGTTTATTCAACTGTAATCTCATTCATCAATTGTTTGCTCTAGATTTGTGGTTGTTTGGTTGTAATCTATTTCCCTTTTGTTCGTATGCGGTTTGTTGTTACGGTTCCTATATGGATAGTATTGGTCCTCAGAATTGTTTAAGCGTTTGAATAAATTCATTATTCGAAAAAATAAACTTTGTCAAAATTAATTTATTCCAGCCCTTAGAGAGACTTACAGGATTAGTATACACCCACATCGATATGAGTTGTATCCTTCGTCTAGGATTCTAGCCATTCCCATGAACACGATGCCGGTGCAGGTTTCCTTTTTAACTGCAGGTTTGTTTTGTCACCTATTACGATCTATTCAACAATGAAGTTTCTATAAATGATTTGATTCCAAGTTGTTGAACATGAACTGCAGGATTGGCATACAACCACAAAAGCAATGGAAATTCATTTTTATGCCTAAAGATACAACACCCATCACAGAGTTCTATTTCCCTCTTGTCATGTATGCGGTTTGTTGTCACGTTTCCTATATGGACAGTATTGGTCCTGTAAATCTGTTTAAGCGTTTGGATAAATTCATTAACTTTGTCAAAATGAATTTATTCCAGCCCTTAGAGAGCCTTGCAGGATTAGTATACACCTATATCGATATGAGTTGTATCCTTCATCTAGGATTCTAGCCATTCTCATGAACACGATGCTGCTGCAGGTTTACAACAACAAAAGAACAAGATATTCATTTTTATGCCAGAATAAACAACTCACCACAGAGAGTTCTCGTAGAGAAAACATATTACTGTATATCTTAATTTTCCGTGAACTCTGTGTAGGTGTGTTGTTTATTTTGGCACAAATCAAGCTCACCTTATTGAGATCGATGCCGCAAACCTGACAAGTAACCTCTTTAATTCCAGTTGGTGAGTAAACTCTTAACACATTAGAGTTTCTTGCATTACTCATCATTATTATGGTCTCTTTCCCTTGATGAAAATTGGTTGATTCTTACTACCCTTCACTTTGTTTTGCCAGGATTTATTGATGCGACTTTGAAGTTTGTGTAAGTGTGGCAAAAATTCATAGTTAACAAGTGCATATATTGTAATGTATTTTTGCCACCACTTACATAGCCTTGCAGGACCAGTGTACACCAAGATAAGAGATGTGGTAGTTTTGAGGTACCTAGAGATGTGCTCGCATAGCCGTTATATGAGACACTGTTGATGTGAAGGTGCAGGTTTCCTTTTTCTATCTCAGGTTTTTTTACTTACCTATTTTGATCTCTTCAAATATATGTTTTACATGACTCCTGCCAACAGTGCAACTTACCACCATAGATTTTTCAGAGTGGATACGTATTAGTCGTTAGGTTTGCTGTAAATGAAGGAGATCGATGCAGCTAACCTGACAACTAATACGTTTTCCTCTCTAATTCCATCGGTGACTAAACTCTTATGATAATTAGTTTCCCTTGTCATTATTTTATCCTAACTGAAATACTCACCTACTACCATTCTCTTATTGTTTTTTGAGGACTCATTGATTGGAGGACTTGAAGTTGGAGATGTGTTAGTGTGTCTGTACCATCTGAAGTGAAGAACAAGATAAGAGATCGTTGTATTGCATTCTGCAAATTTGTTCAAGAGCTGGAATAAATGAAGTTGCTTCAAATGATTTTATTCCGAGCTCTTGAACATGTCTTGTAGGAGAGGTATACAACAGCGAAAGAACAAGATATTCATTTTTATGCCAGAACAAACAACTCACCACAACGAGTTTTCGTAGACAAAAAACATATTACTGTATATGAGTTGTTTACGTAAACCCGATGTAGGTGAGTTGTTTATTTTGGCACAAATCAACCTCACCTTATGGAGATCGATGCTTAATACCAGACAAGTAACCCTCCTTAATTCCAGTCGGTGAGTAAACTCTTAACCCATTAGATTTTCTTGCATTACTTATCATTATTATGGTCTCTTTCACTTGATGAAAATTTGGTTGCAGGTTAGGTATACAACAACAAAAGATCAAGATGTTCATTTTTTATGGCAGAAGAAATAACTTATCACATTGAGTATTTGTAGAGACATTACTTTTCCGAATACTCGATGCATATGCGTTGTTTCTCTTGGCACAAATAATGCTTACCTTATGGAGATTGATGATGCATCAAGCCTGACAAGCTACCTACTTAGTTCCAGTTGGTGAGTAAACTCTTACCACACTATAGTTATGTACATTACTTATCATTATTATGGTCTCCTCTAAATGAAAAATTTGGTTGATTCATACTACCATTCTCTTTGCTTTTTTAGGATTCATTGATGCAAACACCTGAAGCTGGACAAATGATGAACAAGTGAGACCATGTTGGCCTTGCAAAGTTGTACAATCTAGGGATTAACTTGTAACCAAGATCAAGATTCTTGAATTAATTTTCTCCCTGCCCTTGTATTTGCATTGCAGGACATTAATAGAGAAATATAATTAGAACTGTTGATGTGCAAGAATACCTGGACATGTAGACTAGTTGGAAGATATGAGATAATGTTGGTCCTGCGAAGCTGTGGAAGTAGGACAACTGAGAAGTAACATATTCTCGTCTCTAATTCTTATGGTGGGTAAACTCTTACTACAACTTTTCAGACTTTTTCATATGAACCGTGCATGTGAATTGCCAGTTACAATTCTGTCAAATAAATATAAACTTTTGATACTTAGGTTGTCAATGTTCAAATTATTATGATTGAATGGTATTCAACAATGAAAATGTATGAAATCCAGAATGACAATGCACATGTAACTGAATGATTCTTTGTCTCTCCTGCGAACATTGTTTCCAATTTGATTGTCACCATTTTTATTGTTTGCAGAATCATGTAAAACGAAATGCCCAAATTACTGAATGAATCTTTCTTTCCTATGAGATCTGTTTCTAATTTTGGTTTCTGTTTCGTTTATTGTTTTGTCAGGATACTAGAATTGATGGAAAGAGATGGTTAAGGCTACTATGATGTCAATGGACAACTTCTTTTGGCGGATAACAACTTTTTTCAGCCAAGGTATATATAATGCGTAACAACACTTGCTTATATTTAAATCAAATGAAAAACACAACCCTCTCATTTGATTATAACCATATAGGGAACCATGTATTTTTTAGGCTTAAGCAGTTCTTCCAATGTAAAGATGATACTCGTATATACTTTACATATGTGAATGATTGAGGAGTATGTATTCCAGAATAATTGAATGAATGAATTCCTTATGCTGCTAGAATGAGAATGTATGTATTGTGGAATAAAATTGAATTCCAGAATAATTGAATGAATGAATTCCTTGTGCTAGAATGAGAATGTATGTACTGCGGAATGAGATTGAATTATGGGTTTCAGATTCAGTATTGCAGGTTCAGAAATGAATTGCAATGCAGCTTCAGAAACTAATTGTATTGCAGCTTCAGAAATGGATTGCATTGCATTGTAGGGTCCAATTATGGGAGCTTATTTATAACAGTAAAAAAATGTTTTTTTTTTTTTTGAAAACTATTTTTTTTACCAACGTCGAATCAACGTTATAAAATCTATTAGTAATTAGCACACCTGGCAAATTCGTTACTGTTACAATCAATCGTCAAACGTCTAAAGCCGTTAGTCTATATGTTACAAGCGATAGACACGTGGCATACAAGATATACGGTCAGGTGTTACGATCAATCGTTATAAAGAAGTCGTTATATCCAAAATGTTACAATGAAACATCAACGTTTGAAGCCGTTACTTTAAACGTTAAAAACAATTGACACGTGTTGTACGGCAGCCATTACACTGAACTATCACGGTTTTAAATCGTTACAATAATCAAGTAAATCCAATGTTGTTACAATCAACTAAGCAAGGAAGGACATCGAGCTATCACGATTAAAATCGTTGATGTAGTTGTTACAAGGAAGGACATGTGGCAATAAACCGTTACACAAAGTCGTCGCATAAAGACTGTTACACCGAATCGTTATGCCATCAACTGCTATGATCTCGCACAATAAATGTGCTATCTCTGTTACAACAAAATAACATCGATAAATCTTGTGATGACTAGATAACCGTTGTGTATTTATTCCAACGAATGAAACCGTTATTTAATAAAATTTTATTGTAACAAATCGAACCGTTGATAAAATATTGTAACACTAATAGTAACGGCACTTTTCCAACGTTTTTTTGACGTTACAATATATAGATACTAACGTTTTTTCAACGTTAGAAAATCCTTGATTTCTTGTAGTGTGTAAAGGGAAGGTCTAATGATAGGGGGCGACCCTTTTTTAAAGATGATTACTTTATTTCATATGATTTCAATGAGCCGTTCATTCCACATGGCCCATGCACATCGCTTTGTTGCTCATTAGGCGGCGCACTAAAAGGATTAAGACTTTTCCAACTGCTTCATTCGAATAAGAAGAATATATAAGAAGTCACGCCCTTGCCGACACGTGGAAAGAGCCTGGGTGAGAACGTTCTGAACAAAGACAAAAGCGAACTCTTTTAATTAAGTAGTCATTCAGAATATCAGTAAGTATATGGGATTGAACATGGTTTAGCAGAACCTTAAGTTTGCTTGGATCCCACGTTTAAATCTCAAAAAAATTCCAAGAAATGATTTTACAATTCATATGTGTTTTAGTAGTCTTTTTGAAAAAGAATAGGCCCATGATCTGGTTTAGTTCTTCAGTCTCGGTTGCATCTTACCGTAGCATACCACATGCAAGTGGGAAATGGATCCACAAAATTATGAAGTCCGAAGTCTGAAAGTAGGCTAGTGTCTCAGAGAAGTAGTTTAATACAATGCGGTATTCAAAATGGACTCGATCCCGGATTTTTTTTCTGCGTGCTGTAATTATCCTCGTTAACAAAATTTTGATATCTTATATTATTTCCTTTTTTGCATTATTTTATTTTATCTTTTTAATAATAGAAATATCACAAGTAGTACATAATCAACCTAGATAAAGTCTTCGTCCTTAATTGATTGAGATCTCACAAGACTTGTTCTTCTTTTATTCGTATCATGGAATATATGAAAACGCGGGGGTATAACAACCACACCCAACTATTTCGTTCGACAATCTATATGGACTAAACTCCAATATAATTCCTAGAGCACCTACTCAAAAGTGAGACTCAGTCAAGATAAATATCAAACAACTTTATCTCTTTCTCAATACAATCAGTAAATCAACTAGATAGAAATCTATGAGACTGATTGTTATGAGAATAACTCGGATGGTACCAAAGACCAATATCCGAGTGCCAATCAAATTATATCCAACAAACGAGGTCGGATTTATCAACTATGATTGAACTACGCACAACCTATGATATTTTAATTATATAAACAAATATAATGCGGAAAATAAATAACACAAACACAAGAAATTTTGTTAACGAGGAAACCACAAATGCATAAAAACCTCGGGACCTAGTCCAGATTTGAACACCACAAAGGTGTATTAAGCCGTTACATACTCTAGACTACTACAAGTTAACTTCGGACTGGAATGTAGCCTTAACCAAGTCTCACACCAATTAAGGTACAGTCGCATTTCTTACGCCTCTTGAATCCCAGCAGGACTCTGCGCACTTGATTCCCTTAGCTGATCTCACCCACAACCAAGAGTTGCTACGACCCAAATTCGAAAACTTCTAAACAAATATGTCTCCCACATATAAGTATATTCTGTTTGTTCTTTCTATCTTAAGATAAATATCAAGGTGTACCGGAAACTCAACTAATAATCCGATATTATACTCCCGAAGAGCAGCCTAAAAATATTAGCCACCTTATAATAACCTAATTGATTAACAACAGAAGTTATTACGGAATCACAAGAGTCTGAGACGAAGAACTATTGTGATTACTTTTTATATCTTAACATTGAAAATAGTTGGATCTGGCTTCACGAATCCCAAATGAAGTCTTCAAGTCGTTAACCTAATAGTGGTTTTGGAAAACCCTAGGTTAATGGAGAATCGACTCTAGTTTGCAACTAGGACACACGAGAGTATCGGGATTAGGTTTCCCAGATGCTAGATTTCTCCGTTATATAGTCTTTCAAATCATGGTTGCTTATAATCAAAGCTAAGAAAGCTTAGTAACAAAGCAATTGATATTCACCGTTAGATGAACTCCTGATTAAGATTCAAGTTAAGTCTGCTTAGAAAATAAGCAATCAATCTCCACTGTTAGATGGTATTAGCTTGATACGCACAAATTAAATATACTTATATTTAGATATGGATGAACCATACCTAGACGCTTATAACCGTTGGCTCAATAACAGTTAACCGAAGTTAGCCATATGAACACTTATAGTTTAGCCATATTCATCTAACACTTCTAGATCAAATATGATGATCAATCAATCATGATAAATAATCAAATAAATTTAAAAGTGCTTTGAGAGAGTTGTTCAAATGTTCACTATCTTATAGAAATATCCATGAACAATTTGAAGCATATTCGGTTTGGTTTGTAGTTGTACAAAGTACTTATACAAGAATCAATTCATGAACATAATGCCATGTTTTGCAAAACAAGTTCGCATACCTTATTTTATCAAAGTTCCAGGGACTTTAGTTCGCAAACGAACCTGAGTTAATGAGTATGAATTGTCATACTTACCTATTTTAGAATCTAACCATTGTGTTCGCAAACAGAGTACGCGAACCACAGCTCCGGACCTAGCCTAGTCTAGTGATATGATTTTAACAAGTTGTAGAAAGTGGTAGTAAAAGTTCGTTCAACTCAAACTTGTGAAGATTAGATTTTAGATTCAAATTTCAATAGAAAACTAGAAAACTCAAATTGAAGTTGTTATAAAGATTATAGAGAAAACTGAGACAAAGGATTCGATCATCAATCAATTATCAGTGATTCAATCTAATTAATTTTCATGCAATTCTTTTTCTTTTAAAGCGATTTTAATATATGTTGCAAAAGTAAATTTCAAAGAAACAATTGTAAATCCGAAACATAGAACATCAAAAACTCGAGGACAAGCATGCTCTATCAAAAGAAATCACAACTGCTCAATTATTAATCCTTAAAATAATTATAATTCAAGGAAAATAATCATAAAACAAATTGCAAAACTCATTAAAAATAAAAATTACCACATAATAATTGGAAAAATGGCTTCCTCCGTCGCCTCAGCAATGGGGTTTAGCTCCTCATATTATTCACGTGCTCAATATATTGGTTCATAGCTCAAAAGTATATAAAATGATATGAAAAGTGTTAATACAGAGATTCGCAACAGTTATAAGTGTTGCAATCGCACTGTTACAGGAAACGATAATAGTAAGGTGTTGTAGAATAAACGACTGCTCTAGGGTGTAGTATGTTCTTTGTGTTCTTCCTCTACACCAGCAGAAAAATAATTTTTCCAACTCCTCTGATCTTCTCTGCCGGTCCACTAACTTTCTCCTAGGTCTCGACCCCCCTTCTCTGACTTCATCCCAGCCTATTTAAACATCATAGGGATCCAAAATAACTCGAATATCTTTGGTTTATCTCCTTCCTTTCTTCTCGGCCAAGGTACGATAATAACTCTCTGCCTCCTCTGTTAACGCGTCTTTTGATAGTTATAAACTTCCCAAATACAGAATATACGAATCCATGAAGATTATGCCTTCTCCTATTGCACGTAACTACCAAAGATAAACCAAAACAATGCCGAGAATATTTCACTTTCCTGCCTTGTCGACAACTCCTATCTTGTATCAATTCTAGCATGAGTAGCGAATCCCGTTGTGTTGTAACAACTAGTACCAAATCCAACATTTGAGAAAACCAACAAAACATCGACCAAATCTTTCCCTGTTTCCGTAAATAATTTTCTTCCCTGTTTTGCTTCCAATCAATATCTAGCCAAATTTACTTTAAGTAAAGGGCTATACCAAACCTGTTTAGCATTAATAAACCTAAAAAAATCATAATCAGTGACTGAATCTCTCCACAACAGCTGCAAAATTCGAATCCAAATATGCCGGTGATTGCACTTGATTTCCCGCCAAAATCTGGATTTCAAACAAAGAAGATGAGTGCCCCTTATCCGGATTAGGGGTGTGAATAGCAGGTGGGTGGCCCTTACAATTGGGGTGCCCCTTTTCCAAAATATGGGTCCCTTTAGCAGATGTCCTCTGGAGGTGCCTTTAGCAACTTTTCGAGCCGATTTCTCCAAAAATGTTTATTATCCAAAAATACCTACAAACACATAAAACACCATAATAATACAAAATGGAGTGCCAACAATACATAGTATTGAGATCAAAATAGATACAAAAATGTGTCTATCAAATACCCCAACTTATTATTTGCTCGTTCTCGAGTAAATCTAATCTAGAAATAAAATCCTAACTCACTGTCGCAGGCATCGCGATTGCACTTAGCGTGTGCAATAATCCTTTAAACCCCTAGGTGGACCAAGTGGCCGAGTTATAGTCTCCGGAGGGTTTACAAGAGGTGTACCCACAAAACCTTTACTCCAAATCCTAGCTATCTACGCAGAACCTTGGAATAGCACTAAAGAAACTCCTTGGTTGACATACTCTCATTGACTACAGGAGGAAGTACCCTAATTCGAAATTCCAATTGTTGTACATGAGTTTGCACTCACATACTAAAATTCATATATAAGTTACGTAACTCTACTCGGATAGTCGCACTATGGACATCAATATCCGGAGTCAACAAATCACATGGATAGATTAAGAAGATGGATATAGAGAAGAAAAAAATAGATGGTTTTGATGTTGACTAAGGTGAACGGTGTTTCCCATATCTGTCTTAAGGCCACTACCAAGATGAACCTATCCTAATGGACTGAGATGCTGGTTTGACTAATATCAACACAATTGGCATATACAAGGGAACCAGTGGTCGATTTTATTGAATTTATTCCAGTTGGTCTGATGGTCTAGTCTTTTTTTTTTTTTTTTTTTTTTTTTTTTTTTTTTTTTTTTTAATTCAGTCACTCTATTTCATCATAGCGGTGGTAACAACTCGATGCGTATGACCCGCCAAATTACTTAGAGAAACATATTTTAAAAAGAAAATTAAAAAAAAAAAAAAAAAGGTGAAAATGACTCAACGATATATGGTGAAATTACCATGTTATTTCTAACACACGAGCTCTGTGCTTTTATGAATAAACTTTATTTAGATGTTTCCACCCACTCAGATTGGCTCCTCAACTCCTACAACCAAGATGCTTCCATCCACTTAGATTGGTTAGTGTCATCCTTAACAGGCATAAATTTCTAGGCTCTGGAGTGTAATAATGCAACTAAAAAGTTTCTCCCATACCCCCAAACTTAAATTTAACATTGTCCTCAATGTTCTAAAGATGAAATTAAAAGCATGAACAAGGAGAAATTGTTACCACTTGAGTCGAAAGAGTTAAGGAAAGATATTACCTTGTTGCATGAGCATGGGTTACCTCCCAAGAAGTGCTAAGTTTAAAGTCTTCAGCTAGACATAAGTACCACAAAATGGCTAATTACCTTTCAAATCGTATATCAATAGTCGAAATAATGTGGATCATCAAAACCAAATAAACTGCCACCAATATGAGATAACTTCACAAGATCATAAAAATGAACAGACGGAGCACAACCTTATTGAAAGTTTCTTGGAAGACAACTGAATCTGTCTTGGGGTGCCCACTTGGGCTTCATATGAGTGTCTTGACAAACAAATTCATCCGAACAACGGGTCTCTAATAGCTGGATATCCTCCGTGACAGTATCAGGAGGATCAGGTTGTGGAGTATGAATAAACTCAAGTAATACCTCAGATGTACTAGGCTCGAGTCCCAAGTTAGGGACTTCTAATGGGGATACTTGACAATCACTACCCCCAAACATAGGGTAATCACTACTCTCCATAAGACCTTTAACTATGGCTTGAATTTCATGATCCTCAGAGTCTTTAAAATAATCAAGATCTTCTTTTAGATCCCTACCTCCAAACTTAGGTTTATCAATACTCTTAGAAATACCTAACACTATTGCCTGAATTTCTAGGTCTGTAGAGTCCTTTAAATTTTCGAGAGCTTCTTCTAGTTCTAAAGTCTGGTCATCTATCTGACCTAAGAGAATTGTCTCATCAAATTCATCCAAAGAATTACCAAATAAAGTGTCGTTCCAATTACCCTGAACTAGATCATGAAATAAAGTGCTAATCATATTCACTTCCTTTAAATCATCGGAAGGTTGTCTAGTAACATTAAAGACATTTAGTTCAATGGTCATATTACCAAAGGATATGTTCATAAGTCCGGTCCTACAATTGATAATAGCATTAGACGTGGCTAAAAATGGGCAACCTAAAATTACCGGTATTTGATTCTCTGGGTCGGGCACAGGTTGTATATCTAGGACTACGAAATCCACATGATAAATAAACTTGTCGACCTCAATAAGAACATCATCTATCACACCACGAGGAATTTTAACATACATATCAGCTATCTGCAGTGTTATCTTGGTAGGTTTAAGTTCACCAAGTCCCAGCTGTAACTACACATAGTACGGAAGTAAGTTCACACTAGCCCCTAATTAAACTAAAGCTTTCTCTACCCTGTGTTTTCCTATTGTGCAAGCAATTATAGGGCACCTGGGTCTTTAAACTTAGGAGTTGTAGTGCTCTGGATGATCGAACTTACATGACTAGCTAAAAAGGCTTTCTTAGGGATGGTAGGCTTAGAAACCTACGATTATAAACCGCAAGCGCACAGTATTTACAATGTAAAACAGGGCAAATATGGGTCGATCCTATGGGGAGTCGGATTGGTGAAACTAGATTTGTAAGGTCTACTTTTACTAATTTAAATACAAACAGGTTGTCTATACGACTTGATGAGTGTTATGAAGTTCAACTAGAAAGCAAAAATGCAATTGAAAATAAGGGTTTCAAATACTTGATAAAAGGAACCAGGGTAGTTGAATCCACCACATAACCTACACTAGAGAATTCAGCTAATAAAATTGTTCTTGTTCCTTATAAGGGATAGCGGTGAAGATTCAAGTCTGCCGCATATCCAAGGTGATCTCAGACGGATAGTTTAATCACAACTAAGATATCAATCCCTAGAATTAGTTGTCTTATTACAGCACACCTAATCACAGATTAACAAATAATCAATTAAGCATGAGTTGATGCAATAACAAATAAGTAACAACCTAGGATGCATGACATACAAGGTGAAAGTTATGTATTGTAGCACAAAGATTAATCATATCCTTAATCAATTCAGCACAACAAGAACAATAACAGTAGCATGAATAAACAAGCAGTAGATTAAGGGTTTCATCTCCACCCTAAGAAGAGAGTTTTATAATATAACATAATAAAAACTGAAATTAAAACCCAAATTACTAATACTATTCTTTGCTCCGGCTACTCCGGGCTTAGTTTACAAAATGCAAACTCCTCCCTATTTATATAAGTGTTCTCCCAATATCCAAATCCCAATAATCAATATATGCACAGGAAGAAATTTAGGGATTTGATTTCTTTTCACTCTGTTTGATGCGAGAATTTAAAATACACATCCACCTCGCGATGCCGCTTTGAATTTGTCTTCATGTCTCAAAACATTCATTCAGATTTCAGACCTTATATTAGAAAAACCCTGCTGATTTTGTTCACCAAAACCTCCCTATTGTTGTACAGTTCATAATCTAGGGCTAGGTGCGATATGGATACAAAACTGTAGTAGAAAAAGTGTGATTAACAATTGAGAGAAGACATTTACAAAGGGATTTGACATGCTGAGCAAAATGGGGACAAAGAAAAGATTGGCCTGAGTGAATTCTTGGGAGAGAACGACACAGAGAAAGGAACTTGTTCTCGTGAAGGAAATGTTGTTTGAGAAAGGTAATAGGTTATGGTGTAAAGCACGAATACCTTGATTTTTTATAATAAAAAATGAACATTGGGCTTGGTTTCCTCTTGGACCTTTCCTTATAATTTCCCAAACGTGAATTGCTAACCATTTGGCATGCTCATCTTGACGTGCCAGCTCTAGAGAGTCTTCAACATGAACCACAACCCCTTTCCAGAACTAAAACCAATACGCCACTGTAAATATTGGCAGCGCTTCAAGCTTGCACACAGAAAACTTCATCCCTTGGTGTACTGACCACCGCTTCTCCAACATCCTTTCTCTACTTTTTCTCCTACAAAAACAAACATATATAATCAATATTTATAATAAAACGATTACTGATGCCTCGAGATGCAAAATGCACAATTTGGATAAAATAGGACATTAAAGCACTTGAGGTGTGACAAACGACAACAAAATGATCAAGAAATATGCATTATCAGGCACCGATCACACCCCCAAACCTTAATTTTGCTCGTCCACGAGTAAAATAAAAACTAAGAAAATCCTACCACCACGCATTTGGTCTCTTGATTGCATTTAGCGAATACAATAAGCCTTTTAAACCACTAAGTTTCCTTAGTGGACGAGTTGAAGTCTCGTGAGGGTTTTCTTATAACATACCCACAAAGTTTTAGGACAAAATATAAGCTCAGATTCCATGAAAGTGATACATGCATTTCAGTTTTAGCTCACAACAATTGGATATGTCAATCTAGATTTCAAAGGCACAATTATAGCACTGGAACAACTAAAGACATGTGATAAGAGTGTAAAGTGTATCTACCTTAGACGTGCATAGAGAATAATTTACTCTAGGAAGTTATGACTGCCAATTACTAAGAGATAGTTTTTAGGCTAAGAACTGAATTCAAAGGCAAGCTAGCTTTCCGGCTTTACGAGAATTGTGAATGTTCACCTTCAGAGTTGGTGATATTCAGTTTACCCGTGTTGTACATCGACGGCTACATCCTCCCCTGCTTTATTACAAAACTATTTACATTCATATATATAAAAGGAAACATTGACTGCCTATTTACATTCATAAGTAAAGAGAAACTACTCAATGGTTTGAAACAAACGACAAACAACAACTCATTTCATTTCAGTTCAGTTCAGTTTCTTTTCTTTTTTCATATTCTTTTCTTTTCTTTTTTTTTTTCTTTTTGATTTTTTTTTTCAACTGATTTTGAAATAACAAGAGATACAAGCACAATATGACACAACAACTTTACACAAAAACAGAAAAATACATTACATGACAATTTTAGCAAGAGGTATCCTTTCCGATGCACCCGGTAAAATTCAATGGTTATTTTTCTTAACGTATCCTCCAACTTCTATCCCAGACCAACCAAAGAACAAGCTAGTCAAGTCTCATTCAGTATTCTAGATGATTGGCAGCCTACTTAACCTATGAAACACCGACGCTATACACGCTTGGTAGATCGTGTATGTGCAAATTTTCTATATCACATGTGAATTGTGCTAGAATTAGGGGTTCCTCATCATCTCGACTAAGAACCTTAAGATATCAAACATGCACATGTATCACAAATCAAGGTAAATGAGTTGCATTTTTCAATTTTTTTTTTAACATGACAGAGTTCAGTTAAAATTATAGCACAATGACAACCATATGGTAACTACTTTTCACCCCCAAACCTAAACTAAACATTGTTCTCAATGTTTATAAAGATAAACAAAATTATAACTGTAACATACCATGAGAACCATGCTAAGTGGAGAAAAGGAAAGAGATTATCGGATGTCGGCGAAAGCAAGTTTTGAACTCCATTATTCAATGCTAAAACCCAACAGGAACTCAGCTGAAATCACATTGGATTAGCACATTTATATACAGAAAAGGAAAATTAAATCGACTCAAGAGAGAAATTGTGATACTACCTACTGAATTAGATACAAAGAAAATTCATCATATATATAAACCTAAAGAGCTGAGGATCAACCCAGAAAATGACATGCGTAAATATCGACAACCTCAAGCATATACAACATGACAAGGTAAGTAAGACTGCAGATATTAATGACCTACCCCCAAACCTGATATTTTCAATAGATGTGCTTTTGGACATAGCAATCTTAGGGGTGCATCATACACAAGGTCTAATTCAAATCGGACTTTGTTAGGGACGGGCAGAGATACACATTCCAACTGTGTCTTTTCAAAGGTATTATACTTAGATGCAAAATGGTCCAAGAGGACTTGAAAAGCACACAGATCTAACCCAAGGCTTGAAGTTGTCCACAAAGTGGGTTTGACAACCTCTCGGTCGACATTAAGACAATCATGTTGTGACTTAAGCAGGGAATCAGATATGTCTAAGTTATTTTCATTTGTATCATTACACGATTCAACTCTCCCTAAGTCAGAAACAGGTATAAGATCATGCTCATGTTCATTGAATAAATCAACAATCCCTAATTCAGAATCAAAAGAAGCATCATATTGCGACCTAGGCAGGGAATCGACACAAAAGATTTATATTCATGCATAAGATCATTAGTGTCAACAAAGAATTCAACTTTCCGTAAGTCGGATACAAACTTTGTGTCATGCTCTTCTTCACAGAACAATTGTACAAGCCCTAAGTCAGTAGCCACATCATTCAAAAATTCAGTGTTACGAATAAGAAAATCAGAAGCAGCAGCAATGGAGTCTAATGTCCCAGAAACAGAAGATTCCATAAGAATATTTTCAGAAAAAACATGTTCTTCTAACATTAAATCATCATCATCATCGTCATCATCGTAACAAGAATGCAATTCCCTATTCAAAACCATAGTGTCTCTAGTCTACTCGTTTACCTCTACATTAGGTTCATATTCAATATTAATTTCTTGAGTAGAAACATGAGCACTATTTTCAAAATTTTCTTCATTAGGACTAACAAACATCGCATTATGAAGTTCCTTCATTTCTTCATTTTGTAAATGAATAACGTTCATTTTCAGAATCATATTAAGTTGTTCTATGAAAAGAGAGTCTTCAATAATGGGTATCCTCGTTTTATATGGATATTGAGTACATGGTTGTGCATGAGGTCCACTATCGAAGGGAAATTCAAATGTGTTGCTATATGGATGATCATGCAATGCTTGCAATTCAAATCTGGCCTTATTTTGTTCAATTAGTTTGAGATTTTCCATCACAGATTGCATACAAGGGCTCAAGGGAGTACAAAATTATTCAACATCCCATGGTGGTGACTGGTACTTGTGTGGATAAAAATTAGGGTCTATATATTGTAGCTCATGACCCAAAAAAGGTCCATAATAATCCCTATAATTATCAACACCATGGTCTAATGGAAACTCAAAATGTGAAGCATGCTCGTAAGCAAGTTCTCGAATTGATTTCTCATCCCCCAACAGTTGACCAAAATCCTGACATTTTTTTTTTGTATTTTTTTTTTTCGAAATAAAAAGAAATCTATTCTAAATGCTTCTACCAAATCCTAAACAGAATGATGCATACAATGAATGAAAGATAAACAACAAATCCTACTCAAAATGAAACATGCTCGCTAAAACAGATGATCGCACATAAACAAAGAAAATTACAACTGAGGGTTGCTGCCTACTGGTACTAGGCTTGCTGCAATCACTATGAACCAGTCCATAATGGTCTGCCTATCCAATATGATTTCTCTATTTGTTATAGCAATCAATATATAGTTAACTAACGAATAGCCAGTTCGTACTTGTCAACGAAAATATGAAACTCTTTTTCTTTACTAAACCAAATTCCTAAACCATTCAGTAATAAAGAATTCAGCTCAAAGAAGTATGTAATTTACCTCCTGAAATAGCCTAGAGTGAGCACAACCGACTTACCATCCTTTTCTTGTTTATCTGTGGTCAATGCAGTTGGCTTCCCAACACTTGAGAGCACTTCGGTACGGAACCAGGAGCTGGTCACAACAACAAACTCGCTCCTCTCCTGTTGCCGCAACTTTATGAGTACTTAATAAGCTCAAAAGAGAATCAGGACCCGGAAATACAAAAATAAGAAAAATGACAAATCTAGACCAAATAATATTAACAACTTATGAACTAATACACTACCAGGAAAAGATAATCAATGACTTACACTAACAGAACTACAAAGCAGCTTACAAAAACTAATAATTACTATGCACTCTGTACTTAAACTATGAACTACAACTAACTTACCCTAATATAGCAGGGACAAAGTTTTAGTGGAAAAAAAAGACTGATTTAACTAATTAAGGGAAGACAAAATGACAAAACAAATGAGAGAGCTACATCTTGTGAGGATTAAAGCTAAAATTAACTAAAAAGAAAAACAAAACAGTACCAACAGACTCCTAAACTTGACTCTATAACATGAAAAACAGATAAAATTCAACTAACCTAATATATACATGTTACAAAGTATAACGAAAAAAATACAAATGCTACAGGACAAGAAAAAAATCAAAATGAAATCTACAATCCAAAAGATACAGAAAAAATTCTTAAGTGAAATGTAAAAAACCAAAGCACTATAGAAAAATGACATCTATATTAAGACACAAACTATGCACCTACTGACTATAAAAGGATAAAAGTTGTTCAAAAATACTAGCTACGGAGAAAACGAATTCCTTATCTGATTATGAAATTAAAAGCTACAAAGATCTTTTATGACTAAGGCTTAGTTTGGTAACGCTGTGGCTTTTGCAGAAGCGCTTTTCTGCTGTGCTGTGCTGTGTAAAAAAAGCAGTTAGGTGTTTGGTAAACTATATATTAAAAGCTAAAGCTGATTAAAAAAGTTATCAAGTTGTGTTTGGTAAAATATTAGTTCAGTTATTGTATTTGTAGCAAATGACTAAAATAGACATAACATTTTAATGTGAATCCACTTTATGGGATAACAAAAATCAAACTAAGATCAAACAATTATTTATATTGGCTCTTATTTTTATTTTGGATTATTTTTTTTATAAATTTCACCACATATATATTTTATGTGATGCCATTCTGTATATTAAAAAACAAACCTTAAGGAATGAAGAAATGGATAAAGCATAAACGTAAATTTCAATTGGACAAAGAAAAGCATACCTCAATAGTCGTTGGTGAAAGAGATGAAGGCCTAGCAATCACTACAGCCGGTATATATACACATGAAAGTGTAGAACGAATATCAAGAATATATGCAAATCATTTGTGAAGATAAATTAGAATTTTGTATTGAAATGGTATAGAAAATATAATTTGAAATTGAAAATAATAATCTTTAAAGAGCATGATATGGATTGAAAATAACAATCTTTAAGAAATATGATATGGAGAATAAGATATTGATTGTAAAAAAATTTAAGGGCAATTTTAGTCATTTATAAAATAAAGTAGGGATATAAAAGAAAAATCAAGTCTTAAAATTAGGTGGGACCAGAGCTTATGCTTTTGGAGCTTTTAAAAGCTCCTCCCCCCAGCTTATGAAAATTGGGGAATTTTGGAAGTGCTTTGGACAAAAAGCACTTTAGAATTTTTTTACCAAACACCAATATGGAAAATTATTACTATATATATTTTTTGAAAGTGCTTTTGGAAAAAAAAAAACATTACCAAACTAAGCCTAAAACTAAAAGCAGGTAGAACAATCTTTTACTTCCTAGTTATGTACAGATTAACCATTACTATTAGAAGTAGGACAAAACTAAAACGAAAGGAAAATTAAACAATGCAACTAGTTTGAGAGGAATGGCTGAAAAGCTACAGGATGCAGATAAATTAAACTAAACACCTAAGACTAAATGCATTCTACTGGATGAAATAAAAAGGAGTAAACATTTAATTACTATGCACTACATATCAAACTCTGTACTATGACTAACTGTTTATGGGTGAAAACAGTTTCTATTGGTTTTGGTAAATTTGGGTGTGTGTGGATGAGAAACGAATCTAAACCCTAAACAAATGCACTGCACGGGAGTTCTTTTGATTCGAGAGATCAATCTATACAATTCTGGCCTAAACCAAGAAATGGCCGTTCCAGACTTGCTTCGGTCACAAAGTGAAGTAGATGGGGTTGATCTTAGGGAGGGAAGCAAAGAAGGTGTTGAGATTGTGAAGGTGTTGGTTGTTTATGACTTGTATCAGAATGTTGAACTAGCTTGCACAATGTAAGCTATCAGCTCTGGGTATTTTCGAGATACGTGACAACACTTGGTTTTTTCTGTGTTGTTTGGAAATAGGTGAAAGACCTATTTATACAAGTTATTGAGCACAACTCTCATCTCCTAGGAAGTGGAGGAGGTGAAGTGATGGAGTAGTGGGGTCATGTAGGAGTGTTGATTGTTACACGATCACACCTTTGCCCACTTCCCTCATCACTGTTAACCGTCCATCTTTTCTCGACACGTTCTTGTAATGGCGCGTTGCACGCTGCACGCTGTAAACCGCTAGACCAATACCCCAGTAAGTATCCCCCAGTTTGTGACATGCTTGATGTCTCGAATGAGCGGATCATGCGACCCACCGCAGGAAATAGCATACGGTGCTAAGTTAAATAACTAAGTTATTTAAGAAATTGATATTCATGAAATATCGCGTATACTCAATGCATATAATGCATCGCAAACAATCAATACGTATGAAGCATTGCTGTTTTAAAGCTTAACTGAATAAGTCGCGGATTAAGCGTATTAAAATAGCATTACGTCCAACCATCTTCGATTGATCGTTTGGAGGCCGCATGGGCGAGCCATCCCCGGGTCGATCACTCCCTGCGGAAGAGTGGCGGACGATGATCATCAAGGTGCTTTATTGGCCGCTTAACCATTAACCTAGTATGTCCGACCAAGCTGGCAAAATTGGACGGACGAGATGGTTTACGACATATATCTACGATCGTCGATGAAATTTGGAGTTTTTAAGAGGTGCGCAAGCATCACTCTTTGGCTTGACCGAATTCAAGCATGGGCATTATTTTTGGTGGGACCGACCGGGCATGCGTATAGACGGGCTGCCGGTGTACATGTCCATACCGCTTTGTCTTATGATGGCTTGATCTAGGCCACTCAAATTGACTGGAAAAGATGAGTGGTCGTGATCGGTTGCGGCCGAAATCCATTGCCGCAAAGGATTTAGAGGACGCGTGACATGTCACCTTCGGACGTGCGTTTCGAGGCGCTCGGCCATGGTTCGCCTAGGCCGGATGGTCACACGCACAGGTGGGCCCACGGTGATCACGTCGACATCCTTGGGACCTCTTGAGTCTATATCCACCCTTCGTTTAGGTTGGCGAAGATGGATGGACGCGATCGAACTACGACAGAGATATGCATCGCCGCAAACCCTAATTAGGGTTTTAAAACAGTCATGCACGCATGACTTTGGCCAAAAGATTTGGAAAGCCACGCTTCCCATTTGGGAGGTCTGACCATGTGGGGCCCACGTTGGGCTGATGGTGAACATATGTGCACCTTCCTGATGGTCCTAAGTTCTATCTAAGCCATCCAAATAGGCTGGCTAAGTTGGATGGTTGTGATCAATTTAAGACACTAGTGGAATTCCGCGACCCTTAGAAGCATCACGCCCGCCATGGTTTGAGCAAACGTTTTTACTGCTCCATGACCCCGCGTGAGAAACCGATCGGGTATGGGGAGAGTGGGCCCGCCAACGTGTGTGTTAGCGCTTCCCTATTCATTTATGGAATGATCTAATCCGTCCAACCAGGCTGGCGAAGTTGGACGGTCGTGATCGTTTTAAGACTGCCTTAAGCGGTCTATGTTCGATCGATTCTCCACAAAGCAGCACGGCCACCCTACTTAGGGTTGGCGTTTGACAATGCTAGAAGATGTTCGTGTGATGACCGACCGGCTAGGGCATAAGTGGCCCCGCCGGTGGTCATCATGACAATCGCCTATTCTTGCCAGGGTTTGGCTAGGCTTGTTAAATTGTGCGGCCAACTTGTGTGGCCGCGATCGTTTCTGAGACTGATATGGACAGTCTAGATTTCCCTTAAGGCAATTAAGTATGCTCGATCGGGCTAACCAAAGCGCGTCGATGCGAGACTCTCTCTATCAGAGAGTGATGTAGCCTGTACGGGTATTTTGTGCATGTCTCAAAATTGACACTTGGAGATTCATGTTACCCTGCTGAGAGTGAACACCCAGTCGTCATGTAATGCTAATAATGAGAGTTCGGCTAGGAACAATACAGGAAATACTAGGCAAATCATGCATTAATTAATAATGCTAAAAAATTCACAGAATATTTTGGATTGTTGCTACATGCACCATTCTGGGTGAATTTTGTGTATTTATTGAATTGCTTCGAATAAATAAAGTGGAGAGGTACTCATCACTTATCAAACGGCTTTACCCTTTGCAGGATGTCGGCATATCAAATTTGGTTTTATAACTTTAGCCCTGAACTAAAATCCACCATCAACACTAACTTACATGAATATCTACTACAGGCAAGATTTTAGTGCATAAGAAATAAAAAAAAAAATGCAGCTTGCTCGGGAAAGATAAAGTGAATGCTACAGATTGTAAAAGTCTTAATATATGCTTAACTAAATCGGTGGAATGAAAACAAAAAGAAATTATATACAAACATCTCCTAGTAATCTCCTAACACTAAAAATTAGTAACAACAAGTACAAAAAACAAACAATAAAGGACACAAAGCCGAATTGGATAATATTGACGGTAACCAAACAAAATGCAAGGCTAATCTATATGAACTGAAAACAAAACATAGGTTATGGGACACAAGACAAATAAAATCTACCTGAAATATCAAATTCAAAAGCTACGAAATTTTTTATATTAAATATGCAAATGATGATGATACGAATGGAACAAAAGCAAAAACTATACCACATTTACGGATATAACTACAAACTAGCAAAAACGAAACTTATAAATCTAACCACAACGCTTGCCAACTCCATGTCAGCGGCGCTAAAAACTTGGTAGGCTTAGAAACCTATAAACCGCAAGCGCACAATGTCTACAATGTAAAACAGGGCAAATACAGGTCGATCCTACGGGGAGTCGGATTGGTGAAAATAGATTTCTAAGGTCTACTTTTACTAATTTAAATACAAACAGGTTGTCTATACGACTTGATGAGTGTTATGAAGTTCAACTAGAAAGCAAAAATGCAATTGAAAATAAGGGTTTCAAACACTTGATAAAAGGAACCAGGGCAGTTGAATCCACCACATAACCTATTAGAGAATTCAGCTAATAAAATTATTTTTGTTCCTTATAAGGGATAGCGGTGAAGATTCAAGTCTGCCGCATATCCAAGTTGATCTTAGATGGATAGTTTAATCACAACTAATATATCAATCCCTAGAATTAGTTGTCTTATTACAACACAACTAATCACAAATTAACAAATAATCGATTAAGCATGAGTTGATTCAACAAAAAATAAGTAACAACCTAGGATGCATGACATACAAGGTGAAAGTTATTCATTGTAGCACAAAGATTAATCATATCCTTAATCACTCCAGCACAACAAGAACAATAACAGTAGCATGAATAAACGAGCAGTAGATTAAGGGTTTCATCTCCACCCTAAGAAGAGAGTTTTTTAGAACATAATAAAAACTGAAATAAAAACCCAAATTACGAATACCATTCTTTGCTCCGGCTACTCCGGGCTTAGTTTACAAAATGCAAACTCCTCCCTATTTATACAAGAGTTCTCCCAATATCCAAATCCCAATAATCAATAGATGCACAGGAAGAAATTTAGGGATTTGATTTCTTTTCACTCACCACTGATGCAGACTTCAAAATACACATCCACCTCGCGACACCGCCTGAATTTGTCTTCATGTCTCAAAACATTGATTCAGATTTCAGACCTTAGATTAGACAAACCCTGCTGGTTTTGTTCACCAAAGCCTCCCTATTGTTGTACAGTTCATAATCTAGGGCTAGGTGCGATATGGATACAAAACTGTGGTAGAAAAAGTGTGATTAACAATTGAGAGAAGACATTTACAAAGGGATTTGACATGCCGAGCAAAATGGGGACAAAGAAAAGATTGGTCTGAGTGAATTCTTGGGAGAGAACGACACAGAGAAAGGAACTTGTTCTCGTGAAGGAAATGGTGTTTGGGGCTGGTTCCTATGGGGGTTGGCTAAACTCTCCGTTGGCTAAACCCTCTATTTTCCATGCCAGCTGGCCTGGCAAACTGGCCGCGTCACTATGGGGGAAAAGTTAAGTGGTCGAGTTTCCACCGAACGGTTGAAACTAGACCGACAGGTTTGAAGAAGACCGCCAACGGTCGATACTCCACCGCTTTTTCAAACCTGTCGGTCTAGTAATCGTCGCTTATGAAATGGTAAAGTAACGGCTATTCCCCCCCCCCCCCCCACACGTCTCCCTATAAATTCACCCATTTAATTCAATTTAATCACACCTCATTTTCTCATTAACGCTATCATCTTACTCTGTTGTACCTTTAATCATCTGTGTAATTTTTATTTTCAACTCAATGGATTCTTCTGACGAAGAAGTGCGTATTCATATGAATCTATTTAAAGAACAACAACAAATATTCGTTCAGGCATTGAAACAAATTGATGATGATTCGGATGAAGATAAAGATCTAACCAACAACTTGTTGCAGCTATATTCATCGGTACAAATACCTAGAGATCCAAAGCCAAAAGAAGTGTTCACAAGAAGATATACGTACCGGGGTCGGGATGAATGGCACGAGAAGCTGATGAACGATTATTTTCTTCCCGACTGTGTGCTCTCTGATGAAAATTTTCAAGGCCTATTCCGCATGCCCCGACATTTGGTTCTAAAGATTATTGGTGAGATTTGTCAGGTAGAACCTCAATTTAATTATCAATATGATGCATTGAATATTAGGGGTCATAGCCCTGAACAAAAGGTTACTTCGGCCTTAAGGATTCTAGAATATGACAGACCTCCAGATTCTAATGATGAGTACCTTCGCATTGGAAAAACAACCGCATACAAGTATCTTTCGTTGTTTTGCGAAACAATGATTAATCATTTTGGTCCAACCTATATACGAAAACCAACTGACGCAGATGTTAGAGAAATATTAAATCAAAATCAAGAAAGGGGATTTCCCGGAATGCTGGCTAGTCTTGACTGCATGCATTGGGTATGGACCGGATGCCCTACCTATTGGGCCGGTCAGTATAAGGGTCATTACCCAAAACCAACGGTTATCTTTGAGTCTACTGCTTCTTATGATTGTTGGATATGGCACGCTTTTTTTGGTCTCCCGGGATCTCAAAACGATATAAATGTTTTACACAAATCGCCTTTGTTTGAAAATTTAAAGTATGGAATTTCTCCTCGGGTAAATTTCAGTATCAACGGGAATCAGTACACTCATGGTTATTATCTTGCAGATGAAATTTATCCAAAATGGCCAACTTTAGTTCAATGTTACCGTCAGCCACGTGCCGGTGAAATGGGTCGTTCATACTCATATTTCAATGGTAAACAAATGAATCTGAGAAAGGATGTGGAACGGGCTTTTGGAATTCTGAAGTAGAAGTTCGCAATAATTTGTGGGCCTTATCGTGGTCTAAGTGCTCGTGAAATGTATAAGACCATGCTGACTTGCATCATTATGCATAACATGGTTATCCAGGAAACTCGTCGTAATAAGAATTGGACTAACCATCAAGATAAAGACTTAAGGCCTGAGATTATACTAGCAAGAGGATTACCTGCAAGGAACTATGCACAAATGACCAATCATATTGAGAACAGAACTCTGTATAACAGGTTAAGGGAAGATCTCAAAGCGAATCTGTGGGCTGAGTTTGGAAGAGATGGAGGACGAATTGAGTAGTGTTGTTTTATTTGTTATTATATAGATTTTTTATTTTTTATTTTTTTAAATTGTTTAATTGTTCCATAGTTTCATTTGTTGTTCCATAGATTTGTTTTCAAGCTGTTTAAGTTTAAATTTTTTAACGGTCATTTAAAGTAGCGGTCTAGACTCAATCGCCCACATTCCTTATAAATATACCTTCGCTTCATCCATTTCAAAATCACACCTTCACTTCTCTAAAAAAACACTTCTCTACTTTCTGGCTAGTTTCTGGTTAATTTATGGATGATCCTATATTCATTGAAGATGAAGATTTATCTCTTTGTATAAACTATGTAATATACTACCCGAAGAGAGTTGAAGAATAACGGATGCACGGTTTACCTAGTATGAGTTATTTGGGTAAAATTCATGATGCAATCTGCAGAGAGACAGGTGATCCTCATAACCGGGATCGTGCTGCTTTGTTTTGCCGATTCATGACTATCAAAAAATATTTTGTGGATTTTATAGCTTTGAAAAGGATTGTCACTCGATATCGTCTTAGAGGTGAAACTAATGCTGAATTGGGAATACGAACTCGAGACGAGTGACGAAGATGGAAACGAAAAGATTTTGAATACGAAGCGCATTACCAAATTCTTAAGGAGTTTCTAATAACTCGTATGGGATGTTAGGCTTAATATTAGTTTTCATGGATGTTGTCAAGTTTAAGTTTTAATGTAATGAAAAAAATAGTAATATAATGAAAAAACTAGAACAATTTGTAATGAAAAAACTAGAAAAATTTCATTCACCAACTACTACATCTTCATTAAAATTAAAGCTGATACATTAATTAATTAAGTGGCACTACTTCATCTTGTTCTTCATCTTCCTCATCTTCATCTTGAACTCCAAATTGTTTTTCCAAATTTCTCTTGTTTCGTTTTTATTCCAACTCCTCTGCCAATCTGTCCATCTCCCATACCATATATTGTCTGGGATTCATTGTTGTGGTGTTTGCATTTAGAATCTTATTCTTGTCATAGTTTGAAACAAATTTCTCTTGAGTTTGTCGATGTTTTTTCATCTCGCTAGTCAAGAACTGCCGATATACAGCTCTTTGTTTTTCAGAAATCTTCTGATGCTCTATCAAAGTATCAGAAACACCTCCTTCACTTTCTTCTCTTTCTTGGGCAGCTTTTCTCGCTACTCTTGCAGCGTTTCTTTCTAATAATTTTCTCTTAATCGCAGCATTGACATTCAAGTTGAATTGTTGTTTGTTGTGGTTTTTGGTGAAGAAAATGGATTCTCCGGAGGGGGATGAGATATTTGAGATGGTTGTGAACCTGGTGTTGAAGGAGAAGAAGTGCATGGTGAACTTGCAGGTACATTATGCATGTTTGCTAACACTTCTGGATTATATTTAGGTAACACTTTCAAAATATGATAACAACTTTCATAAGCAAAATTTTCCATTGTTTATGGTGCCAATCAGTTCGACACTTTCGTTCGACATCAACATCGACAAGACCGCTCTCTCGAGCACGAGCAGCTTGCATCAGAGCAGCGACATACAAGGCAACTTGGGCGTTGATTATAATGAAGCGACCGGACAATCCTTTTGCATCACAATCGTTGATTATCCCATAACTTGGTAGATTGTTGGTGGGTACCATCGACACTATCTTGTGTATAGAACACATAGTTTCTACAAATACTTTCATCTTCGGCTACGGTAAATTTTGCACCCCTAATCTTCTTAGTTTTATTAGATTGAGTATTAGATTGAGACATATTAAAGAAATTATACAATACGAGTGAATGAAAGAGTTGGATGATGAAATTTATTTTAGATTAACAAATGTGAAGAGAAGAGAAGGTGTGAGTTAAAATGGTAGAGGAATGTGGTATTTATAGGGGGAAGATTTATGGCCGTTGGATAAGATTCTACTCAGCGGTGTAACTAAACCGACCGGTCTTATAAGAGCCTCTAGCGGTATAGTAAACACCTAACGGTGTAGTCCTGACCTAGCGGTTGAAACTCGATCGCTCAGTAGTGTAGATGGGGAAAAACGATTCGATGGTTTTTACGGAATTGAGGAGATGATCGCGCGGAGGAGACTCCTTGAACCGAGTGAAATGCTTAACCTCACAAAGATGCACTGCAAGAAGGGAGTGCTTTGAATTCGAGAGATCAATCTGTAGTACTCCGGCCTAAACCAAGACAATGGCCGTTCCAGAGTAAATTCGGTCACAAGAGAGGAGTGGTCGGTCTGTAGAAGGGAAGCTGAGAAATGTGTGAGATCAATGGTGATCGAAGATTGTAGGTGTGTTGTGTATTCTGAAAATAAGATAAGTTTTGAATGAATGAATTTGCTTTGTTGAGAGTTGGATTGTTAATCTCGTGTTTCCTATTTGACGTGAGATCATCCTTGTTTCAATCATGATTCAGAGATTTATTTATATTGCTGGAATTGAAAACACCATGATCTCATGAAGTGTGACAGTTGATGGAGTCAAAGAATGGGGAAGTGGAAATCGTGTTAAAACCAGTTGTAGTTGCAGGAAATCCCACACTACACCCCTCACTAGAATTTACTTAACTAATCCATTTGAAGATGAATAACTATAGATTTTATTGATTATTTTCTTGAAATGTTTACAAAGAAAGATAGAACAAAGCTAAAGAAATTACAATCACTCTAAATTTCCTCTCTCCTAATGACTTGCTTAACAATTCAAAAAGAACTATCCTTACAACATACTTACTCACCCCTTTATATAGGGTAGTACACAGTGGATGACAGCTAAGCTGTCCTTTATTTTCGGGAATAACTCGCGAAGTATCGCAAGTGTACATATACCAATTCTCGCGATACTCCCAAATCTCGCTGAGTCCTCACATTCTTCTCATGCTCTGGCTGTCGTCATTCATTGCGTCATTTATTTTACTTCTCTGTGACTCCCTCGCGATATCGTTATTTATTAATCTCGCGAAGTATTAATGTCGCGATATTCTGATCCTACATCTTGCCTCTTCTCATGTCTTTTCTGCGAAGGAGAAAATGTCATGAGAATCAATATTTTAAAATGCCGCAATTTCTCATCTTTATCTCGCAATTGTTCATTTTTATCTGTTTTATTCATGTACGGGATTTATTACAGGTGTTTCTTCTTCCACTCTTTTCTTGACACGTCTCTTTCAACCGTTTATTCTTGACCATTCACGTCCCATCTCGCATTAAATGCATTTGTTTTCTCGAGGATTCACCTCTCTATATATAGTTTTCTTACCCTTCTCTTCTTCTCTTTTATTTTCCCTCTCCGCAACTTTCCTTCAACTTTCTTCCTCCGCAATTTGCGCTTCGCCATCAGTAAACCTTCCTTTTTTTCTTTCTCTCAATCTTCAATTCTCTATTCATTCCCATACTCTAATAATGGCTTCACTTGGTCGTACATATAAACCCCTTTTTGAGGAAACTCAAAAGAATTTTCAATAGAAAGGTTTCATCTTATCGACCATTCCTGATCAAGGGTCTTCATCTATACTTTTTGCAAAATTGTTTTCTGATCATCAATGTAATGATCAAAAGATCATAGTCTCGCTAGGTCAAATCCTCGCAGGCCTTCCCATTCCTCTATACAATCCCGAGATGCCATTATTCTATGAAATTCTTGCTCATGAGAAATTCTCGCTAGCTGTTTATCAATTGAGCGGCGACTGCATCCGTCTAATGCTTGAATTCGCCAACCGTGGCGCTGGTAAAGGATCTTTATATCCTAATGATGTCAAAGATCCTAGATTCGCAAATTAACAAATAGTCGCTGAGAAGTATACCGTAGAAAATTTCTTTGCGAATTATGCAAGAATAAATATGAGAAATGATAAATCTCGCCGGGGTGCTCGATCAAGAGAAAAGATAACATTGATGCTGATAAGTTTCTCATGCAAGACATTGACTGGCACTCGAGCAAAAATAATGTTCCTCGGCACTCCAAAGATGAGAAGTGGTGGGTTGTTCCTTTGTTTCTGAGTGGACCCTATATCGCAGTTCACATGTCTCCTCGCGAATCTCGCAGACTACCATCCTTGGGAATTTAAGTGGCCCGAAAAGGCAAAAGAGGTATACTTCCTATTTCAGATTTGCTTTTGCGATATTTCTTTCCTTTTATATTTACTAGATTTGCAAAATCTTCAGATTACCAAATTGAAAAAGAGTTATAGTAGACGTCCAAAGCCGAGTAATCTGGCGATACTCCGATCGATCACCTATGAAGTAAGAAATACTTTCTTTTGTTATTTTTAACAATATTGTTGCCTCTGTTTCTTATCTTCATTCGTGTGCGAAGGTTGTTGAATAAATAGACATTCCTGAAGCTGCGAAGGTTAAGGGCAAGAATAAAATCACTCTTCGCAAGGATAAATCTTCGCTCCATCTTCTAAAAACGGAAAACCCATCCCTCTTCTCATTCTAGTTCCCAAACTAGCGAGAGCTCGACGAGGATGAAAATGAGGTTGGTACTTCCTCTGCGAAGGAGAATCACTCTGCCTATTCTCGCTATGGCGCAATTGTCTAGTGTCTTCTCCGATTCTATGCAAGGATTGGGAGATGATCATTTATCTGCTACTTGCCAAGCTCTCGCTAAAATTTGCGATGCCCCCTTGCTAGTGGATAATGATTCTTTTCGCGGAGTTTCCCGAACATTGAATTTCAGTTTCTTAAATGCTCCCAATGCTTTGGTATGTTCATATTCCTTTGCTTCTCCGTAACTTCGATTATAAGCTTTATCTTAACAATTTCTTTACTTTCCTTTAAAGTCTGGGAGAGCTTCTTTTGTTGTTGCCTCAGATCTCGAGAAAAGACGCGACAACCTTGAAAAGAAAAATCTCCAACTCAAAAAGAAGTTCCAAGAACTAGAAACTGAAGTTGCGACGTCTCGCAAGAAAGATGAAAAAATTAAACAGTTGGAAGTTGAGTCTACTTCTCAGAAGAATAAAATATCCACTCTTCAAAGTGCAAATCAACAACTTTATGGTACAAAATTTTTACTCTTCAAGTCGTTTTTATTTTGTGTCATCGCTTTTCTTTACTTCGATTTATTATTTTCGCAGACATATATAATCTCTCTGAAGAAGCCATTCTTCTCCATTCATTTCCGAGCCTATGGATAATGATGTTCTTCTCACTCATCTCAACGAATCTTTAAGTACTTCGTCAAACAAAGTTGATTCCTTTTCATTAAATGAACTTCAAGCCAAATATCGTCTCTTAGAGATTGAGCATAGATATAGTTTAGGTTTAGCCAACCGATTTAAACAAATGTATCTTGATTCCCATAAGAAAACCAAAACTTTAAGGAAGAAAATTAGTGGCCTTATAGATGACAAAGACCGCATTGCCAATAAAGGTGCACAAGCATTAGCAAAATTTCAAAAATCTCTTCTCGAAGTACAAATTGAACGAGATGAATCTCTTCGTCAGAATGCCATACTTAATGAGCGAGAAGATCAAATTCGTTCGCTTCTCGTTATAAATAATGATGATGAATTCGCTTGGGCTGCGAAGGTTCTAGATAATGCCAGGAATAACTTAGGTGTTGATGTTAGCCTTCATGCCGAGCATTCCGCCTTGGTTAAAGATATGATATCTGACAGAGAAGGTTGTTTATTGTTCTTTTATACTTTATTACTCCTTTTTTCTGTAGTATTGCTATTAACTTATTGTCACTTATTTGCAGAAGCCGAGAAGAGATTTCAGACAAGGATTGAAGAACTTGAATCTGAAAAAGAACAACTCGCAAAGGACCTCTCTATTCGCGACATTAAGTATTCCAAGTTGAAGAAACAACTGCAAGCTAGAGTAGCGAATTTTAATAACGATGTTGTTCGTTTTCGCAATCAAACTATTGAAACAATTTGCAATGATCACCGCATTCCTCTTAGTTCATATCCTTGTCTTCTTGATGATATTCCTGAAGATATGCCTTTCTTGGATGTCTCTGATAGTGAAGCTAGCGAAGAAGAAGAATCTGGCGAAAAGGATGATGGAATTGAAGAATCTGACAAAGAAGAAGAATCTTCAAAGAAATAACTTCTTTTTCTTCTTTCGCTTCTTGTAATATCTGTATACATATCCTTTTAATCTTCCATTTCTATAAACCCTCATTGTAAATTTCTTGGATTACTAAATATGAATTCAATCTTTGTTTTCTTTACTTGCGCATATTAATCAAGCAATTCTTCTTTGTAATACAACTGACCGGCATTATGAATACATGAATCTATCATGTGGAAATGACTAACAAGATTTTATCCTAATCATTCCCATACTTGCCTCTGTTATTTATTTTCAAATGAGAGATTTGATCAATTATCTCTGAGTAATGAAATCTCTGAATTTTGCCCTTATTGTTGGTAACTTTATGAAGAAATATAATCGTTTTCGCAAGCTTATTTGCTTCCTTAATTTTTTGTATGGCTATATCTTTATATATGTTGAAGTTTATCATTTCGACAAGATCGCAGGACGTCTTCACAAATGAAGAGATCTATTGATCTTGCCTTATCGTTTTTTGTGTGGTCTTATTTTGCCTTCCTAATTAAAGGTCTTATTTCGCCACCCCTCGTTGCGACAAAATCGCAGGACGTCTTTACATTTTCATGTAATGACCCATTGACCTTGTCTTATCATTTCTTAAGTATTTTTGCCTCTGCGGGATATTTTATTTGCAACAATATGACAGGCCTAAATACTCTTGCGAATGTAAAATCCCATGACATTGCCGTCTTCGCGACGAAATCGCAGGACGTCTTTACATTTTCATGCAAAAACCCATTGATCTCGTCTTATCCTTGCGTTAGTATTATTGCCTCTACAGGATCATCGCACAAATATGACAAGCCTAAATTTCCTTGCGAAAATAAAGCCTCATGACATTTGCGTCTTTTGACACTTGTCGCCTCCCCTAATGGAGGGTGCCGCCCTTATCTTCTCCTGGTTGCCCCTTCAAGGAGGCGTACATCGGCCATACAAGACTAGCTCCTCCCATCCGGTCTTAACAACAACTAGTTGTTTTCGCAGCCTCTTATCCCTTATACCTATATGGTTTATGGTTACGAGACCGCACCCTAAGTGGAGTTTTCTTCGAATCGAAAAGATATACCAAGACTTGCCAAGAATGGCCGAGACACTTCAAATGCCGAGGCACTCTTGGCTCAACCGTGTACCCCGGCGCCTTGAGCATACACTGACTCCTTGGAAGAGACCCTCGGGGGTCCAACCAGGGTATAACCTTATATATATAGTTGGAAATCCAAGGTATCTCTCCCGGATAGGCTTTCATGAGCCCCAAATCTCCATGACCCAGGTTCCAGGAGCGGTGTAACCTTTTCACTGAGCCATGTCAAGACATACCCCCTTATATGACGCACTTTAGGTCTTACATTTGCCTCTTGCGAAATATCATTCATGGACTAGGGTGTACGCCATAAAGGTTCGTCCCATTCACTCACTCTTTCATTTTTGTTAATCCATTCAATCATTCATTGTTTTTGCGAAGCTATCGCACAATCTTACATTGTTTATGCATTTTCTTTTTCAATTCTTCAATGAAATTGTCATACATTCTTGATGGCGAGATTCTCGCGAATAGCCAATTGCGAATCACTGGTAATCCTCACATTTTCCAATTTAATTTCTTCTTCAATTATTGTTTATTCATTTCTTACACTTTTTGCTCCTGCTGCTCTCTGCCTCTGCACCATTCAAATCTCTTAATGATTCATTTCCATCATAATTTTCAACTGTTTTCATGCACTTGTTTCGCAATGTATCTTCTCCTCTTACATCTATGGTATCCACCATCAATCTTTCTCTTCTTTGTTCATCTTTTGTATGTTGTTTCCAGCCCTTTCTTTTTGCAGCTCTCTCCTCGCAACTTTCCACGTCAATCTCATAGCATTTTTGTCCTTCCGTCCAATCTCCCTTTATAATCCCGACACCTCTAGGATGAGGAAACTTTATGCACTGATGATAAGTCGACGCTACGCCTAGAATTTCGTGCAACCATGGCCTTCCGATCAATACATTATAAGGGGACTCCACATCGACTACACGTAACAAAATTTCCGTTGATAATCCTTGCAAGGGTATTCTCATATGAACCTCTCCTTTAGGCTTATTCATTTGTGCCATTGAAACCATATATTTTATACGTCGAAGGTATCAATTCTTCATCCTTCCCACCCATAATCTTGTAAGTATGGTAAAAATAATTTGAGCTCCCGTATCAATTAAGATTTCTGATAGCCCAAATAGCTTTCTCGCTTCATCGTCTTCGCCATCTACAGTGTTTTGGATTAATTTCCAATTTTACAACCGGTGGGCTATCATGCGTCTCTCGCTTCTCCGGAATCTCTTCGCGGTGAAAGAAATAATCTGCATTTGCCATTCTTTTAATTGCGATGTCTTCGCAATGTTCATCACTTCTTTATTATCGCATCCCTCGCGAAAACCCTACCGAGAACATTATCATGAAAATCTTCAATTGTTAGGATGAGTGTACAATGGAGTTGCAAAACAAATTTTTAGCTTTCGATCCAACTTCTATTACAAATGTTTCTTTCCCTTTGCTGAATTTGTTCTCAGGCATTTCAAGCGGTGGTGGTAATCTACTGAACCTTCTCTTCACTTTTTAGAAAATGACTCAGCTTTCCTTGGTCAATCATTCGAGGATGATTCTTTTTATATTTCTAGTCATTTGTTAAGTGTCCATGAAAGCGGTGGTAAGAATGGGTAACTCGTGACTTCTATCACTTGGTGGTGGCTCATTCCCCATGTTCCATGGCGCAGGTATGTTTTCCATCAAGAGTATTGATAGGGTGTAGAATACATCCTAGTTATTATCTATTGTTTATGCTTTCTTTGCTATTTTTCGTGTGAATTTTGTATTTTACGCTTGTTTTGAGTTTTGTAGATACTTTGGAGTCGCACGGAGGAAAAGAAGAAGAAATTGTCCAATTTGAGCAAAAGGGCGAAATTGTCATCTCACAGGCAAGTGATATTTGTAGCCTTGACCAAGGTTAAGGGGCAGCTTTATTTTGGAGAAGCACTAAAAACAGATCAGATGAGGTTAAGGGGCTGTAATTGGTTACCCCTTATCAAGATGACCTGGCATCGAATATAACCTATATCCATTCAAACCTAAATCGAGAAATCAGTCTTCAGATGCCTTTCAATCATTATTCACCTGAAGGAATTCAGAGGAGAGAAAAAGAGCAGCACGATTGCTTCCATGAATTTGTGAGATGCAGAATGAATCAGAAAATTGGCGATAAAATGGAAATGGGTTCGAGCTTGACCGCATATGGTAGATACTGAGGATGTAAGATTGAAGCTGTGAAAAGGGGGTCTTATGGGTTGAATCTGGAAATAGTTTTGATCCTGAGACAAATCGAGAAAGAGAGAAGCGGCCATGGATCGATGTGTGAGAGATATTCAGGGAGAGAAATTGTGTTGCTGTGTTTTGATAGAGGAATTCAGAGGAGGTGAAATTACGGTGTGAATCTCAGATGGGTTCTTGATTAACCCAGGTTTTATCTGATGGTTGGAAGTGGAGGAGTACCAGTCTAGGGTTTATCTGGTGAATGTTTTATGAGCCTGTGATGGGGAAATGGATGAATTTGAAATCAGAGAAGAATGGGTTTGTTTTGAGGTCGATGGAGTTGATGATTATGGAGATTCGGATGATGGCTTAAACTGATGGTGGTGGAAGTATGGGTCTGAGTTCTTGATGGTGTTGAGTAATATCGGGCGATGAGGTATGTGGTGAAGCTAAATTATCGGGAGTGATCCATTATTAGGGTTGTGGTAGTGATGTGCTGAATAACAAGGCTGAGCCAGTGGTGGTGATTATGTAAAGTGGGTGAAGTGGAGTTGAAATGGGTTGAAGTTGCAGTCAGTAGCGCAATGATTATGTAGCAGCAACAGATGCAGCTGAGGCTTATGGTTGGAGTCTGTTGGTGTTATGAGATGGAAAGGCAGGAATGCAGTGATGTTGGTTTCAGGCAAGAGAGTGAAGTTGGTCAGTGATGGCGGCTATGTAGAGCTGGGCTGGCTCTGGTGAATGTTGCAGGTTGAGCTAGCAGCTGGTTCTGTTGCAGTGAATCGTGCATGGTAATGAGATAATGGCTCTGGTTATGTTGCAGAGCTGTATAGGCCTGGTGGAAGCTGGAATGACAGGAGATGGCTCAGGTAGTTGGAGGAAGAGAAGAATGGGTCTGGCGCAGCATGGTTTGTGGCTGGGCAGAGTGGTTAATTGAGTTGCAGCTGCAATATGAATGTGAGTTGGTCTTGACTGCAGTGGGTTCGCTGGCTGTGAGCAGGGTTTGCGCTGAATTGAAGATGAGCAGATGAAGATGAATCTGAGAGAGAATCGTTGATCTTTGTTAAAATCGAATACAAATGGGTTATGAACTGTGGTTGATTGAGCAGAGTAGCAGATGGGTGGAAGCCTGAGAAGGTTCAATTGCAGGGATGAAGGGAATGAATCTGTGAATTTGAGTTGTAAGTAGAATGGAGTTGGTAACATTGGCTTGATGTGCTATTGGTAGCTGTTGTTTGAGAACTGGAATGGTAGGTGAAGTCGAGTGAGTTTCTGAAGGTGGTGATGCTGCTGTAATGGGTTAGTGATGCGGATGGTGCAATGAGCTACAAAGGCTGTTGGTGTTGCAGATTATTTGAGCTTGAACTGGGAGATGATTGCAGCTCAGATGAAGTAGCAATAACTGAAGTTGTAGGTAGACTGAATGAGTCTGATGTTGGCAAGTGATGAAAGATTTGGAGAGTTCAGGGGATGGAGGAGCTGTGGTTGAATTCAGTGCAGGCATTGCAGTGAGGCCATGAAAGGGTCAAGAAAGAGCTGGGGTTGTGTATGAGAGTGTGGTGGTCTGATAAATTGCAGGTGGTGCATTGGAGCTGAAGTGCAAGATGTATGGCCATTATGGCTGGTGAAGCACAATCATTGTGCAACAACACAGCTCTGGCCAGAGCCATGGCAACTTAGCCGAGTCAGCCCAGTTAGCTGGACTCAGATGCTGACTCGGTTCTGACTCGTGACCCAGACTTTGACCCCGATTGACTAACGGTTGACTGTTAGTTTGACCTAACGGTAACAGAATCTTGGACGGAATATTCCATCACCGACGACAACTTTCAGGCGACCGGCGGCAACAATTCCGGCCGGATTCCGGCCACAATCCCAGTTTTCCGGCGAGCAAAAATTCCAGAATTTTCTATGGACTTCTCTCATGGGTGTGAAGACTTGGGCTTGGAATTGGATGGAGAATTGGACTCAAATTTGGAAAGAGAAGGTGGAAGAGTTGAGAAAAGCTTGGAATTGGAAATTGAATTGCTAAAGGAAAAGGATTCTATTCCTTGGAAGATTTGGAGAATATTGAAGCCTATAAATAGAGAAGTTTTCTACAACTTCTACACCTCTCTACACACACCTCTCTACACACACATCTCTACACACACAACACTTTTCTTTTCTTATTCTTTGTGTGAACTCTTTAATATGAGTAGTTAATTTTATTGATTGAGGATGAATTCCTAGTTCTTAACATATAATTTGAGTTTTTGTTTTCAATTCTATCTTGCAGTTTTTTCACATAATTATCGTTTGTTTTTACTAATAGGAATGATCTTAATGACATTCATGATTGATTGATAGATTTTTTGGGTGGCCAACTAAATTGATTTGTCGATTTAATCTAAAGCTAGTGAAAGTTAGGAGATAAGTAATCGTTTCTTGACTCTTTACATAAGTAGCAAACACGAGACCTTGCGGAGGGATTCCGTGGAGCAATTGTGTGTGGAAACAACGTTAGCAAGTAGACCTTGATCTAAGAGTCTAACTACTAATATTAACCTAATAAGTTCATAAATCTTAATGCGTTTATTTAAATTACATCTAGAGTGAGCTACTACTAGGTGGTTTTGGTAAATAGAATCCGGTAGTCGAGAACTTCCGTGTCCCGGTGATACAAGGGATTTAGGGGTTTAGCACTGAGCTAGCTGCTTTACCTACGGTTGGTGATAATCTGTGACTAATAACAAGTAGAAAAGAACATAACTTTAATCATTGTTTCGTAACGAAGAAGGATTCCTTGATCTTGTCTCTCTTATTGCTTTCAACTTTATCTTTTAATTGCTTTGTTTATTTTCTTTTGCTTTTTACACCCCCTTTCGTGACAATTTTTACAACTAGAATCTCGTGCTCCTCGTGGGATCGACCTTGACTACCCTATATTACTTGTTAATTAGGTAGTAAAGTATTAATTAATTTGTTGTGGTTACGACACGCATCAAATTTTAGCGCCACTGCCGGGGAGAGCGGCGGATGATTTTAGTTGTTTTTATTTTTCTTTTTGCTTTATTCTTGCTTTGTTGGATTCTATTCCGTATCTAACTTGGTTTTTGAATCTTATTTCAGGTATCGGTTTTCCATGTATGGTGGACAAGAGCAAGCATATTACAACAATCAATATGGTTTTCAACCTCAACATTATGACAACTTCCAACCATCCTTAGGATACAATCAAAACCAATATTTTGGCTATGATAAATTTTCTACGAGAACCTTATGGATATTCTCATACATATCAACAACCTTATGACGGGTATGTAAGTGGACAAACACACGGATGGAAGGATAGTTATGCATCTAACAATTTGTTTTTATAATCAGACAGAGAATTTGGAATATACTCCTCTTCATCGTGTTTTTCCTTCACTTTTTCCAAAAGAGGAGATAAGATCTAGAAACTCTATCAATGTGGTAAGCGTGTGAACGGAAACTTCAGAAATTATACAAATTGGAGGATGATGGGGACTCGGAAGAGCTTGTCGCAGAAATTAGTAGGACCATTCATATGGAACTTAAACGACGTCTAGATAAAGGTAATGAAACCGATGACGATTCTTATTATGGTGAGTCCGAAAGTGAAGATGATTGTGTTGAAAAGGACCAACCTTTGGAGACTTTTGATGACGCTAGTGTAGCTTACTCGAGCCTTGATCTTAATAATGATCAAGAACCTATTCAAAAGGTAGAGCTTGAAGATGATGCACTTAGTGCTTGGAAAAAATTCCTTAGGGAAAGATATGAGTCCGCGGAAGTGTATGAACGTTGCGACAATGAGGAAGTTATTCCAACTCCGGATCATAATAACGATCCTTCACCTATTCAAAAGGAGGAGATTGGGTGTGACTTACCTATTGTTATAAACGGTGTAACACCCGCATATGAAGATCTTACAATCTATACCGATGAAAATCATTTTAGTGAATGGCCCGATTCCGATGATGAGAATGTTGAAAAGATGATACTAGAGGATGAAACCACATTGATTGATTTTGTGGAAGACCCAATTGAACTTGCTAATGATCATGATGATACCGAAACTTTGGTTAAGGTAGAAAACGACGAGGAATTGTTGCAAGGTTTAATAGAGGACCACGATATACAAGAGGTAAGTAGTTCACTTGAATTTTTTAAGGATGAAGAGGATTCTATAATACAAGAAATTGTGAAAGGTTTGTCTAACCCTTTGCATATTGATTCTTCTCCTTTACCTCTTATTGGTTTGAATGTATGTGCTTGAAAGTATTTTTGGATGATTTTGTTTCTAGATATCCACCATTGGAAACACTTGATTCTAACACTATGCAGGTTTGCCAAGAGGAATACATGGAAGTTCCCGAATTCTATGTTCTTTATACACTTCCGAGTGTGGACGAGAATAAGTGTGGGGGAAATTTCAATCGAGCGATAACATCACTATTGTTTTCTTGTGCTAATATTTGTATGGAGTTATTGTTTTCAAAACAGGTATTATGGGTGGATCCTCAAATTTTCCGATTGTTAGTATATGGGGAGTGAATCTTACAAGAGCCAAGTCGGGCCGTCGACTTTAAAACAAGCGCTTAATGGGAGGCAACCCATCGGTTTTGTATTTCTTATCCTTTTGCTTTTTGTTATTTCTTTTTCTTGTTCCTTATCATGTTAAAATTTCCCACCTTGACTTTACTAGGAGGATTTAATTACATTGAGGACAATGTAAGGTTTAAGTGTGGGGGAGTGGTTAAGCATGTTTTTAAAAACAAAAATTAAAAAATTTTGAAAAAAAAAAAAAAGGTTTTACTTAAAAACTTCAACTTTTAGAGATTTTAGAGTCACTAGCATACTTCTAGGTATGTTTACATAGAGATTTTGACCGACATAATTGAACTTGGAAATGTTAGAGAACTACATTCGGATTTCTTGTTTGTTTGAGTGTTAAATAATGGATTTAATCATGCCGGTGATGCGAATTTGGTGCAGGGAGAAATGCGTTATTAGAGTTGCTGATCAATCATTAGTGGAGACTACCCGTATTCATATCATGTGAGGCACCGACCAGAATTTTTCCATCTACTAAAGAGCTTTCTTGTGAGTGTGTGTCACCGTAAGTAAATTCCGGGTAGAATGGTGAGCTACCCAACCTCCCACCAATAGAAGCACTACTCTTTGATCTCTTGAGTGCTAATTTTGTCAATCATGAGGGTGACGTCCATGGATGAAAGCTTCCTTCTTGTAGTTCGATTTGCAGTTAGCACCATTCTCTCTCTCGACAACAACGGATCCATAGAAATACTCTCATCATCAACAGGGAGCGACATCAAAATCTACAAGGAAAGTTGGAAAAGTTTAAGGTTTACGAGCAACGAAAAGAGAAAAAGAGCAAATTTCAAATATAAGTAAAGCAACATACAAATGAGCGGATTTTACATATATGTTGAAGACTTACAATACAATGAGGTAATTTTATATTCAAGTATGAAGACTTATTCATGAAAGCGAAGAAAATTAAAAGGTGAGAATTTTTGAAGTTTATGATTTCAAGACGATACAAGTTGTGAAGAATCAAGCGGTAAAATACTTCTCCCACGGCCATGGTTTATTTTTGTATTTTATTTCTCTTGTTTCTTAAAAAAAAAAAAATTTGAAAAAAAAAGAGAAAAAAAAAAAAAAAAGAGAAAAAAAAAGAGAAATATTTGAGCCGTGGGGAAGGAAAATATATAAGGAAGTTTCAAGCGACAAGGATTTTTAAGGTAAAAAGAGTTAAAAATTGTTAAGGATTTATGAAATTTAAGGGTTTATCATCAATAGTTGAAACCGAAGACGAAGACCAAGAAGTTAAAGACGAGGAGCGGAAGACGTTTCTATTGGATGCCGTGAGAGTGGTGTTATCATAATTGGCGATCGGATGTGAAGGTGAGTAAGTAATCTCATCCTCGATAATAATGGTTGATTTCCTTTCGTAGAGATCGTCAGAAAAATGGTTTTTTAAAATATTAAAAGATGTGGGTTTTTAAAAATATTTCGGAAGTTATCCTTCCCACCATTCAACGTGATGCAGATTTCTATCTTCATTCCTACCGCACACATGTGAGAACCATAAAAAAAGTGTCTTTTGAGTGCAATTATCATAAAATCTTTTTTGGTGAGGCAGAAGTCGAGGCGAAATGCTTATTGATCGTTTCTCAAACACGCATTCTCTCATTATGGTGTGGTTATTTCTCACTCAACAATTAAGAACGAGAATATGTTCTTTAGTATTTCTAACTTCTTATTACTAGCATGCAGAAACTCTATGTCATCATAGCTTTTGGGATGCTTGGGACGCTTGAACGCTTTGAAGTTGTGAGTTTTTAGTTTGATTTGCTCGAGGACTAGCAAAGTCTAAGTGTGGGGGAATTTGATAGGGTGTAGAATACATCCTAGTTATTATCTATTGTTTATGCTTTCTTTGCTATTTTTCGTGTGAATTTTGTATTTTACGCTTGTTTTGAGTTTTGTAGATACTTTGGAGTCGCACGGAGGAAAAGAAGAAGAAATTGTCCAATTTGAGCAAAAAGGGCGAAATTGTCATCTCACAGGCAAGTGATATTTGTAGCCCAGCCAAGGTTAAGGGGCAGCTTTATTTTGGAGAAGCACTAAAAACAGATCAGATGAGGTTAAGGGGCTGTAATTGGTTACCCCTTATCAAGATGACCTGGCATCGAATATAACCTATATCCATTCAAACCTAAATCGAGAAATCAGTCTTCAGATGCCTTTCAATCATTATTCACCTGAAGGAATTCAGAGGAGAGAAAAAGAGCAGCACGATTGCTTCCATGAATTTGTGAGATGCAGAATGAATCAGAAAATTGGTGATAAAATGGAAATGGGTTCGAGCTTGACCGCATATGGTAGATACTGAGGATGTAAGATTGAAGCTGTGAAAAGGGGGTCTTATGGGTTGAATCTGGAAATAGTTTTGATCCTGAGACAAATCGAGAAAGAGAGAAGCGGCCATGGATCGATGTGTGAGAGAGATTCAGGGAGAGAAATTGTGTTGCTGTGTTTTGATAGAGGAATTCAGAGGAGGTGAAATTACGGTGTGAATCTCAGATGGGTTCTTGATTAACCCAGGTTTTATCTGATGGTTGGAAGTGGAGGAGTACCGGTCTAGGGTTTATCTCGGTGAATGTTTTATGAGCCTGTGATGGGAAATGGATGAATTTGAAATCGAGAAGAATGGGTTTGTTTTTGAGGTCGATGGAGTTGATGATTATGGAGATTCGGATGATGGCTTAAACCGATGGTGGTGGAAGTATGGGTCCGAGTTCTTTGATGGTGTTGAGTAATATCAGGTGATGAGGTCTGTGGTGAAGCTAAATTACTGGGAGTGATCCATTATTAGGGTTGTGGTAGTGATGTGCTGAATAACAAGGCTGAGCCAGTGGTGGTGATTATGTAAAGTGGAGTTGAAATGGGTTGAAGTTGCAGTCAGTAGCGCAATGATTATGTAGCCGACAACAAGATGCGGTGAGGCTTATGGTTGAGTCTGTTGGTGTTATGAGATGGAAAGGCAGGAATGCAGTGATGTTGGTTTCAGGCAAGAGAGTGAAGTTGGTTAGTGATGGCGGCTATGTAGAGCTGGGCTGGCTCTGGTGAATGTTGCAGGTTGAGCTAGCAGCTGGTTCTGTTGCAGTGAATCGTGCATGGTAATGAGATAATGGCTCTGGTTATGTTGCAGAGCTGTATAGGCCTGGTGGAAGCTGGAATGACAGGAGATGGCTCAGGTAGTTGGAGGAAGAGAAGAATGGGTCTGGCGCAGCATGGTTTGTGGCTGGGCAGAGTGGTTAATTGAGTTGCAGCTGCAATATGAATGTGAGTTGGTCTTGACTGCAGTGGGTTCGCTGGCTGTGAGCAGGGTTTGCGCTGAATTGAAGATGAGCAGATGAAGATGAATCTGAGAGAGAACTGTTGATGCTGTTAAAATCGAATACAAATGGGTTATGAACTGTGGTTGATTGAGCGAGTAGCGAGATGGGTGGAAGCCTGAGAAGGTTCAATTGCAGGGATGAAGGGAATGAATCTGTGAATTTGAGTTGTAAGTAGAATGGAGTTGGTAACATTGGCTTGATGTGCTATTGGTAGCTGTTGTTTGAGAACTGGAATGGTAGGTGAAGTCGAGTGAGTTTCTGAAGGTGGTGATGCTGCTGTAATGGGTTAGTGATGCGGATGGTGCAATGAGCTACAAAGGCTGTTGGTGTTGCAGATTATTTGAGCTTGAACTGGGAGATGATTGCAGCTCAGATGAAGTAGCAATAACTGAAGTTGTAGGTAGACTGAATGAGTCTGATGTTGGCAGTGATGAAAGATTTGGAGCAGTTCAGGGGATGGAGGAGCTGTGGTTGAATTCAGTGCAGGCATTGCAGTGAGGCCATGAAAGGGTCAAGAAAGAGCTGGGGTTGTGTATGAGAGTGTGGTGGTCTGATAAATTGCAGGTGGTGCATTGGAGCTGAAGTGCAAGATGTATGGCCATTATGGCTGGTGAAGCGCAATCATTGTGCAACAACACGGCCGGCGGCGAAAGCCATGGCAACTTAGCCGAGTCACCCGATTATGGACTCGAATCTCGACTCGGTTCGACTCGTGACCCAGACTTTGACCCCGATTGACTAACGATTGACTGTTAGTTTGACCTAAATCTTAACAGAATCTTGGACGGAATATTCCATCACCGACGACAACTTTCGGGCGGCCGGCGGCAACAATTCGGCTAGGATTAAAGCCCACAATCCCGATTTTCCAGCGAGCAAAAATTCAGAATTTTCTATGGACTTCTCTCATGGGTGTGAAGACTTGGGCTTGGAATTGGATGGAGAATTGGACTCAAATTTGGAAAGAGAAGGTGGAAGAGTTGAGAAAAGCTTGGAATTGGAAATTGAATTGCTAAAGGAAAAGGATTCTATTCCTTGGAAGATTTGGAGAATATTGAAGCCTATAAATAGAGAAGTTTTCTACAACTTCTACACCTCTCTACACACACCTCTACACACACATCTCTACACACACAACACTTTTCTTTTCTTATTCTTTGTGTGAACTCTTTAATATGAGTAGTTAATTTTATTGATTGAGGATGAATTCCTAGTTCTTAACATATAATTTGAGTTTTTGTTTTCAATTCTATCTTGCAGTTTTTTCACATAATTATCGTTTGTTTTTACTAATAGGAATGATCTTAATGACATTCATGATTGATTGATAGATTGTTTGGGTGGCCAACTAAATTGATTTGTCGATTTAATCTAAAGCTAGTGAAAGTTAGGAGATAAGTAATCGTTTCTTGACTCTTTACATAAGTAGCAAACACGAGACCTTGCGGAGGGATTCCGTGGAGCAATTGTGTGTGCAAACAACGTTAGCAAGTAGACCTTGATCTAAGAGTCTAACTACTAATATTAACCTAATAAGTTCATAAATCTTAATGCGTTTATTTAAATTACATCTAGAGTGAGCTACTACTAGGTGGTTTGGTAAATAGAATCCGGTAGTCGAGAACTTCCGTGTCCGGTGATACAAGGGATTTAGGGGTTTAGCACTGAGCTAGCTGCTTTACCTACGGTTGGTGATAATCTGTGACTAATAACAAGTAGAAAAGAACATAACTTTAATCATTGTTTCGTAACGAAGAAGGATTCCTTGATCTTGTCTCTCTTATTGCTTTCAACTTTATCTTTTAATTGCTTTGTTTATTTTCTTTTGCTTTTTACACCCCCCTTTCGTGACAATTTTTACAACTAGAATCTCGTGCTCCTCGTGGGATCGACCTTGACTACCCTATATTACTTGTTAATTAGGTAGTAAAGTATTAATTAATTTGTTGTGGTTACGACACGCATCAAGTATAGCTTCCCATATTTTTTCCACACTAGTATTTAGTGGTGGCATTTTGATTTCTTCCCATACTACTCTGTGACGTCGCTGCCCTCCATGATAATTTTGCCTTTGACTTCCATAAGTTTCTTGCGGATGATCCAGTCTTTGAATTTTGTTATTGCCGCCATGGTTGTAGTAGTTCCTTTCTCTCTCAAATTCTTCTTGATCACGGCTTCCCATGGTTACTATCTTTGGATGTCCATCATCTATTATCCTTTCTTGTTGACCTTGCGAAGTGCTCGCCACTGTGTTTATCAGTTTGGGTAATAAGCTTTCATTCGCAGCATTTGAATTTGTATTCGCAATTGGATATGATTCCATCTCATTTTGCCTTTCCTCTAAAGCAATATACTCCTCTTGAAGTTCTCACAACTCAGTCATCGTGATTGTATTCTTGACTCTAAAAATTTGAATATATAACAAATTGGTTGCGAACATAACATTTATGAACGATAGAATGAGATATCTTTCATCCACTCTTCCAGCCATTTCGCTGCACATTGTCTTCCATCTCACCGTTAAATGTTTCAAACTTTCGCCAACTCTTTGTTTTAGCCCGAACACATCTTCAATACCTGGTCGCGAAGAGTTGTTACTTATATATGCCCCTAAGAATATAGCTTGTAAATGGTTAAATGACGTGATTGTGTTTCTTGGTAAACCCTCAAACCATTTCAATGCTTCTCCTGTTAAACTTGATGCAAAGTATTTGCACAATATGGCATCAAGATTTTCCCATTGTAGCATACATCTCACATACGCTTTGATGTGTTGTATTGCGCAAGTTGTTCCATCAAAAATGCTGGTTAATGCGGGTAAATTGCACTTTGGGGGTATTCCTCCTAACTGCACCTCTAGCGTAAAGGGGGTTTTCGCAGCTTCTTTGATGGCCTCATCCAATTGTCTTCTTCCTCCTCTTCTTTTATTGTTCAACATTCCTCTCATCTCTGCCAACTCTCTTAAGATTTGTTCATTTACATCGGGGTTCGAATTTATTGGTCTTTGTAGCTCTGCCTCTCTCCTTCTGCGTTCATATCTATCTTGATTTTCTTGTTCAACATTTTCTTCTCTTCTTTCTCTGCGACTTTCTCCTCCATCTCGTTCACGAATTCGCACACCATTGTATCTATCATTTTCTCTTCTTGGTTGTCTATCAGCTCTCCTTTGTATTCTTTCATATTCTTCATTGATATTTCCATTGTTGCGATTTTGCTCGCGCCTTCTTTCTCGATTGTCATGATTGTTACGCCAAATTGCTTCCTCCAATTCCCGTTCTTCCATTTCTACTCTTAATCTTTCCCTTTCGCAAGCTAGACGCGCTTGTTCAATATAATGCTTTTCGATGTCATCTTCAATCTCCTTTTGTTTCCTCTGTGTTTCTCTCCCATGCAGTATTATTCTTCCTTCTTCCTGATTTTCTTCATCAATTGAACCATTTACTGCCTATTTATTTGATTTCCGTTATTTTGGACATTTTGTAAAATCTCAGGACGTGGAATACACACTATTTCCCTTCTTTCGCAGCATCCTTCATTGAGATTTGGCTCTCTTTCTAGATTTTCTTCATTAACATTTTCTACGGGTAATATTCTCCTCATATCATCTCTAACCGATCTTGATCTTGATCTGGTATTACTTATCGATCTCCTATTCTGCAATCTCATATTTTCCATTCTTAACTCATGGTTTTGCCTTGTTAAATTTGTGCGTTCTTCCGCTTCTAATCGTCTTTCTTCATGTATTGTTTGCCTCAACGTTTCTAATGATGTGATTCCTTCATTTCTATGAGCTGTTTCTCCCATCTCTTCTTGATTTCTCTCCTCTTGTCCATTATTTATCAATTGTTGCACTTCTTCTCTTTCTTCCATAGAATCTGATCTCCATGTATGCACACTCACTCTATCATAATCTATTACTCTATTCGGTGATGGTTGAATTGGTAGTTGAATTGTTGGTTGAATTGGTGGGTGAATTGGTGGTTGAATTTGGCCTTCTTATCTATCTCTTGCGTTTATTCTTGATGGTTCACCTACTTCATTTCTCCTTTCTCCAGCTAATCTCCCGCTTCTCCTTACAATTGTTGGTTGTTCTGATGCAATCCTTCTTCTAGCCATTTCTCAATTTTAGTAAATTGTTGAAAATTATTCGAAATTTGTTTCTTGTTACTCCTGATTCTTTCAATTCACAAGGTTGATCTTCTACTCAGTCCATGTTTCTAGCGCATATGTAATTGCAGGAAATCCCACACTACACCCCTCACTAGAATTTACTTAACTAATCCATTTGAAGATGAATAACTATAGATTTTATTGATTATTTTCTTGAAATGTTTACAAAGAAAGATAGAACAAAGCTAAAGAAATTACAATCACTCTAAATTTTCTCTCTCTCCTAATGACTTGCTTAACAATTCAAAAAGAACTCTCCTTACAACAGACTTACTCACCCCTTTATATAGGGTAGTACACGATGAGATGTGACTAAGTTGTCCTTTATTTTCGGGAATAACTCGTGAAGTATCGCAAGTGTACATATACCAATTCTCGCGACACTCCCAAATCTCGCTGAGTCCTCACATTCTTCTCATGCTCTGGCTGTCGTCATTCATTGCGTCATTTATTTTACTTCTCTGTGACTCCCTCGCGATATCGTTATTTATTAATCTCGCGAAGTATTAATGTCGCGATATTCTGATCCTACACCAGTTGCTCAACGTGCGGAGACTTGGTTGATTTTCCATACACTACTTTGTTAACTCCTTCAACTGATTGCACGACTTGCTCACATTCTCATCGTGTGTATGAACACACGTGCCGTAGACCGCCAGACCAAAAACCTAGTTAATATCCCCTCGTGTAACACGATTGATGTCTCGTGTGATTGTGGAGTCTCCAATGCAAACGTGTATTTAGTTAGTCAGTTGCCGACTTCATGACTTCATGGGACGATGAGTCCTTGTTTTGTTGAGTCGAACGTGATTTGGAAATGTTATGAGACTCATGAATTGAACATGTATGTTGAGATAGAGATATGATGTGTGAATAAGTTAACGTGAGCAAATATTGCTCATTCGATGAATTGTTGAATATTGATAGTTGAACCAATATTCTTTGATTTGAGCAAGTATTGCTCATCTGAGCAAATATTACTCGTTTGATGAATTATGGTAGCATGACCAAATAAAATATTAAATCAGAATACTGGCAATTGAACCGAGTATGATAAATAAAATGTTGATCACGGGATCAACGAAAAATTATTAGCGTTTGAATCTGGAATCATTAACCTTGGACTCAAAACCCTAATTTGATCAATTGATGATTTATTGATGGTTTATTGAGAATTAACCATAAAAGGAAGGACCCGCTACATGGGAATATGGGTCAACCATGTAGTGCCCAGATGCTCACGTGAGCAAATATCAAGATCTCCTGAAGACCATAATTTGTTGATGAAAGGATGATTAAATGCTGGTTTAATCATTTATTAAAATAATCTTTCAACCTTAGGTGATAAAACCCAATTAATTATGAAGAGATGAGGGACCGACCAAGGGGTCATGAAACTATCCCTGGGTGTTCACGGGATCCAATGATGATCGTTCTATGAAGTTCTAAGTTGTTTGGAAGAGTTTTGGACCTAATACGTGCAATTGTGCAAATTAGGTCAAATCATGAGAATACGTGGGACCAGCTTCTTGCAAGCCAAAGAGCCAACCTTGGTCGGTCAAGGTAACATGCTCACGTCACCAAAGTGTCGATATCTCATTTTCTGAGAATTTTGATATTTTCGGGTGTGCGTTTGAGCAACATTTTGAGAAAATATGAAGAAATCAGGGTTTTGCTGAAACCGTCAAAACCTTCATGAGATGAAGGAAAATAATATAAAATGAGGGAATCATGAAGTGTGACCGGCTATGGCCAAGGCATGGCCGGCCGGCCAAGGAGCCTGGTCCCACGGTGTTTTCCCTAATTTTTTATAATATATATATTCTTGATTTTAGGGAAATATGATAAAACCAAAGAGTTTGTTGAAACCAAGGAGTTTTGTGGAAACTCTTTTTTTGTTGAAATCAAAGAGTTTCCATGAGATTAAGGAAACAAAAATTCTCTATATAAAAATAGAGTTTTTTCGAGCGACGTGGTTAATCGGAGCTTCTGGTTGATTCTGGCCCCATCATTCTAAATTTCAGCCAATAGAATTTCAGAAAAAAAATTTTGAACCACGAAATATTTTTTTGACCAATCACAATTTCCTAAAATTACTAAATGTTATTTAATAATCTAAGAAACAAATATATGCAAATAAAACATTACCAAAATAAAATAAAATAAAATGTTTCATCATGATTTCATCATAAAATTAAATCAAAATTAGACCAATCATCAATCATATGATTTAAAAAAATATTCATAAGAAAAAATAAAATAAATAAAAAAACCAATGTCCAATGTCCATTTCTGATTTTTTAATAATAAAATCCCCTAATTACATCTCCAAACTATGGGTAAAAGAAAAATGCTTGCAGTTACACTTTCTGTTGGTATTAAGTAACTAAACAAAATCATAAACATGAACCTGAATAAAAGAAAAAAAAATTTACATCAGGAATTAGAAAAAAATACCTGATTCGGGGGAGTCACGAGCGCATAGAGCGAAGGGTTTGTTAATCATGTACAAATAAAAATAATACAAAACCATTAGGAGTATGAATTCTAAGAAGAAGAAGAAAAAAAACGATCAGCAACAAAAAGAAAAAAAATAAAAATCATTAGGAGTGATTTCCAAAGAAAAAAAAATCGTTATCATTAACAAAAAGAAAAAAAAAAGGAATAAATTTTGAAAGATACCAAAATAAATATGGATATCAAAATAAAAGGAAGAAAATGATTTCCAAAGAGAGAAAAAATCGTTTTCATTAACAAAATAAAATTAAAAATAGGAATATACTTTTGAAAGATACAAAAATAAATATGGATATCAAAATAACAAGGAAGAAAATGATTTCCAAAGAAAAAAAAGGTTATTATTAAAAAAATGGGAATATAATTTTGAAAATAAATATGGATACCAAAATAATAAGGAACAAAATATTGGAATATGATATTGAAATAAATGTGGATTTCAAAATAGAATAATACGTAGATTATTTCCTAAGAAGAAGTTTTTTTTTTGCAGAATTTTTTTGGTTTTTCAGCTCCCTATTTAAGGCCCATGCGCATATGCGAAAATCACATTTTTTTTCCCTGATGTTTTTTTGCATTCAATATGGAAACTCACGGTCATTGATTGATTTATTGGTTTATTTGATTCCAGGAAACAGGTTTATTTTTATGATCGTAGATTCCAAGCAACATCACGGTAAGAAACTTAACACTTTTGAAATCATGATGAACCCATTGTTTTTTCTTGTGTTTTTTTTTTTTGCGACGAAAGTTTATTTTTTGGATCGTCAACTCCAGGTTGCATCACGGTGATAAAAACTCATCACTTTTGATCTACTATTCGTAATATCGCAGATTGATCATGTATATGTATCAAACGGGATTTGAAGACCCTTTCGATTCCATACAGTGGGATCCAATTTACAAAATACATATTCAAAAGGATCTAAAATAAGATAAGAATGTGATGCAGAACAGTGGGTCGAGTTCCTTAGACTTGGTGATGGATGGGGGCGCCAACATTGAGAGTGGAGTGCGCAAGAGGAAAAATACATGTATTAAATTTTGTTTCATCTGAATGCTTTGATATTTTGTGGGTTTATAAACATAATCGTTGTTTTTTACCCTTACGTATGATCCATGCAGCAAGAAAATTCGTGGGTAGAACTGCGAAACCATCTATGGATATGGATCCAACGACTCATACTAGAGAGAAGAAAGAAGAAAATATTTCGATTGCTCGAAAGTACAGATGCAGGTTGTTTGATTTTATATTATTGTTATTTTTAATGCCTACAGAAAGATTACAGTCGAAAGTGATACCATGACAACCAAGTTGTGAACCAGAAGGGGCTAGGGTGAATCGCCATATATAGGCGTAAAAGTATAGTAGTGGAAACAAGCTGGAAAGCAAATTCAAGTCCAGGTTATTTCCACTGATGATTATATACATAATTTATTTCCTCTGTTTAATTATATTTGTTGATGGCTATGAGTGAGTTGGCGACTAATCCGTGAAGTTTATATTTGTTGTTTTGTACTCAAGGGGTGCTTAAGAGGAAAAGAACATTAGAGGAAAGTGATCTTAGATCCCAAAGTGGTTCAATATGGACACTGTTGAATATTCTAAAGGTAAGTTAATATTCATCGGGACTATACAGTTCTTTATTTTACCTATTTTGCATTGCAATTAACTGGAATGTTTTTATGTAGGCTCGACACGGAAAATACTCCAGTCGAGACAATCAAGTAGCCAAGGAGGATGATCCAAGTGAAAATAGACTTACTAACGGATAATTTGGAATTCAAGGAAAGCAAGGTAAATAAGTGATTGCGTACGCGATGCATGTTTCAGTTGTCATTAGTATGCAATGGGGTGAACTATTAGTGGCTAAATTCGTGGTGTATGTGGAAATTTTTAATTAGGACACGACTTTCACCTGCGAAGCCACAATACTCGGTTTGGTTGACGATCGAGTGTGGTATTATATGGCATGCCAAGAGTGTAATAAGAAAGTCAAGTATAATAAAGACAATAATAAATACAATCATCCTTGCTGCATAAATCCTTCCCCGCAAAAACTACAAACACGTAATGGTTGGAAGCGTTTGCAAAGTGAGTAAAATAGTTTATTGTGTGGAATCAGTTATGTGGAGCGTATTTTTAACCGGAACAATTATGTAACTACAGGTACATGTTAAATATGACAGTAAGGGACAAGAAGGGAACAACTGCAGTTTTTACAGCCATGGGATGGGCAACAGAAAGGGACCAATTATTTCCGCAAAAGCAGCTCCACTGTGTACCACTGACTGGTCCATTTTCACTTTGATATCCAATTTATTCCCTAGCCCAATTACCTAATCTCGAGGCAGCTTCATATATCAGGAATGAAGTATATATAAATCAACCAACAGACATTCTATACAATATCTGTAGGTAAGTTTTTCAAGTGATATTTTTGAACCTTATTACGGTTCCCCTGATCATCATCTTCTGCATGTAATTAGATCTATGTGTTCGCAGGCATGATATGCACCCGTTATATCCACTAGGATTCAAATTCCGTAGTGCACTACACCAAACCAATATTGTCCACCACTGGGAATGAGAGTTTCAAATGGGTATCCATTTAGGCATTTCCTATTTATATAAATTTGGATTATTAATTACCATATAAATTTTAGGTAGCTACATGGTATGGGATTATTACCATATCAATTTAGATCTTTAAGGGCTAGTAAATTTGAGTTGCTACATTGTCCAAATTCTTTTTCTTGCAAAAAGATGGCTTGCTTATCCTAAATAAGAATAAGGGTTTATCAATTTAAATAAAAATATGGAAACAAAATAAGATATCTCAAAATATAATTCAGAATTTAGATAAAATATTGAAACGAAATATGGAAAAAAGAAAAATTACACCCTAATTATAGTCTATATAAATAAACCAAATATAAGCCATTTTAGCACAAAACAATACACGTGATGAAGCTAGAAAATCTTCGTAATATATACAGGTATGAACATCACTACCTACACGCGGTAATAAAAAAGAATAGCAAAAAATGGCAGAAAACACCAGATTCACAAAAAGAAGAACAGAGAAGACTTGGGGAACAATATAAAAAGGAAAAATCATACTCCCTCCGTCCCTAATTAGATGAGATACTTGTAGTTTGCACAAATTTTAAGGCAAGGAGAAAAGTGGAGTATATTTAAGTATTTTTTACAATTATACCCTTATGGGCAAAAATTAGTAAAATTTAGAAACGATTTATCTCTTAAACTATACCACGGTTTTTTATAAACTTTATACCTTTGAAAAGCATTTTAACACACCTACGCAATGAATATAAACATGACTATAAAATTATACATATTTCTTATAGAAAAAATAATAAATTAAAAGGGTAGTTTTAGAAATATCCCTTTGGTTAGTGAAATAGCTCATCTATTTGTGGACAAAACTAAAAACCAAATAGCTCATCTAATTAGGGACGGAGGGAGTACAAAGAAAAGAAAAGAACTTCACAAAAAACAAAAAAGAAAAAGAAAAAAAGACATACAAAGATGCCGAGAGAATGATCTCCCACTGTGGTCGCCAATATGTAGATAGGGCAAAACGATTTGCTGGTTTTTACGGAATTGAGGAGACTATAAACGGGAGGAGACTCCTTGAACCGAGCGAAATATTGACCTCACACAGATGCACCGCAAGAAGGAGTGCTTTGAATTCGAGAGATCAATCTATAGTACTCGGCCTAAACCAAGACAATGGCCGTTCCAGAGTAAATTCGGTCACAAGATAGGATGGGTCGGTCTGTAGGAGGGAAGCTGAGAAATATGTGAGATCAATGGTGATCGAAGATTGTAGGTGTGTTGTGTATTTTAAAAATAAGATAAGTTATGAATGATTGAATTTGCTCCGTCGAGAGTTGGATTGGTAATCTCGTGTTGTCTGTTTGACGTGAGATCATCCTTGTTTCAATCATGATTTAGATTTATTTATATTGCTGGAATTGAAAACACCATGATCTCATGAAGTATAACAGTTGATGGAATCAAAGAATGGGGAAGTGGAAAATCGTGTTAAAACCAGTTACTCAACGTGCGGAGACTTGGTTGATTTTCCGGCCACTACTTTGTTAACTCCTTCAACTGATTGCACGACTTGCTCACATTCTCATCGTGTATGAACACACGTGCCGTAGACCTCCGGACCAAAACCCTAGTTAATATCCCCTATGTGACACGATTGATGTCTCGTGTGATTGTGGAGTCTGCAAGGAAGACGTGTATTTAGTTAGTCAGTTGCTGACTTGATGATTTCATGGGACGATGAGTCCTTGTTTTGTTGAGTCGAACGTGATTTGGAAATGTTCTGAGACTCATGAATTGAACATGTATGTTGAGACAGAGATATGATGTGTGAATAAGTTAACGTGAGCAAATATTGCTCATTCGATGAATTGTTGAATATTGTTAGTTGAACCAATATTCTTTGATTTGAGCAAGTATTGCTCATCTGAGAAAATATTGCTCCTTTGATGAATTATGGTAATTGAACCGAGTATGATAAATAAAATGTTGATCACGGGATCAACGTAAAATTATTAGTGTTTGAATCTGGAATCATTAACCTTGGACTCAAAACCCTAATTTGATCAATTGATGATTTATTGATGGTTTATTGAGAATTAACCACAGAAAAGGAAGGACCGGCTACATGGGATTATGGGTAAACCATGTAGTGCCCAGATGCTCACGTGAGCAAATATCAAGATCTCCTGAAGACCATAATTTGTTGATGAAAGGATGATTAAATGCTGGTTTAATCATTTATTAAAATAATGCTGAACCTTAGGTGATAAAACCCAATTAATTATGAAGAGATGAGGGACCGACCATGGGGTCATGAAACTAGCCATGGGTGTTCACGGGATCCAATGATGATCGTTCCATGAAGTTCTAAGTTGTTTGGAAGAGTTTTGGACCTAATACGTGCAATTGTGCAAATTAGGTCAAATCATGAGAATACGTGGGACCGGTTTCTTTCAAGCCAAAGAGCCAATCTTGGGCGTGGGACTGGTCACGGCATGACTGGCCGGCCGGTGGGCCAGTCCCCTAGCGCCTTGACTATTAATTTATTATTTTCTTTCCTATTTGCATAGGTTCATCGTCTCGTCGTATTTTGAAATACTTGTTTGTTCATTCGGTGTTTGTTAATGTATTATTTGTCTAATACATTTACACCATTTTAATTAGGGCTTACTCGAAGGTAACTCAGATGCCCGTGTATTGAATATTTATTACTAACCCATGGAATTCTCTTTGGGAAGAACCATAAATTGAAGTAACAAAATATTATGAAAGTATTGAATATTTTCCAGGGATTTGAATCTATTGATTTTGAGAATAATTAATTAATGGCTCTATACTAGTACGATCGTCTAGGAGCGTTAATTATTCAGGAATTGAGTGATATGAGCTTGTTGAAGCGTCATATTTCTTTCATATAGTCAGGGAAAACATTGTTACATCCTGAAGACGTTATTGCTCTATACTAGCGTGCAATTTGTCCAGAGCCGTCTAATCTTTCGATTCTATGTAGAAGTAATTATCGAAATTACTCAAGTATTCGTGAGATATGCCGTTGCCTCAGCTGAGAGACTACATATCTATATATACTCTGAGAGACAGTATTCTCAGTCAGATATTCTCATAGCATGATCTTTCATGCTTTCAATAAGAGACATGAGCCTCAATATTCGTCTGATTGCTGGATCACGAATACTTATAATTATGGGTTTACGATTTTAGCCTTTGCCGAAAATCCACCATCTACAAGTAGAAACTTTACCTGGCCTGGCTAAGTGGCAAATTTGCCACTTAGCCAAGCCGGTTTTCCAGTTTGCCAGCTCCATCGTGGGTGCAAAAATGGCAAACTATCAAGTTTGCCACACCCATAGGAACGCCTGAGAAAGGTAATAGGTTATTGTTTAAAGCACTAATACCTTGATTTGGTATAAAAAATGGACCTTGGTCTTGGTTTCCTCTTGGACCCTTCCTCATAATTTCCCAAACGTGAATTGCTAACCATTTGACTTGCTCATCTTGACGTGCCAGCTCTAGAGAGTCTTCAACACGAACACAACCCCTTTCCAGAACTAAAACCAATACGCCACTGTATATATTGGAAGCGTTTCAAGCTTGCATACAAAAAACTTCATCCCTTGGTGTACTGACCTACCGCTTCTCCAGCATTCTTTCTCTACTTTTTCTCCTACAAAAACAAACATAGATAATCAATATTTATAATAAAACGATTGTTTGTGCCTCGAGACGCAAAATGCACAATTTGGCATAAAATAGGACATTAAAGCACTTGAGGTGTGACAAACGACAACAAAATGATCAAGAATATGCATTATCAGGCACCGATCAAGGGACACTAAGCTTGCGCTTTTGCGTACACATATCCTTCGAGGAACTTAGCATAAGCCGCCAGCTTGCCTAATTGCTTCTAGTAACGAAAGGTTTATGGTAACTTTCTTAAAAACCTCCATTATGTCATTAAAGTTGGATTCATTCTTTGTTGGTACTAGTAGTTGTGGAAATGGGGCTCTAGGCATACAGTAGGGCCTCTCAGGAACCGAATTGGCATCATCAGAGATTTTATCAGTCTCCTTATCTATGGATGGTCCTGAGGGGTGAACTACTGTATGCTCACTATCGGGCATGGTAACCTTATTGTCTACAACTCTACCACTCCTAAGGGTTCTAATAGCATTCAATTGATGTGATGGTTTCTCTCCTACTTCATGAACTCCTCTAAGGTTAGGTTATGTTTGACTAGGAAACCTATCGTTATCTCTCTCACTTAAAGTCTTAGCTATTTGACCTACTTGAAGTTCTAACTTAGCAAGGGTCTGAGCATTAGTTTGAAAGTTATGCTTGGTTTCCTATTGAAATTAACATGGCTCTGTGCTAACATTTCCTGAGCTTTTGCTAACATCTTAATAGATTCCTCTAAGCTAGGCATTTTATTCCCTGGACCTGAAGAATTTTTATTGTAACCAAAACACAGGGAGTATTAGAATTACTAAACTGACCTTGACTCGGCCCTTAGACCACGAAAGGTTCTGGATGGTTTCTCCAACCAGGATTATAGGTTTTACGAATATGGGTCAAACTTTTGACGGTTATCGAATCTAGTGTTATTATAAAGAGCATTGGATTGCTCTTCAATATTTTGTCCTTCCCAAAAAGGCTCCATTCTACCACTAGTATGACCCAATTCTAAAGCTTCTTACCATTTTGCTATAGAAACAATTTTGGCATCTGATTCAAAGCCTCCTTCGACCCTATTAACGTTTCCTCTGCCTAAAAGAATTGTTTTCTAGGGTTCCCTACTATTTTCCCATTGTTGGGTCTTTTCGACGATGTCATTCAAAAATGTCATCGCCGCATCAACTGTTTGGTTTTCAAACCCACCTGTACACAAAGATTCTACCATGGTTGTTGTGGAATAATCTGAACCCTCATAAAGGATCTGAACTAGCCTAACCTTTTCTAAACCATGATGGATAATTAAACCTTTCCAAATACCTATACAAAGATTCTCCCTCATGTTGAGAAAACGTGCAGATTTGTGCCTAGTTGTTCAAAAAGGCAGATGTAAGTTGTTCAAATATTTCAATTGACCCGGAAGTCAAACTATATAGCCACGATTTGGCTTTATCTTTCAGGGAAAAAGGTAATAACCAAAGTTTCAAAGCATCATCATCAAGGTCTCTAATTTTTAGTCCAGATTTGAACACCAAACTGTATTAAGCCTCTACAAACACTAGCCTACTATTAGAACTTCGAACTGGAATGTAGTTGAGATCGGATTAAACTGTCACATCAATTCAGTTACACTCGCGCTCCTTGCGCCTCTAGAATCCCAGCATGACTCTATGCAAATGATTCCCTTAGCTAAGGTCCTTTATAACCTAAGAGCTGCTTCAACTCAATTGAAGACTTTAAACCAATCTGCCTCCCAAAGGTGATCCTATTTGTGATTTTCGTTCTGAGTAAATATCAAAGCGAGGTAGAAAATTGATTACAATAGATAAAGTCTAGCAAGCCTCAAAATACAGTCTTATGACCCCCGAAGAGCAGCCTAGATTATTATTCACCTCACAAGCCGAAACTTGTGGAATCACAAAGTCTGCGATGAAGATACTTTGTGATTTATATCTATCTTGTTTGAGTGAGTAGCTCAACAATCAAAACAAGATCAGGATACTCGAACTACTAAGATAAAGATAGTTGGACCTGGCTTCACGAATCCCCAGGTGAAGTCTTTTTAGTCGCTAAACCCTAGAAGGGTTTGAAGGAGAGGACGACTCTAGTTTACAATTAGGACACACAAGAATAGTGTTAGGTATTCAAAGATCCCAGTCGTTAGAGGTTCTCCTTTTATAAACTTTCAAGATCAAGGTTGCTTTAGGTTTAAGCTAAGATAACTCTGGAACCAAGCAATTAATAATCACCGTTATATGAAAAACGTGACTTGATATTAATATAACAGAATATATACTCTGGTTAGGATGGGCCGTAACCGAACCGTGTACAATGACTAGTTCATGTAGGTTAGCCGAAACTATCTAATTGAAAAATAAGCTTAACCATTTTCATATAACACTTATAAAACTTTTCTTGATCACACATATGATCAAAAATTTCTAGATAGTTTTTTATTGAGTTGCTCAAATGTTGATTATCTCGTATAAATAATATTGATGCATCTGAAAATATTCAACAGGGTAAGTACGTATACTGTACCCAACAAATTTTTTCCGATTTGCATATTGTGTATGCGTACCGCTCCCGGTTTACGAGTCACAGACTTTTTGTGGTATGGATACTGGGTATCACAAAGTCGCTGCCGAACTATAGTTATGCCGGTACGTGTACTAGGTGCATGTACTGCGGCTCCAGACTTATAACAGTTCTCCCAGTTTGTGACATGGTATGCATACTGTCTTGTATCCAGATTAACAATAGTTTATATCTCTCTAATAATCAATTGAAACATTCCCGAATAACATCAATGACACATATTCTTGTTTCGTAGGATATTTTCAAATGATTAAATCTTGAATCATAATTTAAGTCATGTACAATAAATTGTTCTTAACCAAATTCATCAAGTATGAACAAATGTTCTTAAGCTTAATGATGAGTGCCAAATAGTGCATATTTATACACCTTTTTATTGGCATTTTACTCATCTTTTGCGCTTAGAAATCAGATATTATCCCAGATTCTGTGTTTTCTTTGTTTTCAAGAATAAATATTTGTATTAATTAATTTTGTGTTTTTAGGTAATAAATAAAGTCAGGAGCGAGGAGCTAAAGAGCGAAGAATTGAGTCAAACATCTATGGAGCAGATAGCCAAAGCTCGCGCGCAAATCGCTTGCAACCCAACAAGGAAGACTTGGGCTAGAGCTACCCATGACCCGGATCCGAGCCCGTCCACTCCAACCCGTTGAGATCACACCTGGCTACATCCTACGGTCGCTTCGCCTTGCACATCAGCGTTTGATACTCCCGCTCCACAGCAAATCGCCTCAGTTCTCCCTCGACCGTTCAGATCTTCTCCAGCTAGATCCTACGCTCGCTGAGGCCTTCTCATCGTCCGTCGCTGTACCTGCCTCACAACAAAACGCCCCATACCCTATACCCTAGTCGACTACCTCATTCTTCTCTCCTTATTTTCTTTCTTCTTCTCTCCCGTCTCCATCAGACAACCCAGAGCAGAGCTCTGCTCTTCCGCCCACCTCCTTCACCCATACCACCACCAGAGCCATCACTACCTCCATCTCCCTACTATGCCATCATCATCAAGCGCGCCAGTAATACCTGCTACCCCTCTCTACTTCGAGTTATCTCTTTCTTAGCCTCTACCAACTTTAGAAGCTAATTTAAAGATAACTAGAAGCTAGGGTTTTTCCACAACAACCAAAGCAGAGCCGCCTGGCTTGAGAGAAGGGATGATTGTGAGTATGGTGAGAGTGTCTTTCAATTAATTTCAATTTTTAAATGAATTAGGGTTTGGTATTTGGGGATTTCTGTGCATGTATAAATAGAAAGAGGCAAGATGATTTTACTCACGCCCCGGATTAGCAGTCAGTCAATTAGGTTTAATTCTGTGTTCTTTGTTAATTTTATTATGTTTTAATTTAATTGCTACGGTTTCACTGAAACCCTAATTCCCAATTGTGTTTAAACTGTGTTGAATGTTCTTGAGAGCTCAATGTATTAGATAGCTTCAATTTTTAACACCTCAACCCTTTTTCTCTCACAGTGCATGCCAATGCCATGGATGCACTGTAGTTATGTTAATACTGAGTTGAGAGTGATTCGGATCTTGCTTCTAATTTTAATACTAATTCCCCTGACTAGTTGTGCTTAATTAGACAACTAGTACTTAGGGTTAGTGCTTTAGCTGCTATTTAAGTTATCACTAGGAGAAACTCCTAAATAGGTAGTAAAAATTGACACTTTATACTTACCTAAGCATAGGAACAAGACACTCAACTAGTTGAGCACATAGTAAGAATTCGGAGGTGGATTTGAAGACCTAGCAAGCCCTTTTTGCCATTGTCTATACCTTAGTTTAGGTTCACTTCACTACATTTCACTTGGCCGTATCGGCACAAACATGTTGTCACTTGTTACTCTTTAGAACCCGGTAGAGCAAGCCTTAGATCATACAAGAGCACCACAAGTCTCGTGGTTCGACCCGTTTGCGCGATAGGCGTGCACTTACGGTTTATCACCGAGCCATAATTTATACACATTCCGAGGCCTACCAAGTTTTTGGCGCCGTTGCCAGGACCGCGTGCCTTGCCTGATTTTAGCCAGTACTTCACCGAGATTCATCCTACCCCGTACATATTCGCCTGCATTGTAGTATAACTTAACCTTTCATCCTACCCCCGTACATCCGTAACTTAGCATTGTAAGTTTATTTGTCTGCGCATTGCATTTCTCCCCCGTACATATTCATATTGTATTACATCCGTTTTAGTGTAACTTGTAACTTGCATCTGTTTTAGTGTAACTTATAACTTGTCGTTAACCTTGCATCATCTTGTAACTTTATTTTCGCATCTTTTATAACCATCTGTTATTGCATTCCATTTCACATCCCGCATCTTACTTTTTGATCCGAGCTATAAGCTTCATGGCCTTGTAGCTTAGTGTTAGTGTAACTCTTCAAGCCCCCGTGGACAGGTCCAACTACACCCTGCCTACTTTGTGACCTCCAATCACTTATTGCTAAACCTGCATATTAGGCTAGCCGAATCTCGTGTAGTGGTTCTGTTAGTGCATCTCGTGCATCTGTGCACCTTGTTGTGTCTTGAGCATCGCACAACCGAGAACCGACCATCTCTCTTGAGCAAGGTGTGCTTGTTTGTGCTACCCGTGCTGAGCAAAGCCTAGGAGGCCAAGAAAAAGCGCAAGGCCTGAGCCACAAAGCTCTGAGCAAACTACAAACTCAGGTAAGTGACTCCATGACTCCACAGAATATGTTAAACTAGCATACACCCTTGTGTGAGCCTGTGTGAAACCACCTTGCTAGCCCCTGAAGCTGCAAGTGTTGGGTCATAACTTGGAAGCCAAGTTAGCTGGGCATAACCCATTGACCAGTGCACCTTGCACATTCTCTGTATAGCCTTGTGCTTGTGCTGCCAAATCTACACACCATGTGAGCCTTGTGAGCCATCCATGCCCTGTGAGCCTTGTGAGCTATTTATGCATGCTTGACCCGGGTGCTAACCCTGTGAGCACCGTGAGCCATCTACCACCCTGCTAGCCCCCTGAAGCAGCAAATATGGAGCTACCCTGCTGGCTTTGTCATAATTAAACCCTATGCATCTGCTTTGTGAATTGCTGAGTGCTCCATCTGCTTGTGACCTTATGCATGCTTACATTGTGCTAACCTCGTTGGAGCCCACCCGAGCATACCCCGAGCTCGCCCGTGACTTGTGTGAATCGCCATCCTAGGTCATTTGTATTGCTCCGTGTTATATGAGCACCTAAATCTGTGCTGACAAGCAAACCGAACCCACCAAAAACCTAGATCGAGCCGCACTCAAGGCTCGCATATAAGCCAACCCGCATAACCACTGAGCTGTTTTACTTTGGTGAAATTGTGTGTTGCTCTGTGTTGTTCTTTGCACTTAAGCCATCATAAGCTGTGCTGTGCACTTGATAGCTCTGTCTTGACTGGCATCCCTTTGAGCTCAGCTCCCTGTATTGTTAAAAGCACTGGGTACTTGACATATGCTGATAATGGTTGTGTCTTTATGATTCTAAGTCTGCCTTGCACAAACTAGAAGCCCACACTACTCGAGCCAAGCTCCAGCCCCTGAAGGCCGTGAGCTTGAGCAAAGAACCCACATAACCAGCCCTGAGCATACCTCTGAGCCGTGGCTCAATTCCATTGCACTCGTAAGTGCACTCTGACCTTGAGCCGCATCTTGTGCATTGCTTGTATGCTCCCTCGAACTAATGCTAGATCAAACCCCGGCTCAACCGAGCTTGTTGAGCCATCGCCTTGCACCATTTGCATGCTCGTGAAAACAGTAACCAATCTATCTGTCTTTGTCTTGGCTGTGTTTTAAGTTTGAGAAATTATTTGTGCTATTCTCGGCCGGGCTCCGCACTTAGAGCCGCACTTAGAGAGTTTGGTTTGTCTTGTGTAGTTCAAAGATAGCCTCGTGGCTGTGGTAATGTCTCAGGCTTGAAATTACTTGAAAATTGCTCACCTGTGCTGAGCATAAACCAACCAAGAACTGCACTTGAATCCAAGCTGTGCTGTGTCAATTCTGTGTGAATTTGCGATTACCTGTGCTGTGCTGCTTCCCATTTGTGATTGCTGAGAAACCAAGCTGTGCATAAACTGTTTTGCACACAATCTGTGCACAATCTTTGCCTAGCCATCTTTGTGCATCCGTGCAGCAGCCTTCTTGATGCACATTCGAGCCCAACACCCCAAACTGTAAGCTGGCCGCATATAATCATTCCAAAAAAACCAGCCCATTTAAAAACCGAAGCCCAAATCTTTGGCCGTGCATCTGGCTTTGTGTGATTCTCACTATGCCGGCTTGTCGCGAGCCGGGTTTCTTTCATGGGCTGCTCACAATCAAACCACTGGGCTGTACATTAACCTGGGCTACTGAACCAAACTGAGCAGCTGGGCTGCATAAGCTGAAGCCCGCATCATCTGAAATTCTTGGCTCAACTCACTAATGGGATGTACTTCCCCATTTAAACCAAAGCCCACAAAACCAAACAGCTAATCCCCATAAACCAAATGAAACCCATACAAACCAAATTCCCACCTAAACCAAATTCCCACCTAAACCAAAGCCCATTTTCATGTTGATGTTTATGTACATTATCTTTTGGGTTGACCCTCAACTCTTTAGATTATTAGTGTATGGTAAATTTTTGTATATAATCCAGTAGGACTTGTTAAATTTTTCCTTCTTGAATCGGTTGAGTCTTCTTGTGCATTTTTTGTGCTAATCCGATATGATCACCACTGAGAATGTTGGATTTTGCCTTGATTAATGAAGCTCAACCTTGCTCCCGCCGACATCCCGTAATTTCTTCCCTTTTCTCTTATCAAGATAGTTCTCTCGGTATGTGACTTGTTTAAAATTTTTCTATATATGTCGACACATTGAGGACAATGTTTGATTTAGGTTTGGGGGTGCATTTGCATTTAGAGTTTTTAGTCTTTTATTTTATCTTTTAATTTTACCAAAAAAAAAAAAAAAAAATTCAAAAACCCTTTTTGTAAAAACCTCCAACTTTTAGAGATTTTAGAGTCACTAGCATGCTTCTAGCTATGTTTACATAGAGATTGGACCAAATAACAAAAGTTAGAAGTTAGGAGAACACAATCGGGTTCCTTAGTTGATTAGAGCGTTAAAGTTGGATTTAACCATACAGGAGGGCGAATTAGGTGCTGTTTAGATATTCGGTAGTAGAATTGTGATCACCCATAGTGGAGACTACCCAATTTACATCAAGTGAGGCACCAACCTTCAATTTTTTGCAACTTTCTAGAAAAGCTGTTAGAGTGTGTGTCACCGTACGTAAATTCCGGGTAGGAATGGTGAGCTACCCAACTTCGCACCATTTTCAGCACTACTTTTGATCTCTTGAGTGCTAGTTTTTGTCAATCATGAGGGTGACGTCTAAAGATGAAAACTTCTTCTAAATACCGATTTGCAGTTAGCATCACTTCTCTCAATCAGAAGACCCATAGAAACACATCATCACAAGAAACGGAGCATCATCGAGAATATGGAAAGAAAAATTGATATAGTCCAAGGTTTTTGTGCAACAAAGAAAAGAAAATAGGATGAGAATTAATAAAATTAATAAAATCAAGACAATACAAGTTGTGGAAAAATTGAGTGATAAAGTCCTTTGTCCATGGAGTTAGTTGTGTCATTATTTGTATTTTTACCATCACTTTTTGTAATAAAAAAAAAAAAAAAAAAAAAAATCAACAAAAAAAATCAAAAAAAAAAAAAAAAAAACCAAAAAAGTATTGTAGTTTATTTTTGCTACCACCATGGTAAAGAGAGTTCAAGAAGAAAAATCCAAACAACAAGGAAATTGAGTAGAAAAGTTAAAAATTGTCAAGTTTTGTGAAGTTTAGAAGTTCGTCATCAACATTTGAAGACCGAAGACCGAAGATTGAAGACGTTTCTATGGTTCTTATGAGAGAGTGATATTAATTGCCGATCGGATGAGAAGTGAGTGAGTACTCCCACCCCTTGCTAATGGTTGATTTCCTTTCTTAGAGATCATCAGAAAAAGTTTCTTTTTGTCCACACTTCTGTGGAGTCTCCATTTTATTTCGGAAGGTTATCCTTCTTAACTACAACGTGTGCACGGGATTTCTCTCTTTACTCCCGCCGCACACATGAGAGACTAAAAAGCGATCTTTTTGAGTGCAATTATCATAAAACCTTAATGGTGAGGCGAAGTTGAGACTTATGATCACAATCGAATCCGAATTCTTTCATATGGTATGGTTACTTCTCGCTCAAGACTTAAGGATGAGAATGCGTTCTTTGGTAGTTCTAACTTCATGTTACTAGCATGCGAGAAACTCTATGTCCTCATAGCTTCTAGGATGCTTGAGACTCTTTTACACTCTGAAGTTGGAGAAGGTTTTGTGGGTACACCTCTGGTAAACCCTCACGAGACTACAACTCGTCCACTAGGGACACCTAGGGGTTTAAAGGCTTAGTGCATACGCTAAATGCATTCGAGAGACCTACGACAGTGGTATAGTTAGGATTTCTTCATTTCTGTTTCGCTTGAGGACAAGTAAAATTCAGGTTTGAGGGTATTTGATGAGTGTCAAATAGTGCATATTTATACACCTTTTTATTGGCATTTTACTCATCTTTTGCGCTTAGAAATCGATATTATCCCGCATTCTCGTGTTTTCTTTGTTTTCAAGAATAAATATTTGTATTAATTAATTTTGTGTTTTTAGGTAATAAATAAAGTCCGGAGAAACTGAGGAGCTAAAGAGCGAAGAATTGGAGTCAAACATCTATGGAGCAGATAGCCAAAGCTCGCGCGCAAATCAGTTGCAACCCAACAAGGAAGACTTGGGCTAGAGCTACCCATGACCCGGATCCGAGCCCGTCCACTCCAACCCGTTGAGATCACACCTGGCTACATCCTACGGTCGCTCCGCCTTGCACATCAGCGTTTGATACTCCCGCTCCACAGCAAATCGCCTCAGTTCTCCCTCGACCGTTCAGAACTTCTCAGTTAGATCCTACGCCGCCGAGGCCTTCTCATCGTCCGTCGATGTACCTGCCTCACAACAAAACGCCCCATACCCTATACCCTAGTCGACTACCTCATTCTTCTCTCCTTCTTCTCTTTCTTCTTCTCTCCCGTCTCCATCAGACAACCCAGAGCAGAGCTCTGCTCTTCCGCCACCTCCTTCACCCATACCACCACCAGAGCCATCACTACCTCCATCTCCCTACTATGCCATCATCATCAAGCGCGCCTAGCACACCTGCTACCCCTCTCTACTTCGAGTTATCTCTTTCTTAGCCTCTACCAACTTTAGAAGCTAATTTAAAGATAACTAGAAGTCGGGGTTTTTCCACAACAACCAAAGCAGAGCCGCACAAGCAGAGAAGGGATGATTCAGAGTATGGTGAGAGTGTCTTTCAATTAATTTCAATTTTTAAATGAATTAGGGTTTGGTATTTGGGGATTTCTGTGCATGTATAAATAGAAGAGGCAGAAGATGATTTTACTCACGCCTGGATTAGCCAGTGCAGTCAATTAGGTTTAATTCTGTGTTCTTTGTTAATTTTATTATGTTTTAATTTAATTGCTACGGTTTCACTGAAACCCTAATTCCCAATTGTGTTTAAACTGTGTTGAATGTTCTTGAGAGCTCAATGTATTAGATAGCTTCAATTTTTAACACCTCAACCCTTTTCTCTCACGGTGCATGCCAATGCCATGGATGCACCGTAGTTAGGTTAATACTTGAGTTGAGAGTGATTCAAGAAGATCTTGCTTCTAATTTTAATACTAATTCCCTCGACTAGTTGTGCTTAATTAGACAACTAGTACTTAGGGTTAGTGCTTTAGCTGCTATTTAAGTTATCACTAGGAGAAACTCCCTAAATAGGTAGTAAAAATTGACACTTTATACTTACGGCATAGGAACAAGACACTCAACTAGTTGAGCACATAGTAAGAATTCGTGAGAGGTGGATTTGAAGACCTAGCAAGCCCTTTTGCCATTGTCTATACCTTAGTTTAGGTTCACTTCACTACATTTTACTTCAGCCGTATCGGCACAAACATCTGTTGTCACTTGTTACTCACTAGAACTCAGTAGAGCAAGCCTTAGATCATACAAGAGCACCACAAGTCTCTGTGGTTCGACCATTTCTTGCCGCGTCTCCGATAGACGTCGGGCACTTGCGGCTTATCACCGTAGGCCATAATTTATACACATTCCGAGGCCTACCA
>JAJJWW010014851.1:0-55258 GCA_023531295.1 Papaver armeniacum
ATTGGTTCATCTAACTTTCAAGAACTATATGATTGATCAAGTAACACTCAATCACAAATCATGGGTTTAACGGTTCTACCAAAACAAGTTTCAGTTCTACCTCCATGTGAGTACTGTGCATAGTCACACTAGCTTACCAAACTTAGGTTGACTAGGTAATCGGGATCGGTTCCCCCACATATATGGTATCTAACTTATATGTGTTGCACATATCCATAGGATGGGTTCCCGTTTCTGCTATAAACCTTGCTTCACCTCATACAAGGATCAATTCCCCTTAGTGATGTGTTGCACCTCTTCATAGAATCGGTTCCCCTTTACCCAGATTCGGCATTACACACACAAACTCGATCATACCATCAGTGACTACTTAAGATCGATGTCACTAATAAAAGTCATAGTAGTACATAAGTCAGGACTTATGTGAATAGTTTTACCAAGAACACAAACAAGTCATGAACGGTTATACTAATCACACATATTAGTCGTTCATAAGATATGCAATGAAGAACAGCCCCAATAACGCCTGGCGATTTCCTTTTCGGTTCACAAAAAAAGTTCATGAACTTACTTCCTTAAAACACATGTAAAACATTGTTTCCTAGGATGAAATCCTCGCCTCATACCCATATATAATCACAATACACTACAAGAAAATGGCTCTATTGCCTCATTATGTTGCCACACATCTATAAATAATGTGGCAATAAGGGGGGGTTTAGCCTCACGCCATAGCAGGTGTGGCATTAAGTAAGAGTTTTTGCTACACATGTGAACAGACGAGGCAAAAGATACTTTTTTGCCTCATGTTATTTTTTAAAGACGCAATAGCTTAATTTCTAGCCACATAGCCGTGGCAACAGGTTTAAACAATGTAGAATAGGATAATTAATAAATTTTAAATTCTCTTTTTAAGGATAAAAGCATTTATTAAATATTCATTTTCTTTTTTCAATAATTTCATCGATTAAATTATTACAATATAATAACAATAATATCCGGTTAATTAGAAAAGAAAAGAAATCACGTGATTCACGTGCTTTTTTTTTTTTTTTTTTTTTTTTTTGGAAAACCCTGGATACGTGTATTCTTGGTAGTATCGAATAGCCCAAATCTCATCTTTCTTCCCCAGTGCAATCTTCCATACCCTGTGCAACTTAACCCTAGAACTTGATTTTAGTTTTTTCCCACATCCACAGCTAAAATCATCTCGACTTGTTTTGTATTCAAAGTAGAGGAAAAAGAGAATCTCGAAGGCTCCCAATATCAGGTATTATCAACTCTTAAAACTCCATGTTTGTTTGGTAAATTTTTGATGTTAATCTGATAGATTGAGATAATTTGAAATCTGAGTTAAGTTTTTTGATTGTTGGACGACGACCGAATGGAGGAGTGTATCTGTCGGTCACACATTCTGTGCAAAAACAAACGAAAAAAAAGTTAATTTCTTGAATTTTAGAATCAAATCTAGGCTATTGATGAAATTGATCATGGATTTCAATAAAAGACAATCGAATGAAAAAATTACATGTTCAAAGTCCATCAAAGGTATGCCTAGAGACTCGAGAGTTGAAATTGAGCTTATTAGTTGGGAGTATGTTTCGTGGTTATATCACAATGATACATCTCTCTGCATACCACTTGCTGGTTATAGTTTTATGTTTGGTATAAGCACATTAAAAGAACAAAGTTTCAGTAAATTCACCAACTAGTCAAATCCGTGGGCCTAAGAGTTAGATTGTACTGTTTTTTCCACTTGCTGGTAATAGAGTTAAACAACTTCTGAATTACCCCCACTTGCCTACAACGACCATGGCAGGTCTTATAGTCCTGCAGCAATAAGTAGGTCCTAGCAGATCAGTCATCTTTGGTCTGGCTGCACTGTAGAAATTTTGTTTCGTTATTATGTTTTATGTTCACTTCTTCCCCACTTTGTAAGTAAGCAAATGTCAACTTTCTTTGGTTGTATATGAGAAAGTCATTTTTCATCTTGTTGGGATTTTATAGGAGATATATTTCTTCCCATTCCGATCATGCATGCACCAGCAGAGCAGTTCCTTATTCTGAGGGCCTTTGGTGCAAGATTATGTTGTTTGTGCCATTTGTTTAATGGTGGCCGTTTTGTTGGTCTTTAGTCATATCAGGCAGGCATTTCTAAGAACAGTTTGAGCCCGACTCTCAAACTGGTGATTTAGGGAGAACATTGTTGAGTTTGATTCTTGCTTCTCAGGTCTCCTTCCCTGAAATACGCAACCCATCATTCTGATCTCGTAATAACTTTGAAACAACACACATTCATCGATTTAAACAACAACAACAAGCTTTCTAGTTTCCTAACTTCTTGACATCAATGTTGAGTTTCTCTCAATGTAAACTGAAATACAGCAGGAACCCATCTTATGATTGAATAAGTCGTATCTTATGTGAAAGTAATTTCATAATCTGATAAGATAGTTGGATTTTTAAGATTTTTTGATGAGTTTAAGGTCTTAATCAAATTGGTAAACTAATTTTGGGATTTTCTAATTTTGCAGGTGCTAGTTGTTTTGTCATTGTTAAGCTTTGTTAAGCTTAGATGGATAAAAGTTGGATGCAGAAGGGTAGATGCCACCCTGACTATTTCCTTGGCTGCGATGAATTCATAAATTTTGCTTGGTCTCACCGTACTCCCGATTTAGGTGAGAGTATTTTTTGCCCCCGTTTGAGATGCAATAATGTGAACTGCTTGGGTAGAGATGTGGTGCGAGAGCACCTTCGAGAGAATGGAATAACACATAGTTACACTCGTTGGACAAAACATGGTAAACCTGAAGAGCTAGTTAATAATATTGAGGAAGAAGTCACAAATGTTATAGGTGGGGGTGATATGCATGGGATGTTACAAGTGCGTTCTGAATCAAGGTTTTTCGTTGGGATGATGAAGTTCCACAACAAGCCAATACCAATGGATCAAGTTAGCATGATCGTGTCCAGATGAGCCGAATGAGGAGGCCCTGAAATTTTATAAGTCGCTGAAAGATGCAAAACCACCGTTATTCCCCGGATGTACAACAACTTCGAAGTTATCTTTTCTTGTGTCGATGTTACACCATAAGTGTACTAATGGGTTGAGTAACAAAGCTTTTGACGAGTATTGTACTTTATTAAGGTCCACGAAAGCTTTTAGGACAGCAGTATCCCAAAGAATTACTATGAAGCAAAAAAACAACTTCGAGATCTTGGTATGAAATGTATTAAAATAGATGCATGCCCAAATGATTGTATGTTATATTGGAAGGATAATCGTGATAAGGAAAGGTGCGACGCCTGTGGTGAATCTAGATGGATATCAAGTACATGTCAATATGGAGAAGAAGTAGCAAGTGGAAAACAGAAAATCAAGAGAAAAGCTGCCAAGGTTTTGAGATGGTTTCCGTTAATACCACGACTTTAAAGGTATTATATGGACCCTAAAACCGCAGAGGATATGATATGGCATGATAAAGAGCGTACCAAAGATGGTGTTTTAAGGCATCCCAGACTCGCAATGTTGGAAAACCTTGGACGAAAAGCATCGGGTATTTGGCTCGTAACGTCGCAATGTTAGACTTGGGTTGGCAAGTGATGGGTTCAATCCTTTTGGTGTTATGGGTACGGGTCACAAGACATGGACCGACTTTTGTTACTTCTTATAATTTGCCGCCAGCGAAGTGTATGAAGCAACCCTATTTTATCATGTGTCTTCTTATTCCTGGGCCTAAGGGTCCTGGGAATAATATTGATGTATACCTACAGCCATTAATCGAAGAGCTAAAGGAATTGTGGGAAAAGGGAATTGAGACATATGATGCTTATTCCAAGCGTAACTTCCAAATGCGTGCAGCTCTCTTATGGACCATTAATGACTTTCCAAAGATATGCCAACCCGTCGGATGGAGTACTAAAGGCTATCTCGCTTGCCCATGTTGCCACAAAGATACAAGTTCAAGAAGATTGCGAAATGGGAGAAAAAACGTTTATTTGGGGCATTATTTGGATTCACAAGTGGAGTTACTTTCGATTTTCCAAATTCAAATGAATTAGTAGTCCACAATTCTCCGAGAGATCATTCGAAAATAATTCGGACGAGGTTTATACACTACGGTTATGGAGCTGATATCAATTTCATGTATTTTTATTTTTGTGATCAAAGTTAACTAGCTAGCTTTCAATTCTTCGATTAATTTTCAGTTTCCGATGAAGACGATTTAGATTTCATTATTTGGATTCACAAGTGGAGTTACTTTCGATTTTCCAAATTCAAATGAATTAGTAGTCCACAATTCTCCGAGAGATCATTCAAAATAATTCGGACAAGGTTTATACACTACGGTTATGGAGCTGATATCAATTTGATGTATTTTTATTTTTGTGATCAAAGTTAACTAGCTAGCTTTCAATTCTTCGATTAATTTTCAGTTTCCGATGAAGACGATTTATATTTCATTATTTGGATTCACAAGTGGAGTTACTTTCGATTTTCCAAATTCAAATGAATTAGTAGTCCACAATTCTCCGAGAGATCATTCGAAAATAATTCGGACGAGGTTTATACCCTACGGTTATGGAGCTGATATCAATTTCATGTATTTTTATTTTTGTGATCAAAGTTAATTAAAATTAGAATAAAATAAAAATTATAATTAGAATAATTCGGACGAGGTTTAATTAAAATTAAAATTATAATGTCATGACTCCTGATTCGAGAGAGTTTGTGTTTAAGAGGATAGGGTTTGTTATTCAAAAAGGGCTTGTGGCGCAGCTTGTTGCTCGCTTTCCTGCTATGTAATAATCGTAGTTAGTGTTTTAAATTTAGAGAATCCGTTTAATGATAAGAAAAATAAACAAAAATAAAATAAAATTTGATAAAAAAGAAAAGGAAAAGAACAACATAACAAATATTTTGTCTTTGTATATGCACAGATGAGCCACGTACTAACAAAGTTATGGAAGTGGAAGCCACACGTAACAAAGGCATAGAATGGTCCGTCATTAGAAATTAGGATTAAAAATGTTCACTTTTTTTTTTCTTGTTTACACCTGGCCTTACCTAACTAATACACGAGACTTTCAAGTTTCTTTCTTTCTTCTTTTCTTTTTCTTTTTCCTTCCCAAAACAAAGGTGAGAGAGCCGGAGATAACGAGGATAGATTTTGTGAGGTATTTTCGCTTCAAATTAGGAAAGTTAGTTGGAGGAAAAGGGGAATTAGGGGTTATTCATATAAGATTTGTCTGGAATTTTGGAAATATTTCTGCATCTCCGTAGGATGAGAATCTGATGAAAACAAGACGTATTTTGAGAAGAACATCTAGCGGGAATAATCTCGGTCAATTCTTTTTCGATTCGAACCCTAATATTTTCATTCTGGGCGGGATGAAATCAAAAGAAAATCGTTTTGGGCGGGATTATTCGCGCTTGGTGTTTTGGAGTATCTATAAATTGAACCCTAAAATCAGTCCAGGGATGTTAAGAGATGCACCTTTTATGAGGGATTATCAGTTCCGAGATTAAAACATCAAGGTATACCATTTTTATGCTTATTTCAATAGTTAAATAACTTCCAATCGATCATAATATGTTGTTCTTTTTTATTAACAGATCTACACAGTTCTTCGGATTGATTTGATTTGGTTTTTTCACTCTCCAGAGACTCATTCAGGTCATTTTCTCACATCCGCTCTGAATTTCAATTCTAAAAAGGGGTTTTCTTAATTTGGGTTTTCGATGTTCTGATATTTTTTTTATAATTTTTTTTTTTAGGGTTATTTAATTTGAAGATGGAATTTGAGGAAGAGTAAGTTTTCAATCTCTATTATATATCTTTCCCTTTCTTATAAGGTTTCTGTGGTTTTGGCAAGATTTTTTTTGTTTGGTTCTCATATTTGATAGGGACATTTTGAGTATTAGGTAAGGATTGTTCATCTGTTTTGTTTCATTTCTTGTTTGGATTTGATTTTGTTTAATAATTGCCAATTGTGTGTAGATGTGATGTTTAAATCTTGTAAAGATTATGTCCCATGAAGTGAGTTAATTGGTGGCTCTTGTCATAGCTAAAGATCCTCAAATTACCATCCGAACTAAGTCGAAATAGTGATAAGATGGCGTTGTATTTTGGTTACGCCAACCGCATTGTCCATCATTGGGTTTATCCGGAACACTAAATTGTTAAAGCCATCAGACCAGTAGGTAGCCTTGAAGGTTATATATATTTTTAAGCCCTCCATGTAACCAGGTGTTACACCATAGTAGGCCACCGCCGGGTTTTCTTGACAGGGGGACTTTGTAGTATAAATTTATGAGATGTTCTTCCAGTACCATACTATAAGTTCGGGTGTAATTGCATTTATGTTCACCCTGTCTCAATGCTAGGAGAGGTCAATTAGTACCTAAGTCTGTTCCATTCACCATGTTACTTATTTTTGCGGATGAATTGTTTGTTTTTCATAATAACTACGCTTCCATAAAAATTAATTATCCTAGTCCTGTTCCTAAGTCTGTCTTGGTTCCCAAAAATTAGTTGTAATAGTCATCTTTGCTCCTAAGTCCCAAGGTCTCAGAAAATGATACTATAATATGTGAAAGTCAATGGAAAACATGCTATATACTAAAGCAAAGTACAAGGAAAAGGAGCTGCAAATTGAGTAAGAGAAGCCATGTAGTACATTAGATGCATTAGGTTCGTAATCGCATGAATTGTTGAATTTGTTTCTTTGTAATCAGGACACGTAGCAAACCCGAAATGCTTCTTTGAAAAGTTTACCTACCAGCTTCCTCCTCCATATAAAATTTAGGTTCATATCGTACTTAGGTTATGCGTAGTTGAGACTAGTTTAGTTGAATATTATACCTATTTGCTTCGTTTTAGTGTTGCCGCTCAAAACTCACTCTTTTCTTATATTTACGTATGAGCTCCTTGATTAGATGTGGCAATTACAAATTAGCATATCCAGCAGTTCTAACATAGATTCCAATCTGAGTGTTCTTCTGATGTATGATTATAAAGGAAACCTTGTTGTTTTATGCAGGATGGAATATCAACAAAATGGGGAGCAAGGAGAGCATTCCAATTCCGAAACTGCTGGTGATTTTTTTTTTTTTGGTACTATTATGTTTAGATGTATTTTTAGTTAACCGTGTACAAAATGCCTACGTTACTCTCTAAGCAGTTGTTGTCCACCGAGAGAGAAAGGTGCGAGGTGATACCACATTTGCATCTTTCATTGGAAAGAAAAAAAATGAGAAAGAAAGGGAAATGGTTGATTGGGATACGAAAAAAGATAAACCTTGTGGAAAAAACCAAGGGAAATATTCCGGTGTCATTGGTGTGTTGCTTAAACAATTTCTCCGTTGGAACTGGGAAAAACCTTGGAATTTGCAAGATGACAACGCTAAAGATTAGTTGTGGGCCGAACTTAAGGTGAACATACTGCAGGTGAACTTAAGTATTGTTTGTGTGACTTATGAACCTAATGGCAATTTTTTTGTTATATTCATTTCAGGATTTGTTTGTTGTTGATGAATGTCATAAACAAGGTACCATTGCCTATTCTTTGGTGGAATATTTAAAGACAAGAAGGCTAAATGGAAAAGGAAACACTATAAGCTCACAAATACACATGCAATGAATGTGAAAGATAAACCCAATTCGTTAACCGAAGGGCAGTGGAAGTCTCTTGTAAAACTTTGGGATAGTGAAGGGCATCAAGTAAGTTCACACATCTAAAATGTTTGCATTTAAGTTCTGTTAAAACATTCATGTCTAATTAATTTTGACTTGTGTATTCGTAAGATACTATCCAAGAAAAATGCCATTAGTAGAAGCCAACAGAAAACGAAGCACACAACGGGCGGGAAAACTACTCGATGCGAAGCTGAAATGGTATGTAGATGCATGTATTTTCAACAGTGCTTAAATGGCCTTTCTTTCCTTTAGCATGGTTAGCACTTGTTGGTCATCTGTCTGACTTAACTGCTAGTGAACATTGGATAGTGCTAACCCAGTTTTTAAATTCTATTAAGTTTTGTCGAATTCTAATCATATAATTCTTTTGGATACCATTAATCATTATGTGGTTGAATTTGTTTAGGCTCAAGAGAACGGAGGGAACCCACCAACCGATGGTGCCGTGTTCATTAAAACCCCATATAAATAAAGTCGGTGGAAAAGCTTTGGACCCATTTTCACAAGGATACATTGTAAGTCTATTGTAATGGTTTCAAAGTATCACTAGCAAAGTTCATGCATTTGCTCCTTATAGAAGACCCTTTTGCCTATTTTATTTTTTTTTCCCCGATATACATAGGCCCAGCTGAGGGAACAATCCGGGTTGGATGAGAATGGGTTGGATGAAGATGGTAACCAACAAGTCAATCGAGAACGAAGTCTATGCAAATGTAGTACCTACAAATGAGAGTAAACGTATAAGAGCTCAAAGATGCAACGGAATACTCGAGAAATGAGGATTTTGAGAGAGAAAAGGAAGAGCGAGAGGCGGATGGAAGCACAAAATGAGCAGTATAACATGCGTCGGGAACCAAATGATGGAGTATGTCGGATTGTGCAGGCCGGACTTATTTACGAGATCGGGCAACTCTCGGGACCTTCAGATCACCTCTTCGAATCGGGAGCATCATCACGGACCTTGGGAGCATCTATCTATACACGGGCCGACGCCTTTCATACCTTTAGAGCAGCGCCAAAGACTGGGAGCAACCCGGCACTGGGAGAGCAACTTTTTGAGGCTCGCGGAGCAGCCTTTACAGCCTCGGGGAGCATCCCAATGGACACGGGCGACGCCTTTCATATCATTGGAGCAGCGCCAAAGACCGGGGGAGCATCCCGGAAGACCTCGTGAGCTACTCTTTGGACCTGCGGAGCCTCTTTACATATCCAGGGACCAACTCAACGACCTCAAAATGATTGTAAGTCTCTCTTCCTTGATAATAAAGGTATTTGTTGATGTTAATTTCATTAGACATGATGATTCTCTACATTTGTTGATATTCTTTTTGCTTGGTGGTCTTGTTTAGAAGGTACTCGGGGAACAGGAACAGACCTCTGGGATTGGATACCTAGGCCGCTGGGAGTTGACTTAACATGGACTCGGGCCAAGTTTGATTTATTAGGTTTCTTTAGTTTTTATTGTGTAAATTTTTTTTTCCTTATGGTTAAGTGATTCTCTATGCCTTGTCACAACTACTTTTATTTAATGGAACTTGAATTCTATATTTGGATTCATTTTTAGTTATTATTTTCTTGTTTTTTGTTACCGTGCATAATTTAAAACATAATATTACAATGGCCAGTAAATGAGTTTTAGATACATACAAGCTGTGGCATCAGGGTTTTCCTTGCCGCGCTCATAGTCATGACAATGGTGTGGCAAAATAATTTTAATGGTGTGGCAAAATAATTTTTAAATAAAATGTAATTCAAAATAACTTTATATTAAATAATAATAAATGTTTTTGCCTCATGTTATTGCCTCACCAATTGATGTGGCAAAAAATTTAAAATAAATAATTAAAATTTAAAATAAAGAAAAAAGAAAAATAGAAATACCTATTGCTTCATGCTATTGCCTCACCATTTGGTGTGGCAAGAAATCTAGCTTTGCCATCGTGCCTTAAAGGGGTGGCAACTATTTCTTGCCACCCAAGCCGTTGCCACTGGTGTGGCAAAATATTTTTATGTGGCAAAAAGATATAGCCACACTAAATATGGGTTGTTGCCACATTTGGGACATGTTGCAATACACCCCTTTTCTTGTAGTGATAGCATTCAAACGATTATGTTGATGTCTTATATACAAAGTTAATGGTTAAGCAATAAACCTAGTATTGTATTCCTTAATAGTATGTCTATCTAGAGTGTTCATGCTTCGCAGCTTTGTTTTCAATATGCACGACTTGAAAGATACGTTAGGGAATGAAACAGGTTCAAGTCAAATATCACTAACCTCAAGTGGAAGGATGATGTTGTGGTTGTAGCTCCTTACTTCTTCACTTCTTCAAGTCTTGCAATACTTGTAATGTCTCATATCCTAATACATTCAAGATAACCTATACGAAGTTGACTCTAGTACATATAATCAAGCGACTCTTAAATGAGTTTTGGTTCACTAAAATATAACAACCAAACTTGACATACCAACGCTTGGTGGGTTCAACCGAGCTATGCTCTAACAATACTGGATGGATTTTGTTGATTTTTGGACATGAAGAACTCATTTTTTTAACTAATAAACTATAGAAATTTCAAAACAAATGGATGATACTAAGTACCCAAAGTAGGGTAGTTTCTACACTCATGTCTCGCTGAATTGATCTTGTTATGGCATATAAAACCAGTCATGGCTTGATGTCTAACCGTTAATTTTCCATATAATTGTTGTATAATGACTTTGTTATAGTTTTGAATGTATGGTTAAAATCTCATTATGATCCATGCAACGGATTATTGTTTGGTCGGTTTACGATTAAAGTGACATCATATAAACTAAAATAGCTAAACTCTATTGAGTTACTATGCAAATGACTTTATGTTGCTTCATTATCGGTGTTGATTTACACTTTGATGCAAAGTGACATCATCTAAGTAAGTTGTAAACCTTACTTAGACTCCATGCTTAAGGATGATAGCGAGCTTAAACTGTTTGTAACGATTGAAAGAATTTATTGAATATCTTGTTTGGAAACCACTTAGTTTTGAATGAATGCATGAATACATGCACTTTTGGTACTTAAACATTAGTATGAAGATAAAAAATATACGTTTTCTATATGCAATTAAATCATATACTCGTTTGGATCCATGCTAGATACCGATGTAGGACGGATGAATCACTGGTTTCTAGCTTGGACGCAAAGCATCTTAAGTATGCATGTTTCTGCCTATAATTGTTATTACTGGAAATAGTTAATGAGTGCTTTATTAAATGGTTATGGACATATGTTGAAATATCCTTACAAGATAGATTCTACTTTTTCTCTAGTACATGGATTAACTCAATGTAGTTTTCTTAATTTCATCAGCTCATTTGTTGCCATACGATGAAAGAACTTGGACATGTTACTCTATGAAAAAGCGGGGGTCTAACAACCACACCTAATATTTCGCTTAACAATCTGTATGGAAAATTCCAATATACTTTTATGAGAATCAACTAGACAGTCAGACTCAATCAATAGAAAAGTATATCAGAAAGTTTATATCTCTATCTCTCGATTTAAATCTTACTCAAGCAAACTGCGAGTCTCAATTTAAATACAAGAGAGATAACTTGGATAGTACCAAAGACCAATATCCAAGTGTCAATTAATTTAAATCAAAAACAAAAAGGTCGGATATTCTAATTGATTGAACAATGCACAACCTGTATTATTTAAATTATATAACAAAATATAATGCGGAAAATAAATAACATAGACACTAGAATTTTGTTAACGAGGAAACCGCAAATGCAGAAAAAAACCCGGGACCTAGTCCAGATTGAACATATACTGTATTAAGCCACTACAGACACTAGCCTACTCCAAACTAACTTCGGTCTAGACTGTAGTTGAACCCTAACCAATCTCATACTGATCCAAGGTACAATTATGCTTCTACATCTCTGATCACAGCAGGATGCTACGTACTTGATTCCCTTAGCTGATCTCACCCACAACTAAGAGTTGCTACGACCCAAAGTCGAAGACTTTAATAAACAAATCTATATCACACGGAAAAGTATACAGTAATAGATAAACCCATATCCCACGAATATACCTATGAGTTTTGTTCCATCTTTTGATAAATCAAGGTGAATAGGAACCAATTGATAAACCAAACTTATATTCCCTAAGAACAACTCAGTATTATCAATCACCTCACAATAATCTTAATCGACGCAGCGAAAAAACATATTTTGGAATCACAAACGATGAGACGAAGTGTTTGTGATTTCTTTTTATCTTTCCTATCGTAGATAGAAATCTCAAGCAAATTATTCCAATTGTACTCGTATGATAGAAGATGCAAGATCAAATCACACAACTACAAGAAAAGTAGTATCGGTCCAAGCTTCACAATCCTAATGAAGTTCTTAAGTTGTTAACCTGGTTTAGAAGAAGAAACCAAAGGTTAAAGGAGAATCGACTCTAGCTTAGCACAACCAGTATCACACAGAATGTGTGGGGATTAGGTTTCCTAGTGTTTATGGGTAAAAATCGTTTCACGATTTCAGTAAATTTGGTAGGTGAGTGAGAAACCGGGTTTAAACCTAAATAAATGTGCCGCACGTGAGCACTTTCTAGATTCAAGAGATCAACTCAGTACAAGTCCGGCCTAAACCAAGAAATGGTCGTTCCAGACTTGCTTCGGTCACAAAGTGGAGGAGAAGGGTTGATTTGGGGAGGAAAGCAAAGAAAGGTGTTGAGACCAGAATAATTCTGGGAGAATAGTGTCTCGAATTGTATCAGAAAGTGAAAGCTTTGGAAGCTTGCAAGAGATGAAAGCTTTTTTTGGAAAGCTTGCAAAGTTGCCTTTTCCGAGAGTGTTGTGTTTTTCTCCGACCGAGACTTGTTGTCTGGTGGAAATATGTAAGACCTATTTATACAAGTTGAGATTGAAACGTACCCTGGCCTCATGAAGGAATAGAGTAAAGGGTGAAATAATGGGAGGAGGTGGTAACCGCATGGTGTTTATGGGTGAAAACGTTTTCACCATTATTTCCTCATTTATTTGACCGCTTTATTCCTATTCACGCTTTCTTAATATGAGCGTAGTGTACGCCGCATGTTTGTGACCGCCAAACCACCCTAGAAAGCATCCCCCGATTTGTGTTGATGTCTCGAGTGTTGGTTGCACCTTGGCGCGTGTGGCATGTGCCAATGGCATGTGCGGAATGCCTTTGTTGCGGGTTGCACCTTGAGTGCAAGTGGCAATGCCATAGCTGCTAGTGGCGTATGTGGCATGTGCCAATGGCATGCTCGGCCATTAGGGCCACGGCCTGGTAAGAAAAGCTATCAGCGATGCGTGTTGGCATGTGCCAATGGCATGCTCGGCCATTAGGGCCATGGCCTGGTAAGAAAAGGTACCAGTGATGCATGTTGGCATGTTCCAATGGCATGCGTGGCCAATTTGGGTCACGGCCTGGTAGGAAAAGCTACCAGCGAGCGTGTTGGCATTTGCCAATGGCATGCGTGGCCAATTTGGGTCACGACCTGGTAGGAAAAGCTACCAGCGAGCTTGTTGGCATGTGCCAATGGCATGCGTGGCCAATTTGGGTCACGACCTGGTAGGAAAATCTACCAGGGAGCGTGTTGGCATGTGCCAATGGCATGCGTGGCCAATTTGGGTCACGGCCTAGTAGGAAAAGCTACCAGCGAGCGTGTTGGCATGTGCCAATGGCATGGGTGGCCAATTTGGGTCACGGCCTGGTAGGAAAAGCTACCAGCGAGCATATTGGCACATGCCAATGGCATGCGTGGCCAATTTTGCCTAGGTTGCATGGTTTGCAAGCCTAGGCGCGGGCGCCATTTTGGCATGGCGTGGCTAGGGCAAAGGTAAGGGTGCTTGGCTTGGCGTGGCGTGACTAGTGCAGCTAGGGCTAAGGCAGAGTGTGATTGGCATGTCGCGGCTAGGTCGGGCTAAGTGTGGCCGGGCATGATTCGCCATTGGCACGAGGTGCGGCTAGCATGGTTGGCATGCTTTGGCGCGTTTGGTGTGGCTGGCATGATTTGCCATTGACACGGAGTGCGGCTAGGGCCAAGGTAAGGGTGCTTGGCTTGGCGTGGCGTGACTAGCGTTGCTAGGTCAAAGGCAGAGTGCGTTTGGCATGGCGCGGCTAGTTCGGGCTAAGTGTGGCTGGCAGGATTTGCCATTGGCACAGAGGTGCGGCTAGCATGGGTGGCATGCTTTGGCGCATTTGGTGTGACTAGCATAGCTAGGGCCAAGGCGAGTGCGTTTGGCATGGTGCGGCTAGCTTGGGCTAGGTGTGGCTGGCATGGTTTGGCATTGGCACGGAGGTGCGTCTAGCATGGTTGGCATGCTTTGGCGCGTTTGGTTTGGCTGGCATGATTTGCCATTGGCACGGAGGTGCGACTAGCATGGTTGGCATGCTTTGACGCGTTTGGTGTGGCTGGCATGATTTTCCATTGGCATAGAGGTGCGGCTAGGGCCAAGGCAAGGATGTTTGGCTTGGCGTGGTGTGACTAGCGTAGCTAGGGCCAAGGAAGAGTGCGTTTGGCATGGCGCGACTAGCTTGGGCTAGGTGTGACTGGCATGATTTGTCATTGGCACAGAGGTGCGACTAGCATGGTTGGCATGCTTTGGCGCGTTTGTTGTGATTAGCATAGCTAGGGCCAAGGCAGAGTGCGTTTGGCATGGCGCGACTAGCTTGGGCTAGGTGTGGCTGGCATGGTTTGCTATTGGCACAGAGGAGAATTAGGGTTTTGTTCGTTGTAACCCTAATTTGAAAAAAAATACCCACTATTAATTACTGACTACATGCATTGAATGTTCTAATAAATGTGTCGCTGGTGACATTAGGTTATTCGGGGTTTTACGATTTTACCCTTTGTCTAAAAACCACCATCAACATTAAGTTCCCTGCTTAGCTCGGAACCGGAGCTTTGTTGCGAGGTAAGCATAAGATGGTGACAAACTATCAATAGTAAATCGTAAAGAAAATTGAGGAGGCTTGTCTGACCTTTTATAAATAGGATTCGGAATCCTTGCCTCTGGCAGTTTTGCATAAATCGGGAGGTTGGCACAATTGGGAAGTCAGCATCATTGAGAGATAGGAAGCTGGGCGGCATTGAGAAGCTGACGCGAGTTGGGAAACTGAGCATGCTAGCTGGCGGGACCGGCGCGAGGTGAGGAAGCTGATTGTGCTAGCTGGCGGGACCGGCGCAAGGTGGGGAAGCTGAGCATGCCTGATGGCGTAACTTGGGCGGTCATTGGGAAGTTGGCGCAATTGGCGGGGCTGGCGTAAACAAGGAGGAAGTAGGTGTTTCTACAGATAGCAAAGTTTCCTTATTTTTGCCTTCCTTCACGCGCGGCTTCATTCGGGGCATTGTTCATGCTAAAATTTGGAAGCGTTATGTACCTCATTGCTTCCTTTCCTTTTTAAGGTTCCGTATTCATACCCAACGCAATTGTACCGTATCCCTTGTTTGAGAAAAGGTTCTTCTTGTTGAGTTTCTCCAAGTGAAGGCGCGAGGTCCGACTCTTGCAAAAGCACCCCGACTAGGGTTATTCGGCTAAGAAGATCATACGGTATGTTTTCTTCTTCTTCTCCAGTCATGTTATCCTCTTTTTATATGTGTATAGATAGGGTGGAACTTGATCATTTTCCCCATTTTTGCAAAAGTATATGATGGGACCCTCCAGGGATGGCCGCGCCTTTAACTCTTCGGTGAAGGGCTTCAGAATTAGCGGAGATCGATCTTCTTCTCTTGAGGAGGCATTGGTTGGGATTGAATCTATGTCCCATGAAGCTAGTGAAATCATTAAGGACCTCCCTTCCATCTATCCCCATGAAGAACAGGTGTATGTTCGGACTTCCTTGGGTTTAGTGAGCATGGAGGAGGGGCGAGAGAACGAGGAAGAGTCTTGGAATATTGACAAGCTTCAGTGTGGCAAAACCTTTCTTCGGTCCGGATATGGTGCGGATCGGACTGTTTCTAGGTCGAAGCGACGGAAAAGCGAACGTGTGAGGCTCTTAGAGGAGAGCGCCATGATTCTTGATTTTGATGCGGATGAATCAAAAGCTTTCTTCAAAGAAGCGCCAATGAGAAAACCTTCAAGGAGCATATGACGGAAACGAAATAGCCTTTGAAGTTGATGCCAAAGGCGTCGTTGGTGATACGGAGGGGTCATGGTGGCGTATCTTCGGACCGGTCGTCGGTGAGGACACCGCGCTGCTGTGGTTGCTTTTGGATGGGATGTTGAGGTTGCTTGCTGCTAACACCGTTGAATGGAACCTTTGTTGCTCGAGGGATTGCTGGGGAAGTGCTTGAAGATAGCCTTGCCCGAGGGGACTCGTGCTCCATCCTTCGAGGGCTAGTTCTTTTTGCTATTTTCGTTAGCCGCTTTTAGTTCCCCTGATGTGTTTTTTTTTCTTCGTAAACTCATCTTTACCTTCTTCTTCATCAATCAACATTTTGCTTCATATATATTTTTTGAAAGAGGTTATGGTATGATGGCTCTTGAATGGTTTTCTGGGTTTATCTGATGTTTTTCTCTGATATCTGGAGAATTTGCTTGGAAAGAGATGTATTTATGCTCTTTTTTTTTGACGGAAAAGGGAATCCCCAGGGAAAAATACAAACGGTGTATTCATCTTGGGGGAGTACAACTACTAAGAGGAATTGTTAAAGGAAATACTAAAAGGTGGAGTGGTAAGGAAGTACATCGTCTTAGGGATTGGAGGCCTTGAGCCATCGCGAGTCAATTATCACGCCTTCGGGTGTATACGCATTGATGAGCTTGCAATATCCTCCCAAAGGGTATCCGCAACCAGGATACGGCTCGTCTTCTCTTTCATTGGGCGAATCGTTTGAATAGCCATTTTTTGTCATCCTCCCAACTTGAAACGAGCTTTCCTTAACCACTACATCTCCGATTGAAAACGGGTTCAGACGTCGTGCAACCGTTTGAGTCTTGGCTTCGTTGTTTTCAATAGAAGTTTCCAAGCTTCTTGCAAAGTGTTCAAATGGTCCAGCTCCCCATTCACATTTCTTGACAACATTCGTGCGATGTCGCGCCGAGTCCCCATGACGAAATGGGGGAAGGAAAGACAAGTTGCAAAAAAGGTTGCTCGGTCGGACTTACTTGCATTTGAAAACCATGATCTAGCGCCCAACGGGTCCTCTCTCGGATGTCCTGGGTTCCTTCAATAGTTCGTTGATGCGATACCGGTGGGATGATTTGTTGGAAATTCCTTCGGGCGTGGACGTCGGCAGAGGGTACACATCCAATTTCGCTTTGTTGTCGAGCACCCATAAGCATCTCAATATCATATCATGATCTAGTTCTTTGACAATGTGGAATTTGCTATGCGTTATAGCGTCTCCCATATTGATCTCTAGGTTGATGTAGCCATGCGCGTTCAAAGTTTCTCCTCTCGAGTTCTTAATCACGGACGGGGAATAGGTAGCGTCTTGCTTTGTAAATCCTGCTGCCTTTAGTGTCTTGAAAGTAATGATGTTGTGGTCAGAGGCCGTTGATGTAGTTTTAACAGTGGTAAGAAAGAAGGTTCGATTCTCGGACTTTTATGAAGATTGGTTTTTGATTAATAAAAGAAAATAAGACAGACTACTTAAACTTGATTTTTGTTACCAAGGAGAGAGAAACTAGGGTTTCGGATTCCACTACTTCTAACGGTTGTAACAATTAATTTCTCTAATTTACTCTCAAAACTACACAAGGCAATTTTGAACCCAATCTTATACCTTGGAAAATTTATCATTAATAAAATAAGATTTCGACTCAAGTCGATAATCTAAGGCCTAATTTTCCTTCGCTTATAAAAGATCGGTAGCTAAACTACCCAAAACAGTTATTATGAAGCATATAAAGAAGAGAAAATTTCTAGACAATTAAAACTAATTGGAGAGTAATAATTAAAAGAAAATTAAATATCAAAACTTACATGCTAGAAGTAGTTTCTTCCTCCACCCTAGCGGAGAAATTACTCCATTATTACAAAAGAGAAATTAAAAAATGAAATAGAAATTCTACTCTCCGGACCTCCGTTTTTCTTGTATCCACAGCGTATTTATAGCTTTCAAAGGAATCAATTTCCTTTTCTATTCACCACTACCACATCATCGCCGAATGAGAATATGCCACATGTCAAGACAATGAAAATCCTCCAATAAGAATGTGCCACGCATCAAATAATATAATTCTCATGCATTTACAATTTTCCTTATTTGGGAATTATTTATTCTTTATTAACTCCAACCATAAAGAATAATATTCTTTCCATACTCTTTATATATTTAATTCCCATAAATTACTTCATGTAGATTTCTTACTTAACAATTTTATTTTCTTCATTAAAATAAATATCTCCATATATCTTTTTAATATCTTGTAAATGATGTCGACATAATGGGCTCCACACTTTCCACGCTCCCATATCCAAATAATTGGACAAATGAAATCTACATTTTCTTCCTTTTGGGCCTAGCCCATTAAATAATAAATCACTTCATTTCCTTCATTTTACGAGCTTTAATTCCACATTTTAGTCCATTGAGCTTTATTTCACAAAAACACCTACAAATACAAAAAATAGTAAAATAAGTACAAAAATGAGCACTAACAATATAGAAAATTGAGACAAAGTAGACACATAAATGCGTCTATCAGCCGTGTCGATGAGCGTGTCGTCAAATTCGTTACCTCTTAAACGGGACGTGGTCAGCAGTCCCCAGTTCTCCTTTTTGGTTCCGCCTATTTGGAAAGCTTGGTCCCCTGGCGTGGTTTCCGAGGAGAGAAAAAGTCGTTTGCCGGATACAACGCGATTGAGAGCTGCAAAAATATCTTAGCGTTGTAACTTGGAAAGATATAGAATTTCGCATACATGTTGCATCATGGATTGTACAGTCTCGTGCACGGAGTCCCCAGAGGACTCGTAATTTCTTATTAGGAGTGGGTCTCGATGCACTTTTTCGTCTCCGGTTGGAGTTCTCCGCTTCTATCCTTTCTTTGAAAATATGCTTTAGTCCTGTTGCAATCGCCGGGTCGGGTGGTGAACGAACCTGTGGTAATGGCAGTACTTGGGGTTCTCCATCTCAGCCTCAGTTGGTGGACATCTGGGGGGTGGAAGTCTGATAACATCATCTTGAACCCATGCTTCTAGGAGGTCAATCACCTTCTCGATGGGAAACGGAAATCAAGGGTATTTCCTTCGGTCTCATGATGCTGCATGGGAGTTTTAGTGACGGTCTTTCGTGGCGGGGTTCCGTTGCGCCGACGTTTTACGTTTTGGTGGTGGCTCGTAGTTGGGGATTTCCTTTTTCCCCTTTCGTTTACTATGTTCACGGAGGATGAGCCGGCATTAAATTGCTTGTTGATGAGGCGTCTACTCCCGCGAGTTTCACGCGTGTCTTCGGTTCGAGTTGGCCTATCTCTTTCCAGTAATGCTGGTGCTGTTGTTGCGGATCGTCTGGCGGCTTCATGGAGTTCGGAGAATATTTGGAAGCGCAAGTTCTCTAGCAAGGTGCGGTAAATATGAACCATACCATTGATGCACGCATTCACCAGTTGTTGCTCGGTCACGTTTGGGTCGTGATAGTCGAGTGCTTGAACCCTGAACCTTTTGACGAAATCATTCGGATTTTCGTTATCCCACTGGTACATTCTTCCGATGTCTGAGAAAGTAACTTGTTCAGACACGAAGAATTATTTCTTGTAAAACGCAGTGACCATGCTACTCCCGTTGGGAATGTTGTTCGGTGGGATGTTGTTGTACCATGTATACGCCCTTCCCGGTAAGTGATTTTGAGAATTCCCTTAAACGAAGAACTTGATTATATTCATGTTCACCTAGGGATTCCAGGAAACAGGAGACATGCTCATGTGCACTCCGGTACCATCGTACAGGGTAAATTGAGGAGAAGAGTACCCCTTGGGAGAGGGATTCTCTGCATTTCGGATGGGTAAGGGGGTTGGTGATAATGCACGTCCAATTCATCATTCTTGATTCGGTTGCGGAGAAGTTGTTCCAGATCTTCTCGCGTGACGAAGTTGGGCGGCTGATTTCTTTCCAACGGGATTCTTGCGCGAATTTCCTCATCCGTGGAGGCGTGATCCGCCGAGGTGCTGGCGTCGGGTTTGTTGGAGACGTTCCTAAGCGGATCTGGAGGACGCGACTCACGTGGTAGTCGCTCCGTCGTGGTCTTGAAAAAGACGAGTACCTCCTTCGCGTCGAAACCATATCCGTCGGGCTCGTGGCGAGCATATCCTGTCGTTCCATCAAATCAGCGATGGTGACATAAGGACGACTTCACGGTCCCTCAGGTCTCTTGTCCCGTCGGCGGGTTGTTGAAACCTTAGTTGTGGTCGGAGGCGCCATTGTAGCTGACATTAGGTCCGCCCGTTGACCGGTGGTATGACACCCAAAGAGATATTTTCGTTGCCGTGATTAGAAGGTTGTGCGGAGACACTAGAGGAGCGGTGGCTCGCCCGGTGATTGGCGGTGTTACGCTTGAGGGAGTGCATTCGATGTTACCGTAGTCGTAGGTGATGCAACAACGTTATTGGGAGAGACGCTAACATCGGGATGTGTTCTGTCTTGGTATTCTTGGCAGCCGCTCAGGACCCGAGTTCCACCATGTTGGGATTTGACGTTCGGGAACCAAATCGGGAGTCGGAGTTGGTATTGGATTCGATAGATCAATCCTCCCTTTGTGGTCGCCAATTGTTTATGGGTAAAAATCGTTTCCGCCGATTTCGGTAAATTCGGTGAGGTGAGTGAGAAACTGGTTTAAACCCTAAACAAATTTTCGCATGTGAGCACTTTCTAGATTCGAGAGATCAATCATGTACAAGTCCGTCCTAAACCAAGAAATGGCCGTTCCAGACTTGCCGGTCCACAAAGTGGAGGAGAAGGGTTAATTTGGGGAGGAAAGCAAAGAAAGGTGCTGAGACCGAATAGTGCAGGAGAGTAGTGTCTCGACTTGTATCGAAGTGAAAGCTTGAAGCTTGCAAGAGATGAAAGCTTTTTGGAGAGCTTGCAAAGTTGCCTTTTCGAGAGTGTTGTGTTTTCTCCGACCGAGACTTGTTTGCGGGGTGGAAATAGGTAAGACCTATTTATACAAGTCAGTCTGAAACGTACCCTGGCCTCATGAAGAAAGAGAGTAAAGGGTGAAATAATGGGAGGAGGTGGAAACCACATGGTGTTTATGGGTGAAAAAGTTTTCACCATTATTGCCTCATTTATTTGACCGCTTTATTCCTATTCACGCTTTCTTAATGTGAGCGTAGTGTACGCTGCATACTGTGATCGCCAAACCAAAACCCTAGAAAGCATCCCCCAGTTTGTTTTGATGTCTCGAGTGTTGGTTGCACCTTGAGTGCAAGTGGCGCTGCTAGTGGCGCGTGTGGCATGTGCAGAATGCCTTTGTTGCGAGTTGCACCTTGAGTGCAAGTGGCAATGCCAGAGCTGCTAGTGGCGTGTGTGGCATGTTCCAATGGCATGCTCGGCCATTAGGGCCATGGCCTGGTAAGAAAAGCTACCAGCGAGCGTGTTGGCATGTGCCAATGGCATGCGTGGCCAATTTGGGTCACGGCCTGGTAGGAAAAGCTACCGGCGAGCATGTTTGCATGTGCCAATGGCATGCGTGGCCAATTTGGGTCACAGACCGGGTAGGAAAAGCTACCCGACGAGCGTGTTGGCATGTGCCAATGGCATGCGTGGCCAATTTGGGTCACGGCCAGTGTAGGAAAAGCTACCAGCGAGCGTGTTGGCATGTGCCAATGGCATGCGTGGCCAATTTGGCCTAGGTTGCATGGTTTGCAAGCCTAGGCGCGGGGCGCCATTTTTGGCATGGCGTGGCTAGGGCCAAGGTAAGGGTGCTTGGGTTGGCGTGGCGTGACTAGCGCGGCTAGGGCCAAGGCGCAGTGCGTTTGGCATGGCGCGGCTGGCTCGGGCTAAGTGTGGCCGGCATGATTCGCCATTGGCACGGAGGTGCGGCGAGCATGGTTGGAATGCTTTGGCACGTTTGGTGTGGATGTCATGATTTGCCATTGGCCAGAGGTGCGGCTAGGGCCAAGGCAAGGATGGTTGGCTTGGCGTGGCGTGAATAGCGTAGCTAGGGCCAAGGCAGAGTGCGTTTGGCATGGCTCGGCTATCTTGGGCTAAGTATGGCTGGAAGGATTTGCCATTGGCACGGAGGTGCAGCTATCATGGCTGGCATGCTTTGGCGCGTTTGGTGTGACTAGCATAGCTAGGGCCAAGGCAGAGTGTGTTTGGCATGGCGCCTAGATTGGGCTAGGTGTGGGTTGGCATGGTTTGCCATTGGCTTGAGGTGCGGCTAGCATGGTTGGCATGCTTTGGCGCGTTTGGTGTGCTGGCATGATTTTCCATTGGCACGGAGGTGGCTAGCATGGTTGGCATGCTTTGACGCGTTTGTGTGGATCGGCATGATTTGCCATTGGCACAAAGGTGCGGCTAGGGACAAGGCAAGGATGTTTGGCTTGGCGTGGTGTGACTAGCGTAGCTAGGGCCAGGCAGAGTGCGTTTGGCATGGCACGGCTAGCTTGGGCTAGGTGTGGTCGGCATGATTTGCCATTAGCACTGAGGTGCGGCTAGCATGGTTGGCATGCTTTGGCGCGTTAAGTGTGATTAGCATAGCTAGGGCCAAGGCGAGTGCGTTTGGAATGGCGCGACTAGCTTGGGCTAGGTGTGGTCGGGCATGGTTTGCCATTGGCACTGAGAGGAGAATTAGGATTTTGTTCGTTGTAACCCTAATTTGAAAAAAATACCTATTAATTACGACTACATGCATTGAATGTTCTAATAAATGTACATCGGTGAAATTAGGTTATTCGGGTTTTACGATTTTACCCTTTGTCTAAAAACCACCATCAACACCTAGTTGCTAGAGTTCTCCCTTATATAGTCTTTCAAATCAGGGTTTGGAATCAATGTTAGCTTGGTAACAAAGCATTCAATATTCATCGTTAAATGAAAACCTGATTAGATTCAAGATAATATTTATCAACGTTAGATAAAAACATAGCTTGTTATACACACATGAAATGCACGTTTCTAGGCTTCTGTAACCACCCAAACTTGTACATTTGTTGGTTCAAAAATAGTTAACCAAATGGTTAGCCATATGATAACTTCATATCAACCATATTCTTCTTCACCATAACTAGTTCAAATAACTCAAATTAACTAGTTAAAGAGTTGTTCAATTGCAAGGAAATCTCATGTACTACACAAGACACCATTGAAGCAAAAACGATTTGATTCACTTGAATTAGTTCATGAACTATATAGCCACGGTTTGCAATTGCATTCCTTAGTTTATAAAGATAATTTCACAAAGGTCGTTTTTAGACATAACCTACTCAAGTTCGCAGACTTAAGTTCCCGGATGGAGTTCACAAACTCCAGCCAGAAATTCTCGGGTTTGAGAACTTCGCGATTCGCGTGCTTAGCTCACGTACTTCTCCTGTTTCACTTGATCAACTTAGTTCGCAAAACATTGTTTCAATCAATAAGGACTTATACATATATGTGTTTCCACAATAATGCTTATATCCTCTAATGGTTATATTGAAAAAGCGGGGGGTCTAACAACCACACCCAATATTTCGATTAGCAATCTTTATGGAAAACTCCGAGTTACTTTCTAGAGAATCAACTAGACGGTCAGGACTCAATCAATAGAAAATATCTCAAGGAGCAATTATCTCAATCTCTCGATTTAAATCTTAATCAAGAAAACAACGAGTCTCAATTTAAATATAAGAGAGATAACTTGGATGGTACCAAAGACCAATATCCAAGTGTTAATCAATTTAAATCAACAACCAAAAAGGTTGGATATTCTAATTGATTGAACAACGCAGAACCTGTATTATTTCAATTATATAACAAAATATAATGCGGAAAAGAAATAACACGGAAACCAGAATTTTGTTAACGAGAAAACCGCAAATATGAAAAAAACCCGGGACCTAGTCAAGATTAAACATACACTGTATTAAGCCGCTACAGGCACTAGCCTACTCAAAGATAACTTCGGTCTGGACCTTAGTTGAACCCCAATCAATCTCACACCGATCCAAGGTACGATTATGCTCCTACGCCTCTGATCCCAGCAGGATACCGCACACTTGATTCCCTTAGCTGATCTCACCCACAACCAAGAGTTGCTATGACCCAAAGTCGTAGACTTTAATAAACAAATCTATATCACGCAGAAAAGTCTACAGTAATAGATAAATTCGTCACCCACGAATAAACCTACAAGTTTTTTGTTCCGTTTTTTGATAAATCAAGGTGAAGGGAACCAATCAATAAAACCAGACTTATATTCGAAGAACGGCTCGGTTTATCAATTACCTCACAATAGTCTTAATCGACGCAGCGAAAAAGGATATTGTGGAATCACAAACGATGAGATGAAGTGTTTGTGACTACTTTTATATCTTGTCTATCGGAGATAGAAATATCAAGACATTTATTACAATTGTACTCGTATGATAGAAACAGCGAGATCAGATCACACAACTACAAGAAAAGTAGTATCGGTCTGGCATCACAATCCCAATGGAGTCTTTAAGTCGTTAAACGGGTTTTAGAAGAAGAAACCAAAGGTTAAAGGATAAACGACTCTAGCTTATAGCTACTAGTATCACACAAAATGTGTGGGGATTAGCTTTTTCCGGTTGTTAGAGTTCTCCTTATATAGTCTCTCAAATCGGGGTTTGCAATCAATGTTAGCTTACTAACAAAGCATTCAATATTCACCGTTAGATGAAAACCTGATTAGATTCAAGCTAATATTTATCAACCGTTAGATCGAAAACATAGCTTGTTACAGACACATAAAATGCACGTTTGTAGGCTTGTGAAAACCGTACCCAAACTTTTACATTAGTTGGTTCAACAATAGTTAACCAAATGGTTAGTCATATGATAACTTTCATATCAACTATATTCTTGTTCACCATAACTAGTCCAAATGACTCAAATGAACTAGTTATAGAGTTGTTCAATTGCTTAGATCTTTATGTACTACACAAGATAATAATCGAAGCAAAAGCGATATGATTCACTCGAATCGATTCATGAACTATAAAGTTACGTTTGAAATAGCATTCTTAGTTTATTAAGATAAGTTCACAAACATCGTTTTTCCAGACATAACCTACCTCAAGTTGCTGACTGGGTTCGCAGACTCAAGTTCCGGACGGAGTTCACAAACTCAATGAAATTCTCGGGTTTGAGAACTTCGCCGGTTCGAGTTTGCACACTAAGTTCGCGGACTAAGTTTGCATACTACTCCGATTTCACTTGATCAACAAAGTTCGCCAACTTTAGTTCAAGCGATAAGGACTTATACATATATGTGTCTCCATAACAATGCTTATATCCTCCAATGGTTATATTGTCTAAACTCTCATTTCAATCGTTGAAACATTCTCAGAGGGCGTTATATAGTTGTTATTCACAAACTATTTTTCGTCAGAGCGATTTCCAAAATGATTGAAACATAACATGACTTTCGTCACTAGATAAAGATGAACTTGGCTAAAGTGAAGGATTTACCAACACATATTTCGAGAAATATATAAGCGAGATATACTCAGCTCGAAATATCACATGTGTATAATCTTAGTCTATAAAGTAATACGAATTTTGTCTCAAGATAGGAGATAGAGTAGATAGACTTTTGAGTGATAGATAAGTTCAAGTCTCCACATACCTTTTAGTCGAAGAAGATCCACTGGTTCCTTGAGTAGTCCTTCGTATTGTATGATGATTGCCATGGAGTTCTTGATCTCAACTACACTTTCTATCCTAGTCCGAGACCTTATCTATAGTAGACTAGAAATCAAGACTTTATAGTTTTGATCACTAACATTGACAAACATGCTTGAGATAGCAACGCATACGAGTTCGACTGAGCAGTGCTCTAACAATCTGCCCCTTTGTAAATTTTAGTGGCAAACCTATTAATACATATGGAATACAAAAAATATATAAATAACTTTGTAGCTCCTATTCCACATGTCTAATCTTCAACATTACTCGAAATCTTCGTCACTTCCAAGTACTCCAATGAGCCCAAAGGTTGTAAGTTTAGCATCATCGTTGTTGAAAATCCATAGCTATAACAACGAGCAAACAAGAGTTCTCAATCATTGTTATACAATGTCATAGTATCATTACAGATCGCCAAAGTCCAATTGCATCACCACTTTAACAACAATACTATGGTGATACTTCACTCCCCCTTAGTCAATACTCCATCTCACATGGAAACCACTGCCCCTTACATAATGATCCGAAAACCATACGTATTTGTAGTGTGAACTACATATTAATTCTCCCCCTTTTTGTCAATAAAATTGGCAAAGGTACAAGAACGGGATCCTAATGAAATTTCCGTAGGAGACATTTCAAGACCAAGAGTAAATGTATATCATCTTGTTTAGATGCAATCATAAAGCCGAAGATAAATGCATTCATCAAGGAGTTCATAAATATACAAGATAACTCCTCTAATATTTGACGCACTCCCCACAAAGGTTTGGCAATTAAGCACAAGTTCAAAAGAACTCTCCCCCATAAAATGTCATTCCCAAGGGAACAACAAGAGCGACCTTAATTTCAAAAGAAAAGAAGGATTTCTTTGGACTCAACAAATCACATACAAGTATGAATTTGGAATCCAAAAAGAAATATTTAATCAAATTAACCGTAAGCGAACCATGATTAATTTCACTAAATATGCTCAACACAAGTAAACTTATGGAGACTTAATAACTCGATTAGATTAATCACAAGAGAACCCATAACTAATCTAACCGGAATACACAATTAAACTAATCACAAAAGTAATCAATTTAATCGTTTATAATCACTTAAGAAAATATACGGATCAATGACTAAGTTAATCATAAAAACAACCAACCCAGTCGAAAATTCTCAAACATAAGACAAACTTACGGAGTCATAACTAAATAAGCACACAAGATGATTAATTTAGTTCAATATACTCGACATAAAGTACCTTACGGAACACAACTAAGCTAATCACAAAAATAATCAACTTGGTTGTCTAGTGCTCGACATAAGACACAAAAAGGAGTCTCACATTAATACACAAAAAATATGGATCAGGGAAGATCAATTACTGCGGAATACACAAGTATTCATTCTATGTTTCCATCACTATTTGCATAATGACACACAATAGACATAATCTTTGAATCACAAAAGATTTTAAACCTATCTTACATCAATACTTGACAATATAGGCTTAACTTTTGTGTTTGTCAAAGTCTATTCATTCTTCTATCAATACTTGCATATCAATTCACGAATGACTTTACTTTTGACAAAGTATGGGACAATCAAGTTCACGGACGTAAACACATATATCCCATAACAATATTGCAATATATGAAACCATAAAGATTAATACTGTAAAAATAATCTTCCAAACAAGTTTAGAATTTAAACCAATAAATCTAAAAACAAGAAGATGAAAACTTTGGACATAGCTATGTGTAATCACAATAATGGCTATTCCAAACACTAGTTATTCTTCAAAACAAGAAAATAGAAGATTTACTAGGAAAAAGGACCTTTGAAGAATTCTTTATCGTCCCCGAACTCCTTGTCGTCAACAGCCATTGGAACATAAGGTTCATTAAGGTAGGAGTCTATATCAATAAACCTTCTTTGTTGCTGTTGTGGAACCAAGGCCTTCTCGAATCTCATGAGTCTTATACACAAAAGCCTTTATTTGTTGAATCTCCTTTCGCATCTCCTTCAACACTTCAAGAACATCAGAAAACTTCTGAGAATTTGGAGGAACGGCTCTTGGCTTCCTCACATTCTTTCTCTTCCTTTTCAATGTTGGAGGCAATGGAGATTTTTCTTTTTCCTTCGTGATTGATGGCTTAACAATCATATTACCATCTTTTCCATCAGAAGACATCATACTTGGAGTTTCCATGAACGTATGGGTTTGTGAGAGGAAATCACAATTAACTCAACAAGTAGTCTTGTGATAAAAAAGAGGTTTTATAGAAAGAAAAAGGAATGTAGGGTTCAAAACCTTTAAGCAGGTTTGTAAACGACCAACTCTCGGCTCTATGAAGAGTGGAATTATCGATAGTACCCTTTATTTTTGTTTGATAGACACAAAAAGGAAAAAACTAAGAAAAGAAGAAAAACAAACTTTTCCTAAAGGCCTGAAAAATAAAATCATTGTCTCTTTTAATCGGTGAATGAGATAAGATTTCAAACACAACACTGATCAAGTTGCGTTGTGGTGAATAACAATTTGTCCACCACTTTCCTCTAGAGAGGAATCCACGGACCTTTGTCTATCAAGACCATTTGACTATATTTTCTTTTCTAATGGTCGTAGTTTATCCTTGGAAACTAACTTCTTAGACGAAGATAAAATCTTACATACCTCAGCGGTCTTCTGAGCCAGTTTAAGCTTTCTTGCTAAATGATTTGCTCTTCGTTGAAGTTTGTTGACGTGCCTTTGTTGGTGTTTGAAATTATAGCACTTTGAAAGTTCATGAACCTTTAATGAACAATATGAACACGTCAAACTTGGATAAAAATCAGGCTTCTGAGATGTGCAAGTAGCTAGGCACATAGTGGAACCTGAAACATTATAAACCGAGTTTCCAAAGAATGGGTCAACTTTATCTTCCAGAATAGTTAGATTATCTTCGAAAGAATATCAAGATTTATAAGTGTATTGCTACAGTTATCAAAATCAATATTTTCATCAAGAAGTGCAACACTAGATTTTTCATCTTCATTGGAATTATAATTGTCAGACATTTCATCAGAGTTGCAGCAAGACCTTTGTTCCCAGTGTATTTTCTCCGATTTGGACACTCGTTTACAAAATGACCAAATCCCTTACACTTAAAGCACTGAGGCATATCCCCATCATCAGTTTCATCAATATCCCTGTTTTTAGGAGGAACACAATTATGAGGTTTGACCGATGCTCGAGGCTTATCTCTCGGGAGAACCGTTTACTTCTCTTCAATAGAAGATCCTAAACTGTCTTGTGATCATCGAGGACGATTTGTCAAGATCTTCATCTGATGAAATCTCGTAGTGATCATCTTCGAGAGATATACACTTTTTTACTTTTATCAAGTAATTTAGTATCCTTTAGTGCTTTGAACGCAACGTCCTTAGATTTGGACGAATGTTCATGATCAAAAATATTAAGCTTTCCAACCAGCGTATTTACGGAGAGAGTATCAAGGTTATTTCCCTCTCGATGGCATGCTTCTTAGAATCGTATCTAAATGGAAGCGATCCGAGAATTTTCATCACAATGTCCTTTTAGGGAATAGTCTTACCCGATGCAAAGATGCATTAACAATTTCGGACACTTTGTGATTAAACTCATCAAATGTTTCTTCATCTTTCCCTACAAAGGTTTTCCCAATCGGAATTAAGGTTTTTAAGCCTAGCTTCCTTCTCACTGGTATTACCTTCAAATACGGTTGCTAAGATATCCCAAGCTTCTTGCGACTTAGTGCAATTAGATAGATGGTGCTGAAGATTTGGGGTAATGGCATGTATGATGGCATTAAAACCGTCGGAGTTTTGCTTAGCAGCAAGAATCTCAGCAGGGGTGTATTCACCAATATTCTTTGGAACACTTGCACCACCAACTTGTCTCAACAGGAGCATCATAGCCATTAACAACATATAGCCATGATTAAAAATCACGTGCTTGAAAAAAAGCTCGCATAGAAATTTTCCACTATAAGTAATTAGAGCCATCGAAGACTGGTGGTGCGTTTATTGAGATAGCACCTCTGTCCATTGAGTCAGATCGCTATAAACACAGACTTGTAAGGTCTTGAACGTGTTTGCCTTCTCTGATACCAATTGAAAAAGAGGGGGTCTAACAACCACACCCAATATTTCGATTAGCAATCTGTATGGACAAACTCCGAGTTACTTTCTAGAGAATCAACTAGACAGTCATACTCAATCAATAGAAAATATCTCAAGGAGTTATTATCTCAATCTCTCGATTTAAATCTTAATCAAGCAAACAACGAGTCTCAAATTAAATACAAGAGAGATAATTGGATGGTACCAAAGACCAATATCTAAGAGTCAATCAATTTAAATCAACAACCAAAAGGTTGGATATTCTAATTGATTGAACAACGCACAACCTTTATTAATTTCAATTATATAACAAAATATAATGCGAAAAAGAAATTACACAGACACCGGAATTTTGTTAACGAGGAAACCGCAAATGCGAGAAAAACCGGGACCTAGTCCAGATTAAACATACACTGTATTAATCCGCTACAGACACTAGCCTACTCCAAGCTAACTTAGGTCTGGACTGTAGTTAAACCCCAATCAATCTCACACTGATCCAAGGTACAGTTATGCTCCTACGCCTCTGATCCCAGCAGGATACTGCGCACTTGATTCTATTTGCTGATCTCACCCACAACCAAGAGTTGCTACGACCCAAAGTCGAAGAATTTAATAAAAAAATCTGTATCACACAGAAAAGTCTACAGTAATAGATAAATTCGTGTCCCACGAATAAACCTACAAGTTTTTGTTCCGTCTTTTGATAAATCAAGGTGAACAGGAACCAATCAATAAAACCAGACTTATATTCCCGAAGAACAGCTCAGCTTTATCAATCACCTCACAATAGTCTTAATCGACGCAGCGAAAAAAGATATTGTGGAATCACAAACGATGAGACGAAGTGTTGTGACTACTTTTATATCTTGCCTATCAGAGATAGAAATCTCAAGCCAATTATTACAATTTTACTCGTACGATAGAAACAACAAGATCAGATCACACAACTACAAGAAAAGTAGTATCGGTCTGGCTTCACAATCCCAATGAAGTTTTTAAGTCGTTAACTTTGGTTTTAGAAGAAGAAAAAGGTTAAAGGAAAACGACTCTAGCTTAGCAAACTAGTATCACACGGAATGTGTGGGGATTAGGTTTCCCAGTTGCTAGAGTTCTCACTTATATATAGTCTCTCAAATCAGGGTAATGTTAGCTTACTAACAAGGAATTTAATATTCACCGTTAGATGAAAACCTGATTAGATTCAAACTAATATTTATCAACCGTTAGATCGAAAACATAGCTTGTTACACACACATAAAATGCACGTTTGTAGGCTTGTGAAAACCGTAACCAAACTTGTACATTAGTTGGTTCAACAATAGTTAACCAAATGGTTAGCCATATGATAACTTTCATATCAACCATATTCTTCTTCACCATAACTAGTCCAAATGACTCAAATGAAGTAGTTAGAGAGTTGTTCAATTGCTTAGATCTTTATATACTATAGAAGAAACAATCGAAGCAAAAACGATATGATTCACTCGAATCGATTTATGAACTATAAAGCCACGGTTTGCAATATCATTCCTTAGTTTATTAAGATAAGTTCACAAACATCGTTTTTAGACATAACCTACTCAAGTTCGCGGACTGAGTTTGCACACTAAGTTCGCGGACTGAGTTTGCATACTACTCCGGATTTCACTTGATCAACAAAGTTCGCATACTTTGGTTCAAGAAATAAGGACTTATACATATATGTGTTTCCACAACAATGCTTATATCCTCCAATGGTTATATTGTCTAAACTCTCATTTCAATCATTGAAACATTCTCAGAGGGCGTTATATAGTTGTTATTCACAAACTATTTTTCGTCAGAGCGATTTCCAAAATGATTGAAACATAACATGACTTTCGTCACTAGGTAAAGATGAACTTGGCTAAAGCGAAGGCTTTACCAACAAACATTTCGAGAAATAGATAAGCGAGATATACTCAGCTCAAAATATCACATGTGTATAAGCTTAGCCTATATAGTAATACAACTTTTGTCTCAAGATAGGAGATAAAGTAGATAGACTTTTGAGTGATAGATAAGTTCAAGACTCCACATACCTTTTAGTCGATGAAGATCCACTGGTTCCTTGAGTAGTCCTTCGTCTTGTATGATGATTTTCATGGAGTTCTTGAGCTCAACTACACTTTCTATCCTAGTCCGAGACCTTAGCTATAGTAGACTAGAAATCAAGACTTTATAGTTTTGATCACTAACATTGACAAACATGCTTGAGATAGCAACGCATGCGAGTTCGACCGAGCATTTCTCTAACATATATAGTTTAAACTCTCATTCCAATCATTGAAACATTCTCTGAGGACGTTATATAGTTGTTATTCACAAACCATTTTTCGTCAGAGCAATTTCAAAGTGATTGAAACATAACATGACTTTCGTCACTAGGTAAAGATGAACTTGGCTAAAGCGAAAGCTTTACCAACACATATTTCGAGAAATAGATAGGCGAGATAAACTTGGCTCGAAATTCCAAATGTGTATAATCTAAGTCTATATAGCAAAACGACTTAGGTATCAAGATAAGAGATAAATAGACTTTTGAGTGATAGATAAGTTTAGGTATCCACATACCTTTTTGTCGATGAAGATCCACCAGTTCCTTGAGTAGTCCTTCGTGTTGTATGAATATTGCGATGGAGTTCTTGAGCTCAACTACACTTTCTATCCTAGTCCGAGACCTTAGCTATAGTAGACTAGAAATCAAGACTTTATAGTTTTGATCACTAACATTGACAAACATGCTTGAGATAGCAACGCATGCGAGTTCGACCGAGCAGTTCTCTAACATATATAGTTTAAACTCTCATTCCAATCATTGAAACATTCTCTGAGGACGTTATATAGTTGTTATTCACAAACCATTTTTCAATGAGCAATTTCAAAGTGATTGAAACATAACATGACTTTCGTCACTAGGTAAAGATGAACTTGGCTAAAGTGAAAGCTTTACCAACACATATTTCGAGAAATAGATAGGCGAGATAAACTTGGCTCGAGATACCAACTGTGTATAATCTTAGTCTATATAGGAAAACGACTTTGGTATCAAGATAGGAGATAAATAGACTTTTGAGTGATAGATAAGTTCAGGTCTCCACATACCTTTTTGTCGATGAAGATCCACCAGTTCCTTGAGTAGTCCTTCGTCTTGTATGAATATTGCCATGGAGTTCTTGAGCTCAACTACACTTTCTATCCTAGTCCGAAACCATATCTATAGTAGACTAGAAATCGGGACTTTATAGTTTTGATCACTAACATTAAAAAACATGCTTGAGATAGCAACACATGCGAGTTCGACCGAGCAATGCTCTAACACTCTAGTTGATGACACCTAATAGTATGTTAAGGGAGATTATGTTAGTTCCCCTCTTGATCCACCGGCTATAGTCGACGTACTTGTTTGGTGTGCTTTAGTTTATGCGTAGTGTGATTATAGATAGAACACGGAATTCCATATTTAGTCTTGTAATGTTATAAGTTGTGAATCTCATCCGAATTTTGATACGTTATGGTGTAACCGATATAGATGACTATAGGGAACTGTTCATTTGAGTTTATGCTGGGCGCCAGCCCGGCGCTTAGGGAACCGATATAGACGACTATAGGGAAATACATGTGTATCATTTTTAAGTATTGTTTGTTTACCATCTCACATAGCTTTTTTGAGTGTTTTCTTTTATAACTCTCATCACAAGATGTTGTTGTATTCGTTAGAGAAATTATTACTAACTCTTTTGGAGTAGCTCATATCTATGTTGTAAAGGTGAGCGCCTTTGGGGCTTAAGCTCCAAAGGCGCACTAAGCTGTTGGGCTGGAGCACGGCAAAAAAAGGCGTCCAGGCACCAAAGTAAGCCATCAAGGTGAGTTTTCCAATTTTTCAGCGGTGCTAGCGCTAGGCTTGGCGCCTCGCCTTGCCTAGCGGCTAATATAACATAGGTTCATATGATTATTATTAAAGGATGTTCCGTTGAGCTTGACTGAGTACTGTGAGTTTTCCAGGCCCACTGGGGCTCCCCACCTACGGGTGGCAACCCGGAAGACCGTTAGGCGTAACGGTACTTGGTATATGACTACTATGACATTGGCAACTGGCCATTCGTCAGGCCTTAATTGGCCCTCTACCTACGGGTGGCAACCCGAAAGACAAGATTATTTGGAACGGTGGATGGTATCCAACTACTCTGGAAAAGAGATATAACGTATCCTCACAGTAGAAAGATGGAAATTATTTATCCGATTCGATGACCCTTGTGGAGATTAGAGATCTTGTGGGATTTACGAGTATTATGGTATGGGACATATGCTCGAGAGAACCCGAAAAATCCGAAAGTCCGGTTTCTCGAGTGGCGTATCAAAGAGTCGGAGCTGGACAAGCGGGTCGTAACCCGGCTTTTAGGAGCAATGATTTTCTGGTCCATCACAGTTGGTATCAGAGCAGTTCCGGTTCAAACAGGACTGTGCATTTAGAACTCACCAGCTTTCAACTTGTGCAAGGCGACTACTGATAAGATTCCATACTACTCGCTACTGGTTTTATTTTGAACTTCGGGACGAAGTTCTTTTAAAAGGGTTAATGGTGTAGTACCCTGAACTTTTGCTTCATATTTAGCTAAGTATTTTGTATTTGGAAAATCATTTTGAACATTTGAAGTGCTAAATAATCTAGAGTTTGAGTGCATTCAACACTTGTGGTTGCCTTAACCTTATGTATGAGTACTCAAATTGAAAGTTCTGCCTTAAGTAAATGATTGGGATGCCTAAAGAACTTTACATGCAGCTGGACATGTGTCATAGACTTCGACATGCCTAGGGTAAATTAGTAAATTTATTTGATGAATATCATAAAGGGTAAGCGAGATTCATTTTTCCAGGGTTCTTCACGACCTAATTTACTCGTTTCTTCCCGACAACCCAAACCTAAGGAAATCAAAATTCTTCTTTGAGAAATCAATGGTTTTCCAAGATGATTTTTATCATTATGGTGTTTTCGTTGTGGATTATTGAGCATTGAGTAGCAAAGGTGGTTGAGAAAACTTTTTCTTCTCAAATTTAGGTTTTGATTTCATCTTTCCCTAATCCTTTATTCACAAGTTGTGTTATTCCTTGATTGAACAAGGATAGTTTGTGATAATCTTGATGTTGTGCTTTATTAATTTGAGTTTCATTGTTAGAAATCCTTGGAAACTTAGTTTGCGTGATGAAACCTAATTAGAATTCGAATTTGTTTTTCTGACATGTAAAAGATGTCTACTGTTGGACCTATAAACATAGGTCTAACCGTTAGAATTGTATTGCTTTTGGATATGTTTCTATGAGTGATGTCAGGAAAACTCATATAAATTTTTAGGAAGATCGTACATGGGGAAAATGCAAAAATTATTATATTACAGTGAACCATACTACAAATTCTTCACAACTTGGCAGAGTTTTTGAGATTAGAAAGAGGCCATTGGATGGATTTTGTTGATTTTTGGATATGAAGAACTCATTTTTGTGACTAATAAACTGTAGAAATTTCAAAACAAACGGATCACACTAAGTACCCAAAGTAGGGTAGTTTCTACACTCATGTCTGTCAGAATTCAGTCACATTATGGTATATATTACCAGTCGTGGCTTGATGTCTAACCGTTACTTTTCCATATAATTGTTGTATAATGAATTTGTTATAGTTTGAACGTATGGTTAAAATCTCATTATGATCCGAGCAACAAATTATTGTTTGCTTGTTTACGATTGAAGTGACATCGTATAAACTAAAACAGCTAAACTCTATCGAGTTACTATGCAAATGACTTTATGTTGCTTGGTGTTGATGGTGGTTTTTAAACAAGGGGTAAAATCGTAAAACCCCATGACCTAGTGTTACCCGCAACACATTAACTAAGAGCATTTAACTCGGGTGTAAACAATTAATAGGGGTATTTTTCAAAATACCCAGATTAGGGTTTCGACACAAAACCTAATTTCAAAACCAAGCCGCGCACCGCGCACCATGGCAACAATGCCAAACCAAGCCGCACACTGCGCACCATGGCAACAATGCCAAACCAAGCCGCACCTTGCGCACCATGGCAACAATGCCAAACCAAAGCCGCTGCATGCGCACCATGGCAACAGTGCCAAACCAAGCGCACACTACGCACCATGGCAATGTGCAAGCCAAGCCGCACACTGCGCACCATGACAACAACTCAAAACCAAGCCGCTGCGCACACCATGGCAAACGACGCCAAAACAGACTACATATCGCACTCATTGGAAACCATGCCAAACTAAGCCGCTATGCCATTGGCACATGCCAAATATAGCGCCCTAGGCTTGCAAAACGTGCAACTAGGTCAACATGGCCGTACGTGCCATTGGCACATGCCAACGCATACCACAAGCCATATTTCCAAGCCGCTATGCCATTGGCGCATGCCCTAGGTTTGCAAAACGTGCAACTAGGTCAACATGGCCGTACGTGCCATTGGCACATGCTGTACGCGTACCACAAGCCATGTTTCCAAGCCGCTATGCCATTGGCGCATGCCAAATATAGCGCCCTAGGCTTGAAAAATGTGCAACTAGGTCAACATGCCGTACGTGCCATTGGCACATACCAACACGTACCATAAGCCATATTTCCAAGCCGCTATGCCATTGGCGCATGCCAAATATAGCGCCCTAGGCTTACAAACCATGCAACCTAGGCCAAGTCGGCCACGCATGCCATTGGCACATGCCAACATGCTCATTTGGTAGCTTTTCCTACCAAGGCCACGGCCCTAACGGCCACGCATGCCATTGGCACATGCCAACATGCTCATTGGTAGCTTTTTCCTACCAAGGCCACGGCCCTAACGGCCCTAACGGCCACACATGCCATTGGCACATGCCAACATGCTCATTTGGTAGCTTTTCCTACCAAGGCCACGGCCCTAACGGCCAAGCATGCCATTGGCACATGCCAACATGCTCATTGGTCGCTTTTCCTACCAAGGCCACGGCCCTAATGGCCACGCATGCCATTGGCACATGCCAACATGCTCATTTGGTAGCTTTTCCTACCAAAGCCACGGCCTAATGGCCACGCATGCCATTGGCACATGCCAACATGCTCGCTGGTAGCTTTTCCTTCCAAGGCCACGGCCCTAACGTCCACGCATGCCATTGGCACATGCCAACATGCTCGCTGGTAGCTTTTCTTACCAAAGCCACGGCCCTAACGGCCACACATGCCATTGGCACATGCCAAACACACACGCCGGTAGCCTAACTTGCAAAACGTGCAACCTAGCACTAAGGCATTCCGCATGCCATTGGCACATGCCAAACACACATTTTGGTAGCCTAACTTGCAAGCCGTTGCAACCTACCACCAAGGCATTCCGCACATGCCATTGGCACATGCCAAAACACACGCCGGTAGCCTAACTTGCAAACCAGTGCAACCTACCACCAAAGGCATTCCGCACATGCCATTGGCACATGCCAAACACACCCTCTGGTAGCACTTACACTCAAACCGTGCAACCTACCACCAAGGCATTCCGCACATGCCATTGGCACATGCCACACACGCCACTAACGGCTCGGCATTGCCACTTACACTCAACGTACAACCTACCACCAAGGCATTCCGTACATGCCATTGGCACATGCCACGCACGCCACTAGCGGCTACGGCATTGCCACTTGCGCTCAGTACAACCCGCAACAAGGGCATTCCGCACATGCCAATGGGACATGCTGCACGCGCCACTAGCAGCGCCACTTGCACTCAAGGTGCAACCAACACTCGAGATATCAACACAAACTGGGGGATGCTTTCCTGGGTTTTGGTTTGGCGGTCCACGACTTGCGGCGTACACTACGCTCACATTAAGAAAGCGTGAAAAGGAATAAAGCGGTCAAATAAATGAGCAAATAATTGTGAAAACGTTTTCACCCATTAACACCATGCGGTTACCACCTCCTCCAATTATTTCACCCTTTACTCTCTTCCTTCATGAGACCGAGAGTACGTTTCAATCTCGACTTGTATAAATATGTCTTACCTATTTCCACCCGAGACAACAAGTCTCGGTCAGGAGAAAAATACTACACTCTCATAAAAGGAAACTTTGCAAGCTCTCCAAAAAGCTTTCATCTCTTGCAAGCTTCCTAAGCTTTCACTTTACGATACAAGTCGAGACACTACTCTCCCGTAACTATTGGTCTCAACACCTTTCTTTGCTTCCCTCCCCAAATCAACCCTTCTCCTCCACTTTGTGACCGAAGCAAGTCTGGAACGGCCATTTCTTGGTTTAGGCCGGACTTGTACAGATTGATCTCTCGAATTTATAAAGTGATCACGTGCTGACACATTTGTTTAGGGTTTAAACCGGTTTCTCACTCACCTACCGAATTTCAAATCGGCGAAACGATTTTCACCCATAAACAATTGGCGACCACGAGCGGGAGGTTCGATCTTTCGGTTACAATGTCAATTTTCAACCAGCGATCTCATTCTTCGACCCGGACGTCAAGATGGTAGAGGAAGGCGATCCACCACTCGATTACTCGATGGCTCGATTATCGGTCATGACATGACAAGGGACGGCCAGGGACTTCTCACAGGCTAGAAGCAAAATGATCCGCCCGAGATTAACGACACAGTTATCCGACAACTCAGCAACGATTTGGAAGACTGGGGACTTCCCATGACCATGTTTCTCAAAAAAAAAAAAAAAAAACTTGGTCTTGCACCCAGAAAGTTAATTCTCATTAGAAGACCTGAGAAACCGAGTAAGTCTTATCTAGACAAAAATACGTGGTTTGCTTTTTCAATTTCTGATAAAACCGATAGCCATGTTATGTTTCATCCCATGTCATCTACCAACACACGGTTCCATGGTTTTCCTTGGATCAACTCCTAAACAATTCATTCCAAAAAGAATAACCCAAACTGTCAAGGTAACATTTATCTATCAACCCAAGAAATCCAAGAAGACAAAAACCATAAACCAGGCGCTTTGTTTGCCTTTCAAAAAAAAAAGCCACCTACCCATACGTGCCTACTTTGCACAATAATAATTACCTGTCACTATTAGAAGATGTTACTATAGTGACATTCGAAGAATTATTTATGATGAAGTATTTCCACAAGTTTATGAAAGGAAAACCTATGGCTATGGTTTGCACCAGCACAAGAAAACAATAAAACAAATTGAAAGCGGCTTATTTGGAGTACATTTGGAATATGCTCGCACACTTTATCACTACCGCGCTACCGCTAACACCATGACGTGATAACAAACATACGAGGTAAAAAAAAGGGGAGCCAACCCATTTCATGAGCATAACACTTTTGGAATTTGAATAAGGAAAGGATTTCCTGTTTGAGCTACGTATGGGAAGAGGCAACTTGGACCGCAAGAAAAAGTCCGAGCCACACCAATCCAGCACCGTGACAAGCCAACGGTCCACACCATGCCGAAATCCAAGCTAGCGTCCATGCCTAACCAGCGTCCACACCAAGCCGAGCCCATTCTAAGACGATCCGGCGCCTACAGGACGCGCATGCCGAGCTCTTGCCGGACGTGCTTGCAGACGCGCTTGCCGGACGCGCTTACCGTGACGCACATGATGGCGGCACACATGCCGCACGTGCATGCTTAGCCAAAGTACCACACTCTGTGCTAACAGTTTGCATCTTTCGGCGCTAACATCTTGCGCCCTTCAAAGACCATCCTCTCCCTCGAAATAGCGCCATGACTCCAAAACTTCGTGATCAAAACCGTGTCATCTCTGCATGATACACTTACGATCACTAGAACTCGACCCGCTTCTTCGCCACCCCAACGGTTCTTCAAGCATGGAAGCTCCAACCATCACGGAGACGCTACTCCACCATCGGGGCAAGATCTTGGAAGATCCCGGAAGAAGCCGACCTCCTTTTAGCTTGTTGATTTGATGAAAAGACAAAATATACTTGACGGGACGTGCGTTTATAGATGAAGAGGCTCGCGTTGCTCTTGAACGCCCAGTAGAAGGGGATAAGCAATCCAGTTTCGTCACACGTAAAGATCACGAAAGACTTCTCCAAAATCGAAAGCAAAGGAAATCAACAACCCTACTGAGTTCACGGAGACCCTTCTCCCGTCAAGACCCGCACGATGGGAACTTCTCCCACAAATTCGTATAGTCTATGATGAAACGGTTATTATGTGAGATTCTATGTTTCTCCGGGGCGTAGCGTTAAGACATATTTGCACCCCTCAACCGTATCGCATCGGGGAAAGAAGGCGTTTCCGGCCCGGGGGAAGACGTTCCCAAACCCTGACCTCTCCAGAAAGCACGATCGATAGATGGGCCCGGGGACTCCTAACCTTTGTTCTCTTGAGGGATGTCGAGTTTGACAGAACGTGACGCGGCCTCCGACTTCAAAATGGTAACCGTCAAGGCTCTGAGAGTTGCAAGACGTCGTTTCAACGTTCTCTCCAGAAGTAGCTACGCATCAACGTTCTCCGAAATGGCTTCGCTTCAATGTTCGGCTTCAATGCCACTCCTTCTCCACGCAAAGGGTCGTGCCGCCACACTCCCCATATCAAGGAACATAGTCACGGCCAGCCACTCTTCGTAGTCATGGACACCTTTTAATCCATCTCGCCAAAACTCGTGATCATGGACAGTTTGCTCGCTTACGCATCCAGCCCAATCCTTTTACTTCCACGGAAGCCCATAGAATGTCAGCCAACCTACTTCTTTGTTACCACGACAATGTAGTCTCTCCGATTGCATCTCCTACCAAGAATTGTTGTCCCTTATTCGTTGATACCAGCCCGAGCTTCACGCAAAGACAATTACTACAAAGATGGAAACACGTAAACCATACCCGAGGATGGGAGATATACACGGGATCCCTTGTTTGTCAAAGCTCCAAGACACGGTCCACCAAAAAACCGTACCCACAACAAGGTCCTCTACTCTTCAAGGGTGCAGCGCAAGAATATCATCACTCTCTCTGTCTAGAAGATGCCTTCAACACTTTACGAGGCCGTGGAGGATCAGGAGCCGCACTATCAGAATATGTCATCATGTAATTTCGAGCATCCCAGTGTCACATCCGAGAAGAGTACGATAGGCTTATATCAAATCCAGTGGAGGGGATTCAAGGCGATGTAATGAAAGTAGGTTATGCATGGGGACTACCAGCGTGAGATGCTTTCACTCCCCTCAACCAGGTTATTAATGATTTCAACATCATCACTATCGAGGTTTTACGAGCCGCGGGAATTTCTCAACATGAAGCCGTACATGTGCACCAAAAACTCCAAAAGCACGCCAGAAGGTTACATTCACGTATTCATCCATGCCATCATGTCAAACCGAAGTATGACCGGGGACTTCTTAACACATCCCATTAAAATACGATAGTCCAAGATTCAGAAGATGGTTTGAAGGATTAACTTGGAACAAAGTCCTGGAAGACTTGATAGCAGCACATCGGCAATGGAACGTCTCCCTATTTCATCCCGGGGTGCCAAAAGTTTTCGGCCATGCACAAGCATATAGAAACAGGATTTCCAGGGCGTACAACATCCATGTAAAATCCAGGGTTTTTAAGGAAGGATATTTGGTACTAAAATCGCCAATCACACCATCAAGAATACCGACTCTGTCGACTTTCACAATATTGAGACGATGCCGCAACCAAATTGATATTAAACTCCAAGGATTCATAGGTGGACACCATGTTCTCCCACCTTTGAATGGCTGACTCTGCAGCAGCACGGATGGACATATTCTCCATCTCAGCAATCATTGGCAAAAGACAGTTCACTACGGAAACCAAGGCGGACGAACAACACTTCACTACGCTCTTGGTAGCGATATGGCCGTATGTCTTCCATATCCTCGTATAAAGGACCACAAATTCTTTCCTCACCGGGAAAACCGCCAACATTCCGTAATTGGAGGAGAGACACATCATACGAGTCCCAAAACGACAAACTGCATAGGGGTATTCATGACAAGAGAGCCCTAAATCGGCGTTCTCCAAGTCACGCAATGATCAACAAGGTTGGATTTGAAGGGAGTGGAACGACTAGGTCATCCTCGTAGATACATGATAATGCATGCTCCAACGGGATATCTTTGCACAAAGGGAAATTTTCCATTCATCAAACAAGTGGTAAAGCGTACGTCAGTCCACCAAAAAGAAGAAAACATACGGTATGATTTTCTTAACCCGAATAACCCTTGTTGGGATGCTCTGCAAGAATCAGACCTCGCGCCTTCACTCCGGGAGAATCAATTTTGGTTAGAAGATGATTCGTCTCCTGCGACATGACAAGAGAGAAACTCAACCAGAAGAACCATTTCTCAAACGAGGGAGATGATGCAATTGCGTTGGGTGTGAATACGGAACCTTAAAAAAAAAAGGAAAGGAGGCAATGAGGGACATAATGCTTCAGATTTTAGCATGGACAATGCCCGATTGAAGCGCGCGTGAAGGAAGGCAAAATAAGGAAACTTTACTATCTGCAGAAACACCTACTCTTTCCTTGTTTACATCGGTCCCGCCAACAAGCACGCACAAATTCCCCACATTGCATAGGTCCCACCAGCTAGCACGCTCGGTTTTTCCCAACTCACGCCAACTTCCCAACGTCGCCCAATTTGACCCCCCCCCGGCCCCACCAATTGCACCGACTTCCCAATGACCGCCCAAGTCACGCTTCCCAAGCAATCACGGCCTTCCACACCTTGCGCCGGTCCCACCCGCCTAGCACGCTCGGTTTCCCAATTCACGCCAATTTCCCAACGTCGCCCAAGTGCACCGCCGCACCAATTGTATCGCCCTCCCGATTTGTGCAAAACTACCGAGGCAAGGATTCCAAATCCTATTTATAAAAGGTCGAGACAAGCCTCCTCAATTCTCTTTACGGTTTCTTTGTTGATAGTTTGTCACCATCTTATGCTTACCTCGCAACAAAGCCCCTGTTAGGAGCTAATCGGGGACTTAATGTTGATGGTGGTTTTTAAACAAGGGGTAAAATCGTAAAACCCCATGACCTAGTGTTACAGGCAACACATTAACTAAGAGCATTTAACAGGTGTAAATAATTAATAGGGATATTTTTTCAAAATACCAGATTAGGGTTTTCGACACAAAACCTAATTCAAGCCCATGCGCACCATGGCAACAATGCCAAACCAAGCGCACACTGCGCACCATGGCAACAATGCCAAACCAACTGCCGCACAGCTGCGCACCATGGCAACAATGCCAAACCAAGCGCACACTGCGCACCATGGCAACAATGCCAAACCAAGCCGCACACTACGCACCATGGCAACAGTGCCAACCAAGCCGCACAATGTGCACCATGGCAATAGTGCCAAACCAAGCCGCACAATGCGCACCATGACAACAATGCCAAAACCAAACCGCACACCGCGCACCATGGCAGCGACGCCAAAACCCGGACTACATATCGCACTCATTAGCAACCATGCCAAACTAAGCCGTTATGCCATTGGCACATGCCAAGTATAGCGCCCTAGGCTTGCAAAACGTGCAACTAGGTCAACATGGCCGACGTGCCATTGGCACATGCCAACGCGTACCACGAGCCATATTTCCAAACCGCTATGCCATTGGCGCATGACCTAGGTTTGCAAAACGTGCAACTAGGTCAACATGGCCGTACGTGCCATTGGCACATTTGTACCACAAGCCATGTTTCCAAGCCGCTATGCCATTGGCGCATGCCAAATATAGCGCCCTAGGCTTGCAAAACGTGCAATTAGGTCAACATGGCCGTACGTGCCATTGGCACATGCCAACACGTACCATAAGCCATATTTCCAAGCCGCTATGCCATTGGCGCATGCCAAATATAGCGCCCTAGGCTTACAAACCATGCAACCTAGGCCAAGTCGGCCACGCATGCCATTGGCACATGCCAACATGCTCGTCGGTAGCTTTTCCTACCAAGGCCACGGCCCTAACGGCCACGCATGCCATTGGCACATGCCAACATGCTCGCCGGTAGCTTTTCCTACCAAGGCCACGGCCTAACGGCCACGCATGCCATTGGCACATGCCAACATGCTCGCTGGTAGCTTTTCCTACCAAGGCCACGGCTCTAACGGCCACGCATGCCATTGGCACATGCCAACATGCTCGCTGGTAGCTTTTCCTACCAAGGCCACGGCCCTAATGGCCACGCATGCCATTGGCACATGCCAACATGCTCGTTGGTAGCTTTTTCCCAAGGCCCACGGCCATGAACGGCCCACGCATGCCATTGGCACATGCCAACATGCTCATTTGGTAGCTTTTCTTATCAAAGCCACGGCCCCTAACGGCCACACATGCCATTGGCACATGCCAAACACACACGTCGGTAGCCTAACTTGCAAAACGTGCAACCTACCACCAAGGCATTCCGCACATGCCATTGGCACATGCCAAACACACACACCGGGTAGCCTAACTTGCAAAAACCGTGTGTAACCTACCACCAAGGCATTCCGCACATGCCATTGGCACATGCCAAACACACACGTCGGTAGCCTAACTTGCAAACCGTGCAACCTACCACCAAGGCATTCCGCACATTCCATTGGCACATGCCACACGCCACTAGCGACTCATCGGCATTGCCACTTACACTCAACGTACAACCTACCACCAAGGCATTACGCACATGCCATTGGCACATGCCACGCACGCCACTAGCGACTACGGCATTGCCACTTGCGCTCAGTACAACCGCAACAAGGGCATTCCGCACATGTCAATGGCACATGCCGCACGCGCCACTAGCGGCGCCACTTGCACTCAAGTTGCAACCAACACTCGAGATATCAACACAAACTGGGGGATGCTTTCCGGGGTTTTGGTTTGGCGGTCTGACTTGCGGCGTACACTACGCTCACATTAAGAAAGCGTGAAAAGGAATAAAGCGGTCAAATAAATGAGGAAATAATGGTGAAAACATTTTCACCCATTAACACCATGCGGTTACCACCTCCTCCCATTATTTCACCCTTTACTCTCTTCCTTCATGAGACCAGGGTACGTTTCAATCTCGACTTGTATAAATAGGTCTTACCTATTTCCACCGGACAACAAGTCTCGGTCGGGAGAAAAATACTACACTCTCGGAAAAGGCAACTTTGCAAGCTCTCCAAAAAGCTTTCATTTCTTGCAAGCTTCCTAAGCTTTCACTTTTCGATACAAGTCGAGACACTACTCTCCCCGAACTATTCTGGTCTCAACACCTTTCTTTGCTTCCCTCCCCAAATCAACCCGTCTCCTCCCACTTTGTGACCGAAGCAAGTCTGGAACGGCCATTTCTTGGTTTAGGGTAGGACTTGTACAGATTGATCTCTCAAATCTATAAAGTGCTCACGTGCAGCACATTTGTTTAGGGTTTAAACCAAGTTTCTCACTCACCTACCGAATTTCTGAAATCGCGAAATGATTTTCACCCATAAACACTTGGTTATCAGTGTTTCTTTACACTTTGATGCAAGTGACATCGTCTAAGTAAGTTGTAAACCTTATTTAGACTCCATGCTAAAGGATAATAGCGAGCTTAAACTGTTTGTAACGATTGAAAGAATTTACTGAATCTCATGTTTGGAAACCACTTAGTTTTGAATGAATGCATGAATACATGCACTTTTGGTACTTAAACATTAGTGTGAAGATAAAAAATATACGTGTTCTGCATGCAATTAAGCCATATACTGTTGGGAACGATTATGGTCGAGGTCCTCATATAATTTGTGGATCCATGCTAGCTACTGATGTAGGACAGGGTCAATGAGGCATTCACCATGAAAGACTGATCATCAGCCAAGAAAGTATCAGAACTAAAAGAATCCAGAGATTCAGCAGCGGGTGACCTAAGAGAAGCGTTCTCCCTAGTCGTGATGAAGATCTTCTTCAAAAAATCCATGTCAGGGATATAGGCAGGATCTTCCACTTGGTAGACCATCCTCTTATCTTTACCCTTCTCGTTCTTATCCTTGGATGACTTGTCTGGCGAATCATCCACAACAACAGTAGGAATAGAGAAAAAAGATTTCGCACCCTAGGATGATTGAGGAGGAATAACTTCGCTGGGAGGATCTGCTGGTTGGTGCTTAGGAGGAGGAGTAGACTGACTGGTCACCAGCTTAGAACCCTTCACTTGGGTCAATGCAGTCAAATTCAGGACCCTGCGTTAACGCTTTGGAGGATCTTTGGCAGAAGGAGATTTGAAAGTACCATCCTACAACACACGGAGTCAGAAAATAACACAAAAGAGAAAACCACGAGGTAAGAGAGATGAAGTACCTTATCAGGAGGAGAAGGCATCAAAAGGCGATTGCGCTTCCTTTGGCTTCTAGTAGACTGGGGCAGCTTGAGGACTAGTGGGTTCATTCTCCTACGAAATATAGAGTTAGAAGATGATAAAACATAGAGAGAAGCGAAGTAAGGAAAATAAGTAGCACCTGTTCAGAAGCGGGAAAATCATCAGTGGTTTCGTTCTTCTTACGATCTTTAATAAGATCAGCAGGGGCAAGCTCATACTGTAACAAAGAGTACGGAATTACAAGAACCGAAAGTGAGAAATAAAAAAGTTAGAATAAGAACTGAACTCACTTTGTTTGGTCTCTCAGGCCATACGAATCTCCCAGGCTCATAAGCTGCGAGATGAATATGCTTAGGAAGAGGGCCAGAACGAGCTTTTCCATTCTTGTGAATTCCCCAGACCAAAGGACCTTCCACGATCAAGGGGAACATCATCCAATCTCCGTCGTTAGAAAATCGCAGATGATCATTCCTCACATGTCCTAAAGGCTCCACGTCTTGAATAAGAGCTTTAGAAGGGTCATCCATGCGTTTCCGAGGGAGTTTGACACCCCATTAATTCTTGATACTTCCTCGTAGCCAGGGTTTTATCAGTGTAATTCTCCACAAAGGAATTTATGTTGTGGTCCTCAGGATCGAATTCCCATGCAACTAAAGGAAAGTTGTGAAGGACCACCTTTAGAGCGCACCATGAACTCGTTCGCAATATGAATTGCATTCCCACATAACTGGTAAACACCTCGTTAAAGATTGGTCAATATGCCCTCTCTCATAGGAAAAATGATTAGTAGGGTCATGTAGAAGAAAAGAAAGGCCCGCCTTCAGCTGTCCAAGCGTGGTGATGATTCTGGTAGAAGACCAAGATTCATATTGAATCCATCTGAGGTTTAATTCCATAAGCTTGGATGCAGTGATGACAGGAGTGACTGAAAAATCAATTGCTTGAGAGAGAGTCAAACCCTTCTCCTCTAATTCAGCTTGAAAATCTTCAAGGGTTTTAGATTCTTTCGGAGATGGGAACTTCTTGGGAGCCATTATTTGGAAGATTAAAAACAAAAGGTTATGACAAGAAGACTGGAAAAAGAGAAGAAAAGTTGAAGTAGCAGTAGCAGCGGCAACTAACAAAGAAGGAAATAGAGAACGAAAATAAGAAAAGAAGATGAATCAGGGTATTTATAGTAAGGCAATTACTTACCGGCTGTAGTGGTTTAAGGAAATGATGGAAGAAGTCGAACAGGTTATAGGAAGTTACAAAGATCGTGGGGGACACGGAGGCGAGAATAACGGAACGTGGCGGTTACGAATCTAATGCAAGATTCTCTTTCCATCCTTAAATCCTTGCGAATGGAACAAAAAAAAGCAAAATGTAGGTACAGAAATCCTACTCGCTGTGTGATCGAACGAGGTTAAACGAAATACGCGAAGTAAATCTTAAAACAGAAGATCTTTTACCAATTATGAGAAGAAATGTCAGTGATGAGTCAAATCAAGAGTCAGAGTTACTTTTATGAATATTAGATCTGCGAAGTATAAGCTCACAAGGAAAGAAGTATCAGACAAAGATAAGATTGTTGCGCAATAAATGGGACAGCTCTACCGACAAGATACCGAAGTTATCGGCGAAAAGAATGGAATAACTTTATCGAAAAGGGCTTGGGCGAAGTAAAAAGCAGGATCACGTGAATTGTGTGATTATCTGCGAAGTAAAATGAGTTGTATTCCACTACCCAGTTTTGCCTATAAATAGAGACCTTAGTTGACCGTAAAATGGGTTGGATATTTTGTATGGAGAGAGGTCATGTGGAGATAAAGTAAGTTGGGGGTTCTTGTGAGTCTCAATACTTGTAATATCATCACCTTCTTCATTGAAATATCCAAGTAATAAATAAAGAAATATTTCTAACTCGTACACTTGAATGATGTCTTAGATTTGCTTTATTACTATTTGGGTGTACTCATACCTGGATTTCCAAAGAATTACAATATCCTCAAGCATTCTTTGGTTGACATGATCTTCCTCATTCAACAAATTATCCAATCTGTAGGATCGAAATCAAGATTATCTGATGCACCCACTTCTTCATCACTGCTAGAGTCTTCATCGTCACTCATTTTTGCCAAGAAAATCACAAACCCTATTTTTTTCTTTTTCCCTCTACTTCTTCCTTCCTTCCAAACCTTAAAAAGAGGAAATGAATTTCTACTCTAATCCTAACACTATAATCAAACTCAAACACTAATTAATTTAGCTTAACACTAACTTAATTAATCATGACTATTAATAAGAGCATATTAAGCATTAACATAAATAGGTGGATATGGAGTTTCTAGAGATTACTTATTAATGACCTTTTTTGTTTTTTAATCATAGGCCCAAATTAGCCAGGCACAAATTAACAGGAGAATACGCTCATTCACTGTTTTATTTTTTATTATTATGCGGACAACATCCAATAGTTTATTCTAGTCTGGACGACTGGACCTATAAATAGCTTTTACAATACAGTACAAAATAGGAAAATGTTCTTCTAAATGTGCAAGATATACATATTAACGTCCCTCAGTTTGTAAGGCTGATGTCCCTTTGCTGCTGTCACCAATTGTTGTTATGCTATCTGTGTAAGATAGCAATTCAGCTGATTCTAACAAGAGCATGCGTTCTTCTTTTCTTGTTGCATCCTTTATGTCCTCATCATCATCCAAGACCCAAGGGTTACTGGAAGACATCCTCATCAATCCGTGCAGCACCATTGCTACTTCTTTCATTGAAGGCCTCTTTTCTCCCTTCACTCTTAAGCATTTTTGTGCTAGTTCAGCCACTTCTTGGATCTGTTGGTGCCCACGTACACTACTGACTCGTTCATTATCATTTCTTACCAAATTATCGTCAAGAATCGCAAACAGTCTATTGGTTTTCATAGAAGAAAGGAAATAACTTGCCAGATTTCTATCCTCTTCAAGTCTGTGTGGAGAAAATACTGCTTTGCCTGTTAGCAATTCCACAAGAAGAACCCCAAAGCTGTAAACATCGCTTTTATCTGTTAACTGGTTTGATTGCATGTATTCTGGATCTAAGTACCCAAAAGTACCTTGAACAACTGTACTTAACTGAGCCTGATCGGTGGGATTCAACCTCGAACCACCAAAATCTGAAACTTTTGCTTTGTAATCATCATCTAGAAGTACATTACTCGACTTGACATCTCGGTGGATTATGGGTATGGAAGCTTCAGCGTGCAAGTACGCTAATGATCCTGCAACTTCTGACGCTATCCTTAACCGATTTTCCCATGAAAGAGTAGCGGAACCGGTTTGGTTCTCACGATGTTCATGTAGATGTTGGTGAAGGGTCCCGTTAGCAATGTATTCATAAACTAGCAGAGGAACTTCGCTTTCTAAACAACAACCCAAGAGCTGAACCACATTTTTGTGGTTGATTTGTGATAGAACAGCAATTTCATTTATGAATTGCTCATTTTGGTTCATATCGACTATTTTCGTCTTCTTAATAGCAACCACCTCGCCATTAGATAAGGTTCCTTTATACACCGTGCCAAATCCTCCTCGTCCAAGAATTTGACTTTCGTGATAGTTGTTAGTCGCCTTGCTCAGCTCCTTCTCAGTGTATATTGTAGCAACTGATCGGTGTTTCTTTCCTCCTCTGCCACTTCTACTAGCTTCGATATCCTCTTCCCGTTCATCAAGGAGTTGGTTTAAAATCAAACCACCATTCTTCTTGAAGAATTCCTCCTTGAGTTCCATGTGCTTTCTTTTCCTGTATCCCCAGTATATCCAGAAGCCAGTCACAAGACTCAGAAGTAGAAGAAATAAGCTAAGGCAAACCCCTGCAAGCATAAAATTAAAATCAGAGAACTTAAATAGATTTCCGGAGTCTGGAATATGCTATTAGAATTCGTTTGGAAACCCGATATTTTATTACTCCCTTAGGCTATCATCTAGATTTTTATGGAAAGAAACAAATTCTAGTGTGTTTAATGGGAAGGTAAAGATACTGGTCCTGACATAATATTAGGTATCAAGTCTCTGGTAGTTTTGTGGTTGTCTAATACAGACATTTTCAACTTAATTCCTGTATCTAGTACTCTATTCCGATGAGAAGCTGGAATAAGCTAATTTGTAACTACTAACTGATGGTTTGTAAAAAAAAAAAAATCCCTTCTATAAGATCTCAACCTTTTCGTCACAACAAAAATAAATAAATAAATGTGTTGGAAACACGGTGCTATAATACTATATGCACAGTGTGCATGACAATTAGATAAAAAAAAAAAAGGGGGAATTAACCAAGATTGAAGCTAAAGAAGTTATATGTATTTAAAATAACTCCCCATGGTGATGCAAACTAATTACTCTTGAATAAATATTTATTGAAATTGAAATATATAAATATTGATTGAAATTGAAATATTTTGGAAGATGCTTGTTTAGCATGCTCACGATGCAGGGGTACTCACCCGCCTATCCTGGTCGACCCAACCTGGCACAACGACTAGGCGCACCAGTGTAACTTGTATGCTTATAAGTCCTCTCCCTTCCACATAAGTGATCATATCCACTACATACTAAGTAATTCAGTTTTCTTATACTCTCAAGCTATTGACTTAGGTCCATTCTTTATGTATTTTATAAGAGGAGGCGACTACTTGTTTGTGAATATATCTTCTTATTTATTTTTGTAAAATAAAATAAAATAAGTAAATAAATAATTATTCTTAACAATAAATATATTGTATTATCATATAATTTCTGCAAAGGACGCCACAGTCAAACATTTATATGGCTGGAATTTATTGTGCAGTCCAAGTTTACTTGTGCAAATAATATTCGCTGCTTTTCCGAAGTAATGGTTAACTACTTACCAGCAACAATCTTGTTAAGGTTATTATTCTTAGTACTACGATTCTCGACCAGAAAGCAATCCGTCCTATTGTCTCGGACATCAAGCTTGTATCCCTTGTTGCAAGAACAGGTGTAGCTCCCTTCTGTGTTTGTGCAATTACCTCTATCTCCGTTGCATACATCATTACATTCATTGATATCTGTCCCGCAAATTCGAAGGGTCAGTTCAAATTATATAGGTTGTAATCATGAAATCAATTAATTGCTGACAGAAGAAGTTAGAAAAATATTACCTTGACAACCACCAGCAGTACTAAGATAAGGATTTCCTGTATAACCCCATCTGCAATGACATCGATAACCTAAAGTTTTATTTCCATATGGTACTACACAGTCGGTGTTTGGTCCACAGACATAACTTGTCGAGTTCTTTTGAGCATCATCGCATGTCTCGTTACCAACAGTCCAATCTACCACCACCGGAACGCTTTCATTTTTGAAATCCTTGAGATACGACGAAGAATAATGAAACGAACGCTCTTCAATTAAAAAGCGTAACTACACGGATTGACAGTCGAGCTACTTTTACTGTTAAACATTCTTCCAACTCTCAAGTTCAAACTATGTAGTCCGTCTCGGACGGAGGCCTGGCAACAACCGACACCATCGCAAGACCCATCACTGCTATCTTCTATTTTATTACAGGCCGACACACATCCGGTACCAGTAGATGCGTAATTATCATCTTGACTCATATATGCCCAGGTATTGCAACCCATACCAATGAACCTGTTTTTCGTAGTAGAGTATGTGAATTTACCGAACTTCCCGGCCGACCAACCCGGAAACTCCATGTTTGGACAGTACCTGGCTACGTAGACTTCAGTTGTCATCTCTCCGTCGAGTATTGATATATTTGAAATATTATACCCTGGGGGATGAACTGGCTTGGTGGAATTCTCTTCACAACGTATTTCGAAATATTTGTCTAAGAAACAACCAGGACCAATACCGAACGGGTAGGGTATGGGAACATTCCCGCAGTGATTTGAGCAATTAGGCTTGCTTATTACTTGGGAATCAGTGATGGGTATTTCTGCAGATGCGAAGTACATCAAAAATAGCAATACAAAACACTGAAAACTTGCAAGAAATTGCAGAGCCATGATTTAAAAATTCGGTTATTTTATTTTCTCGCCCTGATAAATATCAAACATCTTAACGTTACTTATAACCATCTATGCGCTCCCACACCATTGCGTGGCTGCCACAAGCTTCGCGATCACTGATTTTTAACTTTTCTTCTATTTTCTGTGAGAAGTACCCTTTGAAAAATATCAAAGAAAAGTCGACCTAAATTAACAAAAGGGCTATTGCCGGGCATCTTCAATATACTAGAGACAACTTGTTTTGCCCAAGGCAAATGTAGGTGCTGTACGCAAGCTATATTTCCACTCAAGCATTTTTGTTTTGGAGATGGTAAAAAAATATTTGGGATATGTCAATTTGGTACAATGCTAAAGTTGTTGAGTCATAATAAACGACCACAGATTTCTCAAACGCCTCAGCAGCATCTGGGTAAGAGAATTTTTCCTTTCTTTCTTTACGTATGGTTATAATACTCCCTCCGTTCCACTTTAGATGATGTTTTTGTAGTTTTCACGCAGATTAAGAAATGGAGAGAGATATGAAGATTTTCCATCTATACCCTTGAGAAAAGTCTTCAAACATTAATTGCACTATTAGTGCATTTAAAAAAAAAAAACTTATAGTTCCAAGACAAAATATAAGGGTGTAATTGGTAGTTCCGTGGAAAAATATGAAAACTTTCAAGTATTATGGAACACAAAAATAACCCTACAACATCATCTAAAATGGAACGGAGGGAGTATAACCTTTACGCTTGAAGCTTTTTTATTTAGTAGAAACTACCAAACGATAAATTTCCTTTTGATTTACACCCTCAGTAGTATATATATAGAGCAAATAGGATGATTCTCTTAGATTAAGAAAAATATATCTTGAATTATTTTATTTTTGTTTTACCCCTTGTTTTATTCTTAGCACAATTATCTATGTACAATCAATAAGTATATGTGTGAAAAAGTTTATTTTGGAAACAGGACTCCACCAACCAAGTAGGACAAGCAAAATCCAAATTTCCAACTTTATAATAAGACGGACGCAATAATCATAAATATAAAAAATAATAATAATCAGGGTGGGGATTTTTTTTTTTTTTTTTTTTCTGCTTAGCTATAATGTGACCTTTGGTCCTTTGGGTTGACAAGTAAAGATATCAAAATTTTTGTAAATGGTTCCACACTCGGTGAGAAAAAATGCGTCACCATGATTAACTCTTATTTCTCGGACATGGTCCATTTACCAATTTACGGCTGGATGTGAACATATTTCTTTCACTTTTATTGTTTTCTTAGTTATAAGCTAGTAGTTTGCACTAGGTTATTTTAAGTTTTGCTTTAATCTCCGTTGTTTTTAAGAGATTTTTATAGGGTTTTAGTGGATTCCCTTTTATTAATGTACTCTCTCTTTTTTATGCTCTGTGTCCTCGTGTAGGGATGGAGCTAGCCCATCGCAAGGGGTTGCACTTGCACCCCCGCCAGTGGCTCCAAAGCCTATTTCAAGTCCAGTTAATTTTTTTTGGATATATAAGCCCGTTTTTGCTTTTTTGCACCCCTATTTTTTTTTTTTTACTCCCCATAGCAAATTTTTGCACCCCATCCCATAATTCTTGGCTCCGCCCTTGTCCTCATGGTGTTTCTTTTGTGATTTTTATGGAGAGTATGGGTAGGAGTTCAAGCGTGGTGATCAAGATTCAAGACTATGAAAATGTTACTTTCTTTTTGTGACAAGATCTCTTTTTGTTGAAGAAAAAATCCAGAAAAGAAGTCTATCAAAATGGTATGATTATATTCCCAAAAACATTTTTTCAATCTTCAGATTGCTTAGTATTTTTGTCGGTATTGCGTTATTTCCCTTTACGAATTACTCTATATTATTACCTTTTAACTTTTGTTTGAACTTTGATCTTGATGTTTTTGAAGTCCATATAATCTATATTTTATCATGAATATAAAACTTTATTAGATTGAGAGGAAAACAAATTAAAAGTCCGAACTTTCTTTGGTGAAACATTTTCGAAGAAATGTGAATGGTAGAAACTAACTGGCCTCCAAATTGTTAAATCATCCGGTGATAGTTTTGTTGGAATGTTCCACATAATTTCCTCCGTGAAGAAAAGTTTGCTGTAAATCATATCCATAATCCAAACACAAAATTGGTTAAAAAGACCAAAATCAAAAGGACAATTAGATTTAGATACTGTTTAAATGGACAAAATTTTAAAAATAAAAGATGTAACCGGTTTCATCCTGTCCATTTTCAAATATTTTTATTATTTTCTTCTACACAGGATGCATCCAGTTTCATCCTAGCTATTTTTAAGTTTAAGCCGAGATGAATCCAGTTTCATCCTTTCTATTTTTTCTTTGTCCTTTTCACCCATAAAATTTTTTACTCGTCCATTTGAACCGTGTTTAATTTTTTTTGGACAAATGACCCATTTTCCGTAATCCAAAAAGCTATAAAAATAAAACTAGATTCGTGCTTCAAAAAGAAAAAAGAAAAACAGAAAACAAATAAAACTAGAGCAACGTATGGAATATTGGCATTTTCTCCAAGTTAGGAATTTAGAACGAGTCGGAAACAAAGACGAGTCTAGCCAGGGTCCAATAAATATTAGTCTAGTCTTGGAAAATAGCCTAACAGGGACTTGAAGTCTAAATTACTTCACAGACTAGTATGTTATCTTATCATCACTAGGAATCTAATAAAAATCTCGTGGCCAAAATTACACTTCTTGACTTGACTTGGACTTTCTAAGTCTTCCACTAATTGACCGACGTCTACAGTTTTGCCTCTTCTAAAACTTATCTTTTTCAATGGTTTAAAAATGTTTATTTAGTTTATTACGAAAAAAGAGCCATTGGCCGGGAGAGGATTTAAGAATGTAGTTGTGGAAAATCTCACAACTACACCCTTGTAATGATAATAACACAAAGTTTAAATCATATTGATCAACCCAAATATTAATGATATTATTCACCACTTTGACACTTATATGATCTTTCAAAACTCTTTTGTGTTGAATGTATTACTCTTACAGTGGATGGATTCTAAGATCAACACATAACAATGGAGAAATGTAAAGATACCAACTAACACTACACCAAATTTAACGATTTGCAACAGCTTAAATCTGTTGCTGACCGGGCTTGCAACAGTCCTCAGCCGTTGCTAAACACCCTGTCGCAGTTTTTAGCGACAACGCTAGCTCTGTTGTTAATTTTGGTC
>JAJJWW010014852.1:0-75555 GCA_023531295.1 Papaver armeniacum
AATCAATCATCAATGTCTCGATTCGGAGATGGTGAATCAGCCTGATCTTGTTGCTTCAATTTACATAAACCCTAGGTAAGGTTATTCGACGAAAAAAATGTGAGTTACTAAATGAAAAAAGGCATAGATTTTCTTAATTTTGGTTATATAATTTATTTTTAGGTTTTCAAAACTGGAAACGTTAATGTTTTTGGTTTAATCTTTGATGTCATCTATGAGTTTGTGATTATAAAGTTGGGCAAATTAGATGAATCTGCGATTATCCAAATTAGTTGAATGTGTGCTAATAAATGCAACTAAGCTGGATTTTAATTAATCCCGGATTGGTATTTAGCAGTATTTCTCATCTGCATAAAATGCTCCATCATATTTGATGTGGAATCCTTGCAGGACATAGTAGATATAATTCTCATCTTATAGTGCGCTATTCTAACAGTTTCCGACCCGGGCCATTTTCCGACCCTTCAACCGGACCCTACAGTTCAGTATCCTAAGCATCCCCAACCGTTGGATCCTGTTTTAACCTCAGCCGCATCGGTTCATATTTTTGTTTTCTTCCATTCTAGATCTCGAAACTCCTGTCGACTGTCAAGCCCAAAATTGAGATTTTTTTCTCTGATGATTCTCACTGATCTTAACACCTATCTTACAATTGCTACTACTCTCCTCATTCATATGAAACTACCAGAAAAAGAAGATGTCTTGTTGTTTTTAATGAAAATCCTCCCCCACAATGATTTTTCCTCTCAAAGCTTAAGTTTATAATTGCTGTCCTCTCCAATTAGTATGGTTTAGCTCTCCCGATTCATATGAAAGTTTCAGGTATGCCGTACCACACTGATCAAAACTATGTCTGTCGCAACGCCTTTCCCAAATCCTTGGAAAAGCTTACAGCTGTATGGTCGGTCTATTGGATTACTCTCTTCATAACGAAGGCCATGGGGTTATCCATATCTTGCTTGCCTGGGATATGCATGTCTATTGGATTATTCAAACGGCTTCATTTCACAATTTAAGGTGACATCCAAAACTAGCGGATGTCATTAATAAAACGAAATCCAACTAATTGTTGCCTTGTGGACTCTCGTGCTTAAGATTTGGCTGATACATATATATTGGTGCATTTGTTATTTTGCTTATTATTATTTGTTTATTTTGCTGAAGTTGTATATGACAGCATGATAGTATGCAAGACATACAGATTGGCTTTTGAACCTTAACATTCACAGCCCTAAAACTAGTAACCCAAACTTTTACAGGATCCTTCCTCCCCCTGTGACGTTGGGTTGATCTGCAAAACGCTTTTCATTTGTATTGTGGGGTGTATAGTGATGTTTTTTTCCATTTAGCTTTCTTGTTTAATATACAAGGTAGTTTTTCTATAACGTTCATCTAATGCGAACAAATCCTGAAATAGATAACCCAATACCTTTGATTTAATGCGAATCATATGGCACAAAAACAAGCAAATATCATCGTCAATCAGTGTTCAATCACAGATGTCATGTTCAGAAATACTGAATCAAATGATTGTGTGGCAACCGTGGCCAGCTTGAGAGCATATATAATCAAATCAAAATAAGATCCTCCACTGGTAACCCCTCAGAGATAAGATATCAACTGGAAAATGATATAAACATAAAAAAAAAAAATGTAATACTCAGATATCTGAATTCTCAAAATGATAACAGATAAGCAAATTGAAGTATCATTTAAAACAACCAGGGGCGGTCCAAATCAATATCTAAGAACCATCCGGAATAGACTTATCTGTCTCTCACACAAAAAGGGATTTTATATATACTGCAGCAATAAGTATGAGGATTTCACCACAGACCTATATAGGTAACACTATTTCGACAAAGGAACCCATTTCTAATATTCTTTCCAATCATATAGCTAAAAACCATCTTCCTACTTCATTCCCTGTGGAACTCATTTGCAAGACTAAAACCATGAGAGTAGAGTTCAAGAATGAGCATCAAGTAAAATCTAATTGATCGTAAGTACTGACACATATATGATATTTACTAAAGAACTTAGTTTCAATGAACAATGATCAGTGATTTTACCTGTTCTTGACTGAGATGCCGTATTTTAGAAGTGTACCTAACCACATATTGGTATACTCTAGATTAGTTTGAATTCGTTTAATCTGTCAAAAAAAAAAAAAATGCATAATTGTCTCCTTATTAGCAAATGGAAGGAGTACGAACCCTGTTCCTGTAGGTTAGCCATTCACATCAGTAACAATGAGAAGTCCTCACAGTGGAGTATTATCATGAACTGTGAAATCTTCAAGTGACCGATCAGTTTATCTTCCAACTGAAAAATGGATACATGAAACATAACTTGCAAGTGTTTCACAACATCAACCAGAATTCAATAACTTGCAAACATAAAAAAATGTGACATTTTGTAACACTGCCAATGCTGCAGGGAGAGCTTTTCCTTCCGTATCAAAGAGCAAAAAAAATTCCGTTGTTCGTGAACCATTCGTCCCTGATAGAAACAATCAAAATATGCACACAAGAACAGGTTCGCATACTGGAGGAGTTTCTTCAAGAGCGTCCGAAGTAAACTGTCAATATAACCTGATGGAGAAAAATATGAATAGAATGCTCAAGGGATGGATTGAAGCAATAAAGAACAGTAAATGCATTAAATACAGTTTATATCATAGATCCTGCATGTGTAAGGTAGCAACTGAGGGAGCTAAATCTATTTGTAATCGAATTAACGGAAGATGAAATCTGAGTTGATAAGTACCCAAACACACATACTTTGGTTGTCAAACAACAAAAATGAAGACGGTTTTGAGGAAGAACCATCTTAACTAAGCATAAAATCACTTATTTACTAAAATTATGATGCACACAGAGAATCGCTACGGAAAGGTCGTGTTATTATTGATTTGGACGATTTTGCTCTGCCAATTGGCTAAACAAGAAAACAAAATTAAAGGAATCTGGTGTAGGCACCAATAAAAGCTATCGGTTGGAATCCTAAGTAGATATGTTGAACATAAAGAGGAAACTTACAGGGTGAACATCACAGAGTTCTCAATTTACCTGATGCTTTTCAGTAGTCCGAAATTTCACAAGATCCTTCCGCTCCCTGTCAGTGTAGCTTTTTTATAACGTTCATCGAATGCGAACAAATCCTGAAATTGATAAACCTATTATAACCTTGTCATCCAGTGCATCAGTCGGACAAAACATATGGCACAAAAACAAGCAAATGAGATCATATACGTTCAATCACAGATGTCCTGTCATATATGCAGCTGTCGAAAATACTGAGTAATTTCACATATACTGAAGCAAATGATTGGTGTCAATCATGACCAGCTTGAGATATATTAAATGATTGTTATGAGATTCTCCACTGCTAAGCTCTCAGAGATAAGATATCAACCTCAAAACGATATTAATATTAAAAAAAAAAAAATCAAGAATTTAACTTAAAGCCAACAAGTAATACTCAGAGATCTCAACCAAGAAAAAGTTTCATATAAAACAACCAAGGGTGCCCAAATCAATTTCTAAGCACCAGTCGGTAGAAGCTTATCTCCCACAGAAAAACGATTTTATGTAGAGTACAGCATATGTAACACTATTTCTACAAAGTAACTCAAAGACACTTACAATGCAGTTAACTCAAAGTAACACTATGCCTGTAGTTCTAATATTTTTGCCAATCAAACAACTATAATGCAGCAGATGATAATACAGCTAAAAGGATGACTTGAACTCAAAGACACTTATTAACGATAAACCATACTGCTCTACTACTTCATCCCCTTTGGAACTATATTCAGCTGTTTGCAAGAGTGCAACCATGTGATTAGAGTTCAAGAATGAGCATCAAGAAAAAACTAACTAACAGTACCTCCTTGATTTATCTTTGAAATTAGAGACGGACCTATACGGGACATAACATCAGGAGATGGACTTTTAGGAGAAGTAACTTTACCATCATCCTTACAAGCATCAACTTCACCACCACCCTCAATGAAGTCGTCAGCCATACCAAGAAGTTGAATAATATCCTTCAATAACCCTGTCCGATGATCCGGCTTGTTCCGGTTTCCTTTTTAAATTTTGGCTGCAAGAAAAACAATCAAAGTCAGATGCAGAAGTTGAAAAATCATTTTTAGACCTTTCTAGTTACTAATTAACAAGAAATATACCTCTGTCTATAAAGTGTTCATAACTCATAAGTCAATTCCATTTTATTTTGTATAAACATAACGCTCCAAGGGATCCGGTGTTATCTACAAATAAGTGTTTTTTTTAGATGAAGTCAATCACAGAATCAATGTAAACATATCTAGCATAAAACCAAATAACTAAACAATCAAATTAGGCCTGACTTAAAAGAAACCAAAGCCACATTGGAACAATAGCTACACATCAAAGTTTCACCCTCATAAATTCTCTAACCGGAACCTCAATTTCATCACCTTGAGAGGTACTGGACATATGCATCAAATAAATTGTCTACAATTAACCCTACAACTAGAGATCGAAATCAAAAACAAGTAACCTAAAAACATCTCATATTAAGCCTAAACTCCAACATGAAATTAAAACAAGAAATCACCGGAATGTAGATGCCTAAAATACTAAATTGAAAATTCTGTAATGGAAAAACATACCGATCCAATAATAAATCAAGAAAATCCCATGCCAAAGATATGTTAAGTAGGTGCATCCTCCTTAAAATATTATATTTGGTTTCTGAATCTGTCTTGAAAATATTGAGTAGAAGCACATTAGACAGCTCTACTTTGGAAAACCATATTTCCGAGTCCCCTCATACCGATTATTTCAACCAACATAATTCATTCATTTTGTTCTTCTTCTGCTTCCATATCCTTCTCTCTCTCTTCCTTTCGTTTGCTTTTTGTAATGCAGGAGCAGTAGTGTTTACGGATCCACTCAATGGCTGAAAATACACTGTTGTTTTAGATAAGGGCACGACAGACTTAAGGCCCGCTATCCATATCTTTGACGGAAAATAGAGAATATGTTTGATGATCTTGTTTTGGTATTTGGATCAACCAATAACTCAGATCTATCTACTCATTTCATACTCTCTGCGGCTGCATCTTCCAACTTTGAATCATCTTCAATTCTCTCTCAAGCTTTTCCATTTTATACTTAGGGTTAGGGCTGTGGGGCTTATTATGGTTTTATATTTACCATATATACCCAATGGATTTGGGCCGGATGAAGTTTGGGTGGCATTTGTTGTTACGCTTAGGCGCTTTTTTATTGTAAGTTCTTTTTCTTTTTCAATGATTCAAACCTTTTTACTTCAAAAAAAAAAAAAAAAAAAAAGTTGCACAGTTTAGAAAACTAGAACCTACTGAGTTGTTTCTGAGAAATTAAACTGTGAATTTTGAGGTTAAGAACCAAAATATCCAGCCATTTTCGCCAACCTGTTCTGTATATAAACTTGACACCCAGATTTCCTACTACAGAAGTAGCCCACTGCCAATTTTTTAGCTTGCTAGCAACAGTAAAATGGATACTTGAAACATAACTTGCAAGTGTTTCACAACATCGACCACAATTTTTCAATAGCTTGCAAACATAAGAAAATGTGACATTTTGTAAATTAACACTGCCAATGCTGCAGGGAGAGCTTTTCCTTCCGTATCAAATAGCACAAAAATTTCCGCTGTTCGTGAACCATTCGCCCCTGATAGAAATTATTATTACCCATTTGTGGCATTTACCTTAAATTACTGCTTTCTGAACAACTCCACAGCTTACGCCCTGCAGTGGGCATCCATTTTTAGGATGCATGCCATTGCACTGGAATCTTACTTATCAAAAGGTGGATGAACTTCAGTACAAATATCCATTGAACTGCATTGCGGCAAACGAAGTATAGATTTGTATTTAACAGCTTTTTATATGAGAGTGTAAACATGGATCAAGATATGTAGATGAAGAATGAAAACAAAACTTTTCAGTGCTTATGGCTTGGAGACTCTATTCTCTAGTTTGTGTGCGGAAATGTAGGAGCACTCCTATGGAGAACAACACCTTACTAGGTTCAGGCGCCATTATTTTGATAAACTATTTTACAAACCAAACCCATATATTTGCCTCAGTGTTTTAAACTAGCATACATTACTCGGCCAAGGAAAACAGCCATAGGGATACATGTTATCTACAACATATTTTTTATAAGATCACTGTGACGAAGTAATGGAAACCAAAACCATGGTGGAACAATTGAAACATCAAAATTTCACACCCATAAATTCCCAAACAGGAACATAAATCTCATTACCTTGAGAAGAGCTGAACACATACATCAAACAAACTGTCCATTATTAATCACAACAAGAGATTCCCTACAATAAACCTTGAATAGCTTTGAAGTTGCAGGAATGAATTTTTACTGTAAAGACCGACATATGAATGGACATATATACCATTTAAGCTTCGTCTCTAGAAGAGTTTCTCCAACCCATTAATTGTGTGCTTGGCTTTCTGGTGGCTTAGTGCCTTGCAAATACACAAGTCAGAATTGATTAGACATGAATGAAAAGAAGAAACTTACTGGGTAAAGATGAAATGAATTACCTGATGATCTTCAGTAGTCCAAAATTTCAGAAGATCCTTCCGTTCCCTGTCGATTAACAGGTTGGGTTAGTCTGCAACATGCTTGTCATTTGTATTGTGGGGTGTTTATTGACGTGTTTTCCATTTAGCTTTCTTCTTCCTAAATATTCCACAGGCAATACATAGCGGTTTCATAACATTCAACTAGTACCAACAAATCCTGGAATAGACAAAATAACGAACTTGTCATTCAGTGCACAAGTCACAAAACATAATTTAGAGAGATGGATATTCCTTGATAACTTCCGATAATTCTATAAATAATTTCATCACATGCCAGCAATAAAGAAGATCAAAATTGCAGGTTCTGCTGAGTATGTTCACCTTATTCTCCCAGGCATCCTATCTCAATGGTCTGTACCAATCGAACCGCTAATTTTGTTTTAGCAACACCCGAATGGCATAAAAGAAATGACGTTTCTTCTACAAAGATAATATCATTGTTCATATAAGTAAGCTTACTGACCGCCACCTGATCAATACAACAAATTCTAATCTTTTGTTTTTTTTAAAAGATGATTGATTCTCAAGGGATCTAAACAAACATCAATACTTGCAGGAATAGAGTGGATAAATACTGTAAGTATTCTACATGGCACCTAAATAGTAGAGAAGAACCCAATATCTTCCATTAAATCCAAATCCAAGCAGTAGGAATTGTTAGAGAACAAAGTAGTGGGCAGTTGAAATTACACCCTTACCTTAAAGCATTGTATTTCTTCTCGCCAGCATCTTATCGGCTCTATTTTAAATCCGCTCATAATGATTCTCAAGATTGACAAATAAACCATTTTATTTTTCTTCCTTTTCTTCTTTCTCTTCTGTGTTACCTGATTCTTTAACGACTTCAATTTTCTGGAAATCTTTAGATAGAAAATAGAGAATATGTTTGATGATCTTGTTTTAGTATTTTGATCCACCAATAAGTCACATCTATCTACTCATTTTATTCTCTCTCGCTGCAGCTTTCAACTATGAATCATCAACTCACTCTCAAACTTTTCCATTTTATACTTATGGTTAGGGCTGCTTCGTTTTAGGTACCCAGTGGATAAGGTCAGGATTTACCATGTGCCTACTGGGCTGGGCAGAGTCATGACTCACCACTTTCCCTATATTTGATATGGTGATATAAAATGTGATGCATGAAAGTTGCTCAGTTTAGAACACTAGAAACTATGTCTCAAAATTGAGAAATGAGTTGTTTTCAGAAATTTAGAACTATAGGTATGAAGTAAGTGGAGATATTAAAGTTACTGTCCTCGTGTAAACTTGACACCCAGAATTCCAGCTGCAAAAGTAGCAACTGTAATTCATAACATGGATTCATGATACATAACTTGCAATTGTTCGACAACATCAACCAGAATTTTTCACCAACTTACAAACATAAACAATGTGTGACATTATCTAATGTTGTAAGCCGAGCTTTTCCTTGTGCAAGAGCACAAAAATAAACAATTATATGGGTTTGCTTCTTTTATCCTTCAACATGTGTCAAAAACTGCAAGAACAGGTTCGCATATTGGAGGAGTTTCTTCAAGAGCCTGCAACGTCAACATAACCTGATGGAAAAAAGTATAAATGAATGCTCACTGGACGGATTGAAGCAATAAAGTGGTAGAACAAACATGGCCCTGATCTCAATTTGTGCTTTGCTTCCTTTCGTGTAGGTGCAACATTCAGCTACTCTCTCTCGGATACCTTTTCAATCTCTGGCTTCGGGAAGAATGAAAACTGTCGTGTAGGTTCACCCTTAGGCTTTCTTCTGCTGTAACAGATTGGGGGATGATGCACATATTAGTTGGCATATTCAGATTCAATTTGCTCCATACCCTTATCTCTTCAATTGTATTAGGAGTTAACTCTTGAACAACTTCTTGTCTAATTTGTTGTATACACACGAAGTCTATATCAAATTGAAGCAAATGGAGCATGCGTTAGAATACTTGAATCCAAAAACAGTTGAATTTGCCAGCATTTTTGTAAGAGTGTAAACAGGCACAATCACAGATATGGATCAAGATACTTAGATAAGAATAAAATCACAAAAAAATTCAATGCTTATGGCCTGGACATTCTATTTGTATAACTTAACATGTGAAATTATACACTAAGTACTATAATACATTCGAGGCATTTTATGCCGCAGGGATGCAGAAAAATCCAAATAGCTACCTCGAACTGATTGACAACACTAGTATGTAACACCAGTTCAAATTCAATCTAGTATATAACACCGGTTCAAATTCAATCGACTTGATAAGAACCAGACCAGAGATACTTTGGATGTTACACAACACAACAAAAGTAGAAGACAGAGGAAAAGTGGTCAAGTATTTGAGGAAGAACCAGCTTAACTAAGCAAAAAATCACTAATTTACTTGAATTATGATAGAGCACAGAGAACTGCTATGCAAAGGTCATGTCACGTCATTATCGGATGATTTTGCTCTCCCAATCGGCTATAAACATGAAATCAATCATAAATCACTTTAAATTGTTGTCTAAGCTAAAGTTTATAAAATCTGGGTGAGAAGCCAATCCTTGACTTGGTTGTGGTTCATCTTATCTTGTTTGTTGCAAAACACCAACAAGGGAACAAACAGACAAAACTTGACTCCCAATGCTAATAGAAGGCATCAGTTAAGTGTTACTAATCAAGTAATACATCTCTGGCTAAAAAGTGTTCGTAAGTATCCATTTTATTTATTCAAATGGACACAGGTTATCAACAACATATTTTTTATAGGATCACTGTAAACATGCCAAGAATCAAACCAAGTAACTAAACAATGAAGGCGTTGGTTAGGCCACGTGAATAAGCAAATACATATGAATGAAGCAAAAAGGACTATAAATGCTTAGATATGAGGATCTATTAGCTGAAGATAGATTTCACGAAGCAACACTTTTACCTCACTTACGTATTAGTTACAGACTCATCGTTGCAGCACCATTTGCCATCAGAACCACGCCTGTCAGTGGTGTAATGGCCCCGAGTGGACTCATCCTCAACATGAATGATAGTTGCAACGAGTTGATACTTAAATGAAGGACTCTGTGTGCACAAGGAAACTAAAGTGAGTGACTACAGACCGACCGAAATATTGCTACCAGTTGGAAGACAAAAAATTATGTAAAAGTATTTGGCTTAATAATATTTTCTGCCAATCGTCTTTGAAGAATGTAATATTTTCTGCCCAATGAGTATAATTAAGATTTGTTGTCCACCCATGGTTTCCTCCCACCGTCCAACCTTTGGCTGCTACTTGTGCCGGTATGATCATCAAAGCCATTAACATAACCAGTAACAAGATTGTTGACATCTTCTTTCTTTTGACATTCACCATTTCTACTTTCAGATCCATGGATTCCTCAACCAGATCATCGGATTTCTTCTTAATTTCAGATCTCTGTTGCAAAACACCATGGTTCGACATTTTCAAGCTTTTGTTATGATTCAACAATATGATGTAAAATTGTTAACTTTTCCGAGTTCGCTCATGCCGAATTTCAAGATCAACCACTCTGATTCTTCTTCTTGTTTGGTCTTCGGAAACAAAGAACAACTTTGGATTGTTACAAATTTTCTTCCATACCTTTTAATGAAGAAAATAAAGAGAGCATTGAATTTGTTTTAGTATTTGGAACAATCAGTAAATCCGATCTATTCATACTCCCTGCATCTTTGATTTTGGAAAATGAAGGAACAACGGCAGGCGACTCTGGACTCTCTCTCTCTCTACCAATTGATTTCATACTCTGTCTCTCAAGATTTGTGTTCCAAAAGGAACTCTCCCTCTCTCTCTCAATCCTTTTCTTTTTATAGGTAGGGTTAGGGTTTTAGGGCTAAATGTGGATTTATATTTACCATTTATCATGTGGATAAGGGCAGGATAGAGTCATGACTCACTGTTTGACAAGGTGACAAATGGATCTGTGATACAGAACTGCCTCAGTTGTTCTCCGAATGAGTTTGAAAAATCAAAAACTGTGAATTTGAGGTTGGTGAAATTTCCAATGCCACCGCCCTCAGATGAAAGGGCTGCTTCTTATTCCTTGTGTTTCATAAAGTGGATGGATATGTAAATGTGACATTGAGACAGAAACTGAGTTTTGAAAAGTAGAATGTTTTCTTTAATTGAATCATCAATTGAGTTTTTGGAGATCAAAAAACTGATAATTTCTTGTGATTAGTTGAAATCTCATAGTCATTTTCCACAAATGAGATTAAATTAAGAGTGGCAACTCACTGCTGAGTTTATGAACTAGAACATGTCTCAAATTTTAACCATTTCCACAGCCTTGATTGTTCAATTGTTACACAGCATAAAAAAAGAATTTTACAATCACTTGGCAAACCAAAAAAATGTGCTGATGTCGCTATTGTGAGATTTTCCTTCCGCGTTATTTCGAAACAATCATTACGGGCTTAATTCTATTATTCCTTTGCGCGTCAAAATATTTCTCATGAACACAAATCATCGTTCCATTTACGAATGAATTTATAAATGCACTTGCAAGTCAAATGACACCTCAGTTATTGGGACAGCAACAAAACCTCCCAAGTTTCGGTAAACACAGCAAAAGTCTTTATTTCTACAACCTTAACTCAGGGCGGCCGCAACATGGATAAGTAAAAATGCCAAACTAGTTGATCTCAGAGACACCATACAAAAACTGAACAGACTCGAGACTCCACACTTCACACTCTAATCACGTGTACCCTGCACAAAGAATTAATTACATATTTGCATCAGATTAAGGGCGCTACTGTGCAGTACAAAAAGCTCAATATTTCATCCTCGGTGGCATTTACCCTTTAAGTACAGTTTTTTGAACAACTGGCCAACATGCTTACGAGAAACATCCATTTTCAGGAGGATGAACTTCATTACGAATATCCCACAATCAGAGCTGCAACTGAAGCAAATGAAGCATGCGTTAGAATAAACGATTATGAGAACAGTTGAATTTGCCTGCATTTTTGTAAGATTGTGGACAGGCTCTATTTGGCTAGTTTAGAATGTGCAAATTATACCTAAATACTTGAAAATGTTTGATACATATGCAGGGAGAATGTTTTATAAAACCTAACAACCAAGGCATTGATTAGCCCACGTGAATAAGCAAATGCATATGAATGAAGCAAAAAAGAGTATATAATGGTTAGACATGGGGATCTATTAGTGAACTTACCTGTATTTGTCAGTAGAATAGAAGATAGGTGTCACCAAGCAACACTTTGTTCTCACTCACATCTCAGTTATAGACTCATCGAGGCACCTCCACCATTTTCCATCGGAACCGCGCTTATCGGTGGTGTAATTGCCCCGAGTAGACTCATTCCCAACCTGAATGATTGCTGCAACGAGTTGATACTTATATGAAGGACCCTGTGAGCGCAAGGAAACTAAAGCAAGTGACTAGACAGATTCATCAAAATATTGCTAACTGTTAGAATATAAAAAATTATGAATAAGTATTTGGCGCAGCAATACAGGGGAACCTTACCTCAGGCAATTGAGAAGAAGCAACCAAATCATTGGGAAGAACTAGCACTGGTGGATTCCTGACATCTTATTAACCCGCCCAAGATGTAATATCTTCCTACTGGACACAACCTGAAAGAGTCAAACTCTTACTTTAAAGAAATGTAGGAGCACTCCTATGGAGAACAACACCTCACTAGGTTCAGGCACCATTGTTTTCATTTAACTATTCTACAGACCAAACCCATAAATTGCCTCTGTGTTTAAACTAGCATATATTAATCGGCCAAGGTTATCTACAACATATTTTTTATAGGATCACAATGAACGTACCTAGCATCAAACCAAGTAACCAAACGATCAAAGGCGTGACATAAATGCAAACCAAAACCAGAGCAGTAGAAACATTAGAATTTCCACCTCCCATAAATTCTCAAACAGGAGCATCAATGTCATTACCTTGAGAAGGGCTTAACATATAAAATTAGCTAAATGGCACTGAAGAATATAAATATACACGGTAAACAAAAATTGTTGATGCCTAAATCTGAAAGATCCTTATGGATACAGAATTAATTAGACATTAATCTAAGAAGAAATTACTGGGAGAACATGAAAGAGTTGTGAATGTAGCTGATGATCTTTAGTAGTCCAAAATTTTAGAAGATCCTTCTAATCCACGTCGTGGGGTGTATAGTGATGTCTTTTCCATTTAGCTTTCTTGTTCCTAAATATTCCACAATGCAATACACAGGGTAGCTTTTCCATAACATTCATCTAGTACGAACAAATCCTGAAGTAGATACAAATGAACTTGTCATTCAATGTACAAGTCACACAAAACAAGCAAACATAATTTAAAAAGATGGTTTTGATAACTTATCCAATAATTCTATGGTTAATCAAAATCTAATCTTCCTGTCTTCTTAAAGGGTGGGGGAGTCTGGCAGGAATTGAGTGGACATATACTATCAAAGATTCTACCTGGCACCTAAAATAAAATAAAAACCAATACCTGGCATTAAATCTAAAACTAAGCAAAATTTTGAATATAGTGATCCAAATTGTCATGTCCAACACACTTGCCAATCTATTTGTAACAAAATTATTAGATGCCAGGTATAATTTTCTACATAAATTACTTGCTACAAAACTTTAGAATTAAACATTTGATAAGTTACATGGCAGTTGAAATTACACACGTACCTTAAACCGTTATTGTTACACTTTCCGATTCCGCTCATACTGATTCTCAAGATCAACAAATAAAACCATTTTATTTTCTTCCTTTCTCTTCTTTCTCTTCCGATAACCTGATTCTTCAACATCAACTTCAATTTATTGGTAATTTTTCTTCCTAACACCTCCATGTCTTTGACAGAAAATAGAGAATATGTTTGATTATCTTGTTTTAGTATTTGGATCCACCAATAACTTAAGATCTATCAACTCATTTCATACTCTCTTTGCTGCATCTGTGAACTTTGGAATCCCCTCAACTCTCACTCAAGATTTTCCATTTTATACTTAGGGTTAGGGCTGTAGGGCTTACCGTGGTTTTCTATGTTTACCATATACCCAATGGATTTGGGCCGAATGAAGTCATGACTCACCACTATACCATCTGATAAGAGGGGGATGAAATCTGATGTGATGTGATGCAGAAAGTTTCTCAGTTTAGAAAACTAGAACCTATGTCTCAAAATTGTATCAAGCAATGAGTCGTTTTATCAAAAAATGTGAAATTTGAAGTTAAGAGTGTCGATTAACAGGTAAATGTGAATTTTGAATTTTGATATTTTGTTTTATCAAACAAAATATCCAACCATTTTCTCCAACTTGTTTCGTATATAAATTTAGCTTACTAGCAACTGTAACTTCATAAAATGGATACATGAAACATAACTTACAATTGTTTCCCAACATCAACCAGAAGTTTTCAAAAACTTACAAACATAAAAAATGTGACATTACGGAACCACTACAATGCTGCAAGGAGAGCTTTTCCTTCCGCATCGAAGAGCACAAAAAATTCCGTTGTTCGTGAACCATTCGCCCCTGATAGAAACAATCCTATGGGTTTGGTTCTGCTATCCCTCGACGTGTGTCAAAATATGCACACAAGAACAGGTTCGATTCTTTCTTTTTTTTTTGAAAAAGGCAAAGGATATATTAAAAAAGAAAGAAAGAGTGCCAAGATAGCACCCTCCAAAGATACACGAAAATAGGCGACTAGAGAGTTTACAATTGACTACTCTCTAAACAAATTCACTCAATCGAAAACAAAATCATCAAATTTGATCTGCTTAAACAACTCAACATTAACAGTCCAACTGAAAAGCAACAACTTGATATCTATAATAAGAGAAATTAAAGTTTTTCTTCCTTGTTTCTGCGCTATTAAGATGTCGTTCCTTTCTAACCACACCGACCACCATATCGCGAAAGGTAAATAATATCTCAAGAAAATGAGAGGTTTAGTAGAAAACTTCAATTTCCACTTCCAAAGGAATTCCATAACTGTCGTAGGATGAACCCAACCAATACCCAGCTGATGTAAAAAGTGTTCCCAAATCTGCCCAACAAAAGAGCAATGAAGAAACAAATGCTCTACTGACTCCTCACTAATATTACAAAACGCGCACACATTCACCACTGTCATACCCCTTCTTGACGGCATGGAAAGAGTAGGGACAGCCCTATTTGCAGCAGCCCACACCAAGAAGCTAATTTTAGGAGGAATTGTCTTATTCCAAGTATAATCGGAAGGAAAATTTGGAGGTATTTCTTGTCCTTGATCGTGCATGAGCCAAGCATAGCAAGAACTAACACAAAATGTAACTTTTGGATTAGAAGTCCACTCCCTTTTGTCGTCGTCTGCAGCAAGATCTCCTTGACTCTCTAAAATTCTTGAAAACTCCACGGCCTCTTGAATTTCCTGATCCTTAAGCCTTCTACAAGGTTCGCATTCTTGAGGAGTTTCTTCAAGAGCCTTCAAAGTAAACTATCAATGTAGCTTGAAGGAGAAAAAGTATGAATAGAATACTCACGTACGGGATGGATTGAAGCAATAAAGAACAGTAAATGCATTAAATACAGTTTATATCATAGGTCCTCCATGTGTAGAACGATTTTTTGGGGACTACTCAAAAAAGGTGGGGGACTACTTTGTGATACAAATTTCCACCCTACATTATAAGGGGTGTCCTAAAAAATTAGGGAAGACTAATCTGCCCTTATTCTAATTAAGATTATAACTAACCCTAATAACCCACTACCCACTAATCTATCTCACTAATTTAAACCTAATTAAAACCTAAACTAGAAGAAAAATAATCAGTTTCAAAGCTGATTCTTTTCTTCTCTTCTTCTTCTTCTCCTCTTTTCCTCTTCTTCGTCAACATCGACGTTAATCGTCGATTCGAAAAATTTTCATCGTCGATTAATCAATCTTCATAAGCAATGCGTGTCAAGCAAACACCTAGACTTCCAGGAATGAGTCTGGGACTCCCACATTTAGTGAATCTCCCAAAAGAATTGCTAAAGATTAAAGAACTTGAAGCACCGTTGAGAGGCAAAATCAATCTTCCAACCGCAAAACAGAAGTCCGATTCAAATGAAATTCAAATCCGCGGGTAATTTTCTTCGTACCCATTCTTTTTAATTCGTTATTTGTTGAAGAAATCGATTAGAAATCATGAAAACTCATTGAAAATGGTAGTTACATTGTAGATTTCGGTTAGGAGATTTTTGTTTAACCTAGATTTTCTAAACCGAACTTCTGAAAATAAGAAAAGTTCGGCGTGCTCGCAAAAATTTGACTAATATCTGGTGACCGAACTACATAGTTCGGTCTGCTCACAAAAAAATCTCTCGTAACCGAACTCAATTTTTCCTTTGAAAGAATGAGTTCGGTTTTGTCGATAATTTCTCTTGCTAACCGAAGTTTTGAAATATTTAGTTCGGTGCGCTCGCAAGAAAAACTCTCGTAACCGAACTAAATTTTTCAAAAGTTAAGAATGGGTTCGGTTTTGTCGATACTTTTTATGGCTAACCGAACTTTTGAAATATGTATTTCGGTTACCTCGCAATTTTTTTTTTTTGGTAATCGAACTATAGTTTGCTAACTTCAAGTGTTGCGTTTATTTTATTTTTTAGTTCTATTTGATTTGATAATACAATATTCTCTTATGTTTAGCTAATACTTTGGTTTTTGTTCATTAGGAACAAAGGAAAACATTTAGATTTCCGAAAATGTGGTGCCACAAATGCTAAACATGGAGGGGGCTTGTTACCGGAAGTCAACCAAGAGAATGTTCGTGATGTAATCCAAGATGTCAATCAAGATGTGATAGAGAATGCAATTGATAATGTTATTGAAGAAGAGAATGATGATGAAGATGAGCAAGGAAATGAAGACCATGGAAATGAAGAGGTTGAACAACAACATGTTGAAAATGTTGAAGAAGAAGAAGAAGAAGAAGAAGAAGAAGAAGAAGAAGAACTAGAACCCGACATAGAAGGAGAAGGACAAGAGGAGGAAGAGGAGGGAGGGGAGGGAGACGATGAGGAGGAGGAAGAGAATGGAGAAGATGGAGAGGATGATGATGAATAAGAATAGGAAGAGGATGGAGAAGAGGGAGAGGATGATGATGAAGAGGAAGAGGATGGAGAAGAGGGAGATGATGATGAAGAAGCGCAAGAAATTGTTCCTGCTAAAGAGAAAAAAAAGCCGAAGCCGCCTAGCAAAAGATACTCACAAATTTTTCCATGTTGATTTGTGTTTGCCACCAGTGGACCCAACTTATGGTACTCTAAATAATGGAGGGGAAACATTGTTTGGCTACAAACACTCATGCGCTGCGAAGATCTACGGGACAAAGGTATTCTTTAAGTTCATAGTGTTACGTTCTTTTCGTATTAATAATGTTTCGTCAACTATTAATAGTGTTATGTTTTTTTCGTAGGATCATAACGATGCAGATCGTCTTATTAAACATAAAAAGGCGTCCAAATGGGATCTTTCTTTGGAGTGTGATGAGTTTATATCCAAGGTTAAAGAATGTGTGTTATGGAGAGCTATTGAGTTAGCACATGTGCAGTTTGACATTTTTGCCGTATCCGCATATGTCGAGACATATACTATGCATCTTCCATTCGGCGAGATGGGAATTACTCCCGATGATTTTCATAATATCACCGACTTACCAGTGGAAGGTAGATGTCTTCGATAAGGCTACAACCCCTCGATGAGTTATGAAGCTCTGGAAGTATTGGCTCAAAAATGTCTAGGATGGGATGCAAGAAAGACTCAATGTGAGTTTAGACGTTCTGTGTGGTTCCCTAAACGTGGCGATGAATATAATCCAAGAGACGAACATAGGGCATTGAAGAAGAATGTGAAGAAATTCAAGTTGGTAAAGGTGAAGGCAGCATTTGGAGGGACCAAAAAGAAGGTGCAGAAAGGAAAGTTGGTGATGGACAGGGAGACCCTTAGGCGCCATGTCTCCGCTTATTGTTATATCAGTTAGGAGCTGTTATTTTCCCAGACACTTCTGGAAATAAGGTGGATGCACATTATCTACAGCTTTTGGAGAATCTCGATGAGATGAACAATTACTCTTGGGCTACTGGTGTGCTTGCTTTTGTTTTAGAAGAGATGAGAAAAGGGTCGAGGATTAAATGTAATCAAATTGGAGGTTACTTGACTCTTTTTCAGGTTAGTTTTTCTACATTGTTAATTAGCAAATTATTCACTAAATTTTTCTGCTTCCAATTCAATTTTCATGTACGTGGATATTTTTGTATTTTCGCATAGGTTTGGATTTACGACCACTTCCCTAAATTGGGATTGGCTAGGTCAAAAGACCCTTATCCCTATGACCAACCTACAGCAGGAAAATGGTTGTTTTTGGATGCGTAAAAGAAGTCTAAAGAAGAGCAGTTGACTTCGTTGAGGGAGAAATTGGATGCACTTAAGGTGAACCCTTTGATAGTAATTGCCTTTTTTCCATTTCACGTTCTCTAAATCTACTTTCAGTGACTGATCAACCCTATTCTTCTTAATCGTGTTCTTCTCCACAACAATTTATTCCTTATCTCTTTTCAATTCCTCGATCATCTTCTCCTAATCAACCAACTTCTGCTCAATCAAACGTTGCTCTCCCAATAAACCTTCAAATGCTAAATCCCTTTCCTTGTTTTCTTCTGCTGCTTTGTCTCTCAGCATCTTATCATTCTTTTCCAATGAAGCCAATTCCAATTTCAACAGTTGTTGTTTCTCAAACTCTTTAATCTTCATTTTCAACTGATCCACTTCTTTCACTTTCTCTTCCACTTGAATATTAACCTTCTCTTTGTAAGACTTCTGAAGCTGAGAAACCGACAATTCAAGATCTTGAGCATCATTTCTTAGCTCTTGAGTATCATTTTCCTAATTCATCTTAGTCTTCTCAATCAGATTCATTCCTAATCTCTTGAGTATCATTTTCCATCTTCATCTTAGTCTTCTCAATCACATATTTCTCTTGAATAATGCCCTTCACTTTCTTTCTTTCAGAATCCAATTCCACTTTCAACAACTGTTGTGTCTTTAAATCTTCAGTATAGACTTTTCTCCTTTATAGAAGTAAGCCTTTATAGGAGATAAATTCCTGGCTGATACAAGTACCACCTAAAGACGAGCCTAATATATCACAAACATTTCCACTCATAACTCTTATAAATGCATAGTCAGTTCAAGCTAGATCAGTAAAAAAATAGTGAGGATTTCAAGTTTCTTACACCCCATTTATTACTACCTTATTATTACATTTACTATCTAGTATCGTGTAGTTGAGATTTAAGATTAGGGTGTTCTCAATGGATGAGAAACACAAAAGAATACTTATGTATTTATATATCAAAGATTACAATAGATATTCCTTTGGATATAGGAGATACAAAATATATAAAGTTTAATTACAAAATATTTCCTATAAATACAAGATATAACTTATTAGGAAATTAAATACATACGTGACTTAATTAGTCACGTCTGTTATATGTCTAACACTCCCCTCGATCTAAGCGGGTTGTCTATGACATTGAGCTTAGAGCGTAGTCGACAAAAATGATCCTTTGGAGTAGACTTCGTAAAGATATCAACAACTTGATCTTAAGAAGAAACAAAACGAATAATAAGATGGCCATTGTGAACTCTCTCACGAACAAAATGATAGTCAATTTCTATGAGTTTCGTGCGACCATGAAACATCTGGGTTCATTGTGAGATAAGTATCTCCCAAGTTATCACACCAAAGAGTGGTAGGAAATCGAATAGAAGCCTTCAGTTCCCGAAGAAGAGATTCAATCCGCATTAATTCAACAGTCGCAATAGCCAAACCACGATACTCGGATTCAAAAGATCTTGGACCTCGGAGACTGTACGTTGCTTACGAGAACTCCAAGAAATAAGATTAGAACCAAGATAAACACAATATCCACTCGTAGAACGACGATCAAGATGGTCACCCGCCCAATCAGCATCAGTATAAGCCGAAAAATTAAGATGCAAATTGTGTTCCGGGAGAAGAAAAATGCCAAAGGTAGAAGTATGGTGCAAATAACGAAGTATACGCTTAACAAGAACCAAATGATCTTCTGTAGGTTTATGCATAAATTTACATACCTTATTAATAGCAACGGCAATGCCCGGTCTTGTCATCGAGAGATACTGAAGACCACCAACTAAACTCCTGTACAAAGTGACATCCGAAAGTAAAGGACTATCAACCGGGTGGATATCAGTGGAGGTACTAAAAGGAGTGGTGACTGGTTTCGCTCCTTGCATGTTAGCACGAATAAGAAGGTCTTAAATATAACGACGTTGTGAGAGAAACAAACCACCAGAAGTTTGCATGACCTCTATGCCAAGAAAATACGAAAAAGAGCCAAGATCCTTGAGAGAAAACTCACCGTGAAGTGTACTCATAAGGGATTGTATACATGCCATAGAATATCCCGTTAAAATTATGTCATCCACATAAACCAAAAGAAAAGTAATAACCTCAGCTGATCGTCGAATGAATAAGGAAGTATCACAAACAGAGATAACAAAGCCAAGTTTCTGAAGAAAAGAGCTGAGACGAGTATACCAAGCACGGGGAGCTTGTTTAAGACCATAAATAGACCGATGCAATTTACAAACATAGTCGGAAAACTGAGGATCGACATAACCAGGTGGTTGCTTCATGTAGACTTCCTCGGTGAGAATGCCATTGAGGAACGCATTTTGAACATCAAGTTCACGAATAGGCCATTGGACAAGGCTAGCGTCAATATAATACAAATAGTACATGGCTTAATAACCATACTAAATGTCTCACCATAATCAATACCTTCTTGTTGATTGAATCCCTTGGCAACTAGACGAGATTTCCGACGCTCAATGGTACCATCAGCTCGTCTCTTAACAAGATAAACCCATTTAAAACCAATAATATTTTTTTTAGGAGGAGGTGGAACTTTAGACCAAGTCCTATTTTTCAAAAGCGCATGAATTTCCAAATCCATAGGAGGACGCCAGTTGGGATCATTCTTAGCCTGAGAATAACACGAAGGCTCAAACAAATCATCAGTGATTTTAGCATGTTTCGAAGCAGCAAGAAATTTAGGTTTAAAAATACCATCCTTTCCTCGTGTTACCATTGGGTGGTCATTAGTAACTCTTTGTTGCGGAAATAAACTCATTGACTGTTCCCTGGAGAGAACGTCATAGGCTCGCTGCATAAAAATGGAGTGTTGATTGATGTTGTCATCCTGTTCTGGAACCGTATGATCAAGAGCTGGTGAGGTGTCAACGGTTGTAGTTGAGAGTGAGACGCCAACTCACGTGATCGTGGTGTTGTCGAAGTAATATCATCAGAAACTGTCGTCTGTTGAATAGGTCGACTGCAGTCGTATTAGGTAGGCCAGGTGTTGTCTGACCTGTTGTCTCCTGTAGAGTAGCACTGGCAGTATTTGACAGTGATGGAATAATTTGAGGAGTGATGTCAGCCAAGATGCCTTGATCGGAATGGATCTATTGCAGTTGTTGATGGCTATTGGATCGCATATTGGATGATGTTGTCCGTTGACGTTGTTGTATATGTACAGGTGATGGAGTAGCATGCGGTGTAGTACCAGGTGGCAGTATAAAGGCGGAAGTTGGTGTACGAACATCACTTTGCTGTGCAGAATTCAACGTTGTAGCCGGAGTTTGTATACCAAACAACTCAGTGGATTTGAACCATTAACAGTGGAGTCCAAATGAGATAAAACGGTGGGAAATATATTGGAGGAAGATGGTGACGAAAATACCTGTAAGGGCGACGGAGGCGAAGGTAGCACAGCCGAGGTAGCAGCAACAGGAAATTTGTCTTCGACAAAGATAACATCACGAGACCAATAAACACGATCAGTGGGTAAATGAAGGCATTTATATCCTTTATGATGAGCACTATAGCCTAGAAAAACACAAGGATAGGAACGCGGATCCAATTTTGTGCGACCATAGGGTCTAAGATGTGGAAAACAGAGACAACCAAAAGTGCGTAATGATAAATAATCAGGCACACGATTAAAAAGCAATTCATAAGGAGATTTCGAACCAGTCGGAGCTGAGGAAACTCTATTCATAAGAAATGCAACTGTAAAGAATGCATCGTACCAAAAAGATAATGGAACAGATGCTAGAGACAATAAAGTAAGACCAATTTCAATAACATTACAATGTCTACGTTCTACTAAACCATTTTGTGCGGAAGTGTGAGGGAAAGAGAAACGATGATGACTGCCATTGGCTTGTAAAACTTCGGTAAACTTTCGATATTCACCGCCATTATCGGATTGAAACACCTTAATCTTAGTGTTAAATATATTTTCAACATGTTTAGATAATGTAATAAAAATTTGCAACGCATCAGATTTAGCATGCACAGGGAATATCCATGTGTATCGACTAAAAGCATCAACAAATAAAATATAATAACGATAACCTTCATTGGATAAAATAGGAGCACGTCCCCAAACATCTGACACAATCAAATCTAAAGGATGATCACAAACCATAGTACTAGAATGAAAAGGAAAGTTAATTATGACTCTTATTCTCTAAACATGAGGAACAAAACAAAAACTTAGAACTCGAAACTGGAAGACAATGACGACGAACAACCGATTGAACAGTACGAAGCATTGGATGACCTAAACGTTGATGCCAAATTTTAATAGAGGCACGTTCACCAACAAGAGCTTTTGGAGTGACATGCTGAAGAGTGTATAAACCATCACGAAGCTGTCCCCGAAGTGCTACCTCCCCCGTAAGTCGATCCTTAACAAGGCAAAATCATCACAAAATTCAAAAACCACATCATTGTCACGACAAAATTGAGATACTGAGATAAGATTGTGAGACAAATGTGGAACATGTAGCACATTAGAAAGTACAAACTTACGGGTGGGAGTTTGTAAAACAATATTACAGGTATGGGATATAGAAAGATTCGCACCACTAGCAGTTTTAACCTGATCAGTACCTGTATACTCATAATGAGTTTGAAGATTACCCAGATTATTTGTCATGTGATTTGTTGCACCACTATCAGGAAGCCAATCATAGATATTGATAGGATTGTGGGTAGCAGTATATGCAGCACGAGGTCCAGACGATGAAGAGTGACTTTTACCACCTCTTTTAGCACCATTCTTTGGTTGTGGACGACGCGGGGGATAATATTTCTCATCGTAACGCTTCCGATTGTTTCTTGCATCATGATAGGGTTGTATGCAAATATGGCAGATGGTAGCTGGGGTTCCATTTTTTGTGAGAGGTGCATCACTGGGACGATTAGTACGCACAATCTTTGCTTCATATGGAGTAGGAAGAAATTTTTTTTGAGCATTAACACGAAAATCATAAGACAAAATCATGGATTAAAATTAATCAGTGGTAATCAAACTCATAGTTGTAATCAGGGAACTAACAATACTCTCATAAGCTGAATCAAAGCCTTTGAGAACATAATGACAAAATTCAGTACTAAAAATTTCATGACCACTATCCGCAAGAGAATCAACAATGTTGCAAACCGATTGTATATAGTCAGCCATAGATAAGTTTACTTTGGTAATGGTTTTAAGAGAAGACTTTAACTGAGTAAGTGTAGCATCAGTTTTAGAGGAAAAAAATTCCTCAAGTTTAGTCCAAACCTGAGAAGACGTCTGAAAGGACTTCACTTTAGCCAAAATTTTCTCCATGGATTCTTTATTGTTCTTCCATATTTTCTCCAAAATTTTCAGATCTACCTTTTCAAGATTCGGTAAACTCACTAACAGGATTTATCACCCAAAGTTGTTTCTGGCGCCAAAAATGTAGTTGCAGGAAATCCTACAACCACACCCCAATGTATTTTAGACAAGATTATAAGTAATCATACTGGAATTCTTTTATTATTTATCAAGATTTATAATTGGTTACAAGATATTACAATGACTTTACTTGCTCTCCAAATAAACTTTCTCTCTCCTAGTTTCTTGTCTCACACACACTAAAAGATCTCTCTTCTATGTGTTAATCTCTTCCCTTTATATAAGATTCTACATAGTGGATGATAGCTAAGAGATCCACTATTTTCGGAATCAATGTGCGTTACATTCGCTCATGTACACTCACTCATTCTCGCACAGCTTATACTTCGCATAGATCATCACAATTTGCTCGTGACTTTACTGACATCATCCAATACGTCATCTTGACTTTGCTATATGCGATGGTCTTCGCTTACATTAGATAATCTTATTTCGCATACTTATTGATATGTGCGATATTCTATTCCTACAAACTCAGATTGATTTGAATGTAAGTAAAACTATAAATATAAGTTAATCTCGTGATCCTCATCTACAAAACTAGACTGAAGATTTTTAACTGTTCATATATGGACTTGTTCTATTTTATAAGATATACTGACTAATTCCAGCAGATACAAGATTGAACTGACCACTTCAAGGGATACACATGCATCCAGAACTCGTTTTAATGTAAAAGTGCTGAATGCCGGTATCAAGATCGGAGATGATTGGCATATCTGTTGGCCCTGGAGCTCACAACTTGATGTTTTCTTCTAATTGAAAAGTGCTGAATTCAAAATGAAAACGCAATTTTTCAATTTAAACTATTGTGTCAATTGTCACAGCACTGGGAGTTTGGCCCATGACCTAGAAAAAGAAGGCGTTCAAAATGTAACTGCATAGAGTGTCGACTCTCGAATTCACCGGGTTCGATAAAGGAGTAGTAGTATTTAAGCAAATTACGTTCTTAAACAAATATTCATCGACCGAACTTACTACTGTCCAGTTAAAGAAGGATGTCCAAAACAGGTAAATGATCATACTAACCAAACCATTAATTACCAATCAGCATTCTGGTACACGAATCAGTCTAAGTAACATTTTCCAGACATTCAAAGGACATGGGCAACACAAGTTGCCATGAATATTGACTGCAGTTTCATCCAAAGAGATTAAAGGTCAAGACATTGAACTCACTTATGAACAACAAATTAAAGCAACAGTTTCAGAAACCTACATAATCATCATCATTCTCTAAGAATGCACTTGGAGTTGCTCTTGGTCCAGATTTTCAACCAAGTGCTTGCAAGTGGAATCAAAATTTGTATACATTACTCAACAGATAAAGAAACTAAAGATGATTCAATTCGAGTAATGCAATTACATTTGCTTCCATCCCAAAGAGGGTATTTTACAAGCATTACCAAAAAACAAAGGCCTAAGTTTTGAGAGGAAAATTCATAATGTAATTGGCTTCTCGTACAACTTTTGAGAGGAAAATTCAATGGAACAACAGCTAAAATCAATGAACATTAGACTTGGAGAGAAATGGAAACCGAAGCAAGCTAATTGGGTTCAACAAAAGTGGTCAGTTTTGAATTTACACGGAAGCAAGCTACAATAAGGGTTCAACAAAATCTCACCAACCAGATGTAGCTCTACTGGGTGCAGCATTGACTATCCAAGAGCCAAGTATTAGGTCTGTGTTTCTGAACTCAAAAGGAACCTAGCTGCGGTTGTTTTTATGACGGACCACAAATTCATGATACTGATTAATGCTCAAGGTCGAGACAAGAAAACTAGCAACAACAAGTCCCCCTCCGGAGCATGCAAGAGTTACTTTTCAAATAATTTTGGGTCGATACCTACAGCGTTATTTTCACAAAAGAGCCATGGCAGTTGACTGCAAGACTACTAGTTAGCGCCTCCACCCGAATCTTTGTGGATGTATCACCTGCAAGACCAGTTAGCACAACCTGTGCTCGAAAGAACTACTCGTTTATCACAAGAGTAAAACAAAAAAACGAAGTTGCTCTCTTAGTAAATGACTGTGTACATCATATTCACGAGGTAGTCTCGAACAAAGTACCAATACATGTATATATGCATCTTATTGCTGGGAGAAATGGAACCAACAGCACTAGTTTGTGAGAAGAAAATGTCAGCATCAACAGGACCCAACTCTCCCTTCCGCCATCAACTCCATGTTTCAAATGTTGTAAATCCAACTTCTGTAAAGAATTACCCATGTTCACCAGCACAACGAGTCTGTCTCCAACCAACTACTTAGATAAGATGTGGATTGTGGAACCATCCACACCAACCTAGTTAAAAGAAACCAGCATCAATATTCAACAAGGTCTTACTTCACAATATCAACCCTTGCATTTGTAATAGTATAGTGACCACTAGATATATACCAAGACAATGGAAGAGACCTTCCATCAAGACATGGGCAATAAGTGCATAGGAATGCGGTTAAAACTGCTTACAATAAATCAGACATCCGATTGACACCTACATCATGAATAAAACAACGCTCCTTTGGCACAATATCGTCTTGTGTTATTATTTGCTGGTTACGGAGAATCTTGTACTGACAATTGCTGCATTGGAACAAGAAGAAGCGAAAACAATAATAGTTGCTGCTTCAGAACAGAATTTCTGAAGCCAAAGCAATAATAGTTGCTGCTTCAGAATAGACTTTCTGAAAAAAGCAATGAGAATACACCAAGAGTAGGTGTAAAAAAAAAAAAAGCGAAAACGATGAAAATACACCAAGACTGGGAGTGTTGCTTTCTCTAGAATGAAAGAGAGCGAAAACAATGAAAATACACAAGACTGAAAGTTGCTTGCTTAAGAACGAAAGAAAGAGAAAACAATGACAATACACCAAGATTGGGTGCCATTTGCTTTAAGAACTAATTCAACGACATAAATAGCTTTAAGATGTAAAATAAAAAAATATGGAACATTCAAACAGATCTGCACCAATGTAATCATTCTGAATACGTAATTGACAAGCCTTGTCATCACTTGGATTAGTTTACTGATCAAAGGTTCTATCAAACACTAAAATATGTATGCAATATAACTATCATCAATCACCAATAACATATATAAATGAAGTAAATCTACACTAACACGGAGAAAATATTATCTAACAACTGAAATGTAAGCTCGGTATTGATCTTTCTATACTCAGAGACGCGAAAGTTACAATGTTTTGAATTTGACTCGTCAGTGTTGAGTACCAATTCCCTTAATTGGTCATACAAAGAACTCGAACTCTTCAGGTAAAGTAGGAATGGCTTTGGAAACAGAAAAAAAAAAAACTCAAACAAAAAGAGCAGGCCACATATGTCTGTTAATTCATGCGTAAATAGCTAGCAAATTGAATGGGAGAAAGCTCAAAGAATATAGTTAACAAACAGTCCAGCGAATGTACCAATTAGAGCACTACCGAGTAAAGAGTAAAAACGTGTGTCATGTGCTGGATCACATTTTTTATTTATGCCCATGCTTAAAAAGCTTGATATGTCATTTAGGAATATGGAAGAGCTCCAGTAAGCATTAGATCACTGACGGTTTATCCACTTAAACGAAAACCGTTTGGTAGAAGTCCAAATTCTGAAGGTCGACAAGAATTTGATCAGTGTTTCTATCAGATGTCGTAGCCACAGCGAGACAGCCCAAGTGTGATCTTCGTGTAAAGCTTTATTTGGTTGTAAATTTCCAGCTTGTCAAACCATGAATTGGTACCTTGGCTTACTCGAATCCATGAAGATAAAAAAGTGGGACTATAACTATAGGTGGACAAAGTTCAAAATACATTCCAAAATCTCTATAACAGTAAACACGTAGGAATGATAGACTTATCCTTCACTTTCAGCAACAAACTAGGTGTGTTGTTGGCTTTCGGAGCAGTAGAGGTTCATAATTCTGTTTAAGATGATGGAGCCTTGGATTAAGGTATACGTACTTACAAGCTAACTCCTGGCAATGCAAATTTCCAAGTAAGAAATGAACAAATATGAATTAGATACTCTATAGGACTGTAACAAATTATGAACACTGAATCACTGGTTTATTACTGAAAGCACAAAAATGACTCAACAACGAAAATGCAGGGAGATATCAATTCAAGTGCAAATACCCTTGAGCTATAGATTCAATTGAGCACTAATAATGCAGGGAAATTACTTTATGCTAAAAACACCAAACATTGAATTTCAATATTGTGGGCTAAAAGATGATGAAAACATCAAGCAAAACCATTATTTCACAGATCTTACCGAGGGAGGCGAATTAGATTGGGTTGTACTGTTACCCACATCAAGCTGGATAAAAAATTTAGATTTGAGAGGAGAAATCATTATGACAGTTATTTGAAGGATCTGTGAGACCTTTCTTCTCTTTGATCTCCACCAGGGTATCTGTTATGATTCCCACTTAAAACCATAACTACTTTCATCCATCTGATCTTGGAACCAGCAAGCAGAGCTCGCTTGGTTTTTCCATTACCACTCTCGCTCTCAATCTTTTTGTAAAATTACCTACTCTAGGGTTTGGGGTGAATTATACAAGAACAATATGCGAGATTTACTAAAATGGCCTTCAACTGATCCGGATATTTGATTGCAGCCCAACCCAGTGAAGAGGCCATGTGAAATGCAATTTCTGGAACCAACACTACAATGCTTTGCGACTGTGAGACTGGATTATGGTGTCACGCATATCACCCCCAATAGTCCCTATTCCAACGCCAGTTTTTTAATTATTTGTTGGCTACTATATATGCAGTATTCATCGTAATCTTCAACTTAAATGACTAGATTCTTGGGCCAGTCATAGATTGTTCCGTTTAATACTGAATGTTTACATGAGTCCGGATGATGAACCTCACCGTTTGTGTATCAAAAACAAAACGACATTATGGACTTAATGTCTGGTTTAAAAGGAAAACAAAGCCAAAGAATAAGAAAAAAAATGGACAAAGAAGAATTAGAAACTTCGATTCAGAGGTTCTGAAGTCGGAAATAGCCGAGCACAGTTGATGATTACTTCATCATTTGAAAGTGTATAAATAATGTGTCTCCATAGCAATAGGTGCGCATATATGATATGGAAAAAACATTTCAGTAAGTATATCTCAGGCATACTTGTATAGACAATGCGATTTTTGTTAAACTTTCAATAAATTTTTGACCAAGTGGAGGAAAAGGAAGTAGCAGACAAGTAGTGCATGACTAGTACTAAACAACCAGAGTTTAATTCCTTATTTGAGCAGATTGGATATACGGGATACCAAATGATAGGGAGGAAGGTCAACAACCAGAAGAGGTGGAATAAACATATTCAGTATCTAATTACAAATTGATACCTATAATTTCAAGGATTACATCATCTCGATGCTGATGTGAATAGGCAACTTGTGTCCTAAACAAAATTGCATCACCAACTGCTTTTGCGGACAGTTTCAGCGTGGTATAAGAGAGTGATCTGAGCTGACTCTGTCCCAGATCAACGCCATGGAATGAAATTGCAGTTGAGACAAAGAGAGTGATCCACCGACTCAGAATTGGTGTGTGGCGTGGTGTACTATTGGATATTATTCATGCATGAAGAACTGTTGGAGATTATCAAGGATGTTGCAAGATATTTTCTATCAAGGATGTAGATTCATTTCTACATTCCAGGTTACCCAAGTAATTATGGTTCTCTATTTTGGAGAGTTATTACCAGGGGTTCTGATTAGTATTGAAAAAAATATGTTGCGGATTTTAGATATATCACTGGGGTTCTGATTTGTATCGTACACATTGTTGCAGTAAACTCAACAGATTTATCTCAGTTAAAGAGAAACCAAAAGATGCTTTTGGAGAGAAAAATAAGATTTTTGGAATATTGTTGCCGTCCGTCTAGAATTATTGAAGAGTCAATTGCTGTTAATCCCACATTCTAAGTTAGAATTGATTGGTAGAAACTAGTCTCAGAATATTTCATCAAAACCTAAATGACAGGCTTTGCTATGAACCCGTTGCTCTTTGACAAGTCTAAGAAAATAAGTTTACAAATGAAAATCAACAGAATTGATTCAACAATAAAAATGCTGGGAGATGTCAATTCAAGCCTAAATAGCTCTTTTTTTAGATGTCAATTGGTTTTAGAATTGATTTATTAATGCAATAACAATATTTATAAATGAAGTAAATCTAAACTTAATACTTGTAAACTATGTCCACAAAGAAAATGTTGCATTATAAGCTATGGAGTATGGATCCATGTTTGTATTACAAGTACAAACTCTACCTAAATGTGATAAGAATACACTCAGAAATTACAACTTAAACCAATTCCAAACTTTAAGAAACTAAAAAAAATATCTCTAATTCAAATATTACCAATATAACATCTCTAACTTATTTATTTCACAGATTCCACATCTCTAACTTACTCATTCTTGATGTAAGGTCAGTACTACCACATTCGCCAAATAGATCTTGTCTATTGTGTTTCATTTGTTAAAGAAGCACTCTGGAAAACCACAAAACATTGAATTTCAATATTGTGGGTTAATAAAATAAACATGAAAAAATCAAACAAAACCATTATTTTACAGATCTACGTGACAGAAAAACTTCAAATTGGATGCTACCACTATATTTGAGAGGATAAGTAACTATGACAATAATTTGAAGATATCTCCACCAGGGAATTTGGAGTGATTCCCACATATAACTAAAAAACTACTTTCATCCATCTGATCTTGTGAAACAGCAAGCACAACTCCGATTTGTTTTTCCCTTACCACGCCGCCTCTCTCCCCCATATTGTTTAGTCTCTCCTCTCTAGTCTGTCAATCTTTGTGAAAAATAACTACTGAAATTCTAGGGTTTGGGCTGATTTATATAAGGAAAATTTGCGAGATTTACTAAAACGACCTTCAACTGATCACTATGGATATTTGATTGCAGCCAAGCCCAGTGAAGAGGAAATGTTAAATGCAATTTCTTGAGCCAACACTGCTATGCTTTGTGACCGTGAGACTGAATTTTAGTGTAACCCATATCATCCCCACTAGTCCCTCTGCCATCGCCAGTTTTTGATTATATTCTTGCCTATTAATTCCAGAATTCATCTTAAATGACTTGAGTCTTAGGACAGAAATTTAAGTACTATTCTACTTGAGACTTGTTGTTTATTGGTCACCCATGAATGGATGTTGCAAGTTGTCCTAGTTTAGGTGTTTTTGATGAATCGTCCTTCACGACAGACATTGTTCCATTTATAATTGCGGTGATCTGATGATCTTAATGACAGAAAGAAATGTTTTCTTTCAAAAAACAAAAAAGAATAAAGAAATTAAATGGGATCCTGTTTTGTTTTATACTGTATTTTGTTTTCACATTGGTAAATCTGGAATGATACGGGAAATCGCAATTACACATGCTTAAGTTTTGATAAGTTGACTTTAAATTTAGACTTGTAAGAATGGGTGGACAAAATTCTTACCTAGTTAAATTTAGGCTTGGGATCCAGTTGAGCTGACTCCCGCACATATCAACGCCATGGAATTAAATTGCAATTGAGACAAAGAGGGTGATCGACCGACTTAGAATTGGTATGGTTTTTCTTCCAACTAGCACAAAGTGGTCTTTTGTTCATAGGCTCGTTGCGTAGTTTGTTTGTTTTCTATGAGGTCTTGATTGTCATCATACATGGAGAATTGTTGGAGAATATCAAGGATTGATGTTTCTGTACCAAAATCAGTTAAGAATACACACTGAAATCACCAACTTGAACCAATTCCAAACTTTGAGAAACTAAAAAAAATATCTCTAATTCAAAGATTACCGATATAACATCTCTAATTTATTTATTTCACAGATCTAAGGTCAGTGCTAAACAAAGCTGATGCTCATTCTTGATGTAAGATCAGTACTAAACAAAACTGCAATAAAACATGTGGGAATCCTTCTAGAGTTGGTCGCCACCTTAATTATATATGACTACGCCTTAAAAACAACCGTAAAGAGCTTGGAAATGATAAACTCGTCTTTGCTAAATGTAAAGAGCTTGGAAAGAGCTTTGGCAGTAATCAAGCAACCAAGGCTTTGCTATGATAGTTGACAAAGTCTAAGAAGAAAAGCCTAGAGATGCTATTAATTCAAGCCTAAACAACTTTTGAGATACTGATACAAATTCGTTCAAACACCTAAATGTGCAGGTAATGTTACTAACATTAACCACTAACAACATTGATAGATGATGAGTGATGTAATTAAAATGTAAGCTATGATTTGATGTTTTTACTATGTTCACTTCAGATAAGTGAATGTTACAAGTACAAAAGCAAATCAGATAAGAATACACTCTGAATTCACCAACTAAAACCAATTGCATACTTTGAAACCTAAAAAAAACATCTCAAATTAATAAAATTACCAACATAACATCTTAAACTTATTTATTTTTCAGATCTACATTTCAAGGATACCCATTCTTGATGTAATTAAGGATAGTACAAACAGATCTTATCAATTGCGTTTCTCCTGATAATTGAAGACTACACAGACCATGGATATCCTTCAGGACGATCCGTGCTTAGAAAAACATAAAACATTGAATTTCAATATTGTGGGCTAAAAGATAATGGAAACATGAAACAAAACCATTATTTCACCGATCTTACGTTGGGAGTGCAACTTAGATGTTTTGCATCACCATGTAAAATATATTTGAGAGGATAAGTTATTATGACAATTATTTCAAAGATCCGTGAGATCTCTTATCTCTACCAAGGAATGTGTAAGTGTAACGATTCCAACTTAAAAACATAACTACTACTGTAATCCATCTGATATCGGAAACGGCGAGCAGAATTCCGCCGGTTGGTTTTTCTCTCACCACCTCCTCCACCACTCTCACTGGTAGTCTCTCTATGAAAAGTTCTAGGGTTATGGTTAATATATATAAGGTTGGGAGATATTTACTAAAATGGCCTTCAAGAAATCTCAATGGATATATTATTGAAGCCCAGTTCAGTGAACAGGCCCTTTTAATTACCGTTTCTAGAGCCTGCACTGCTCCCGCTAAATATAATTGAATTAGAAGATGGCGAAGAAACTGAGACTTGTATTTTCTCGTTGTTTAGAAATTTGTAAAATTAATACAAAATTTATACCAACTCTTTTTTCATTTTTCCTGGTTGACAACTTTATAAGACTTATGGTGCTATGCTCGTCATGTATTGCTAGATTAGATCTATTACATACTTCTAGGCTGATTAGTGACGATGAATCTCATTGATAAGCTGCTCCAAAAGCAACCAATATGGTGGTCACGGTATAGAAAGAGTTGCGGTACCTGTATTATCATTTTTTTGTGGTAACGGTTTGACAAAATTGTTTAGAAACATAAGAAGATGTTTGGACTCCTCTTCTTGTCGCTTTAGAGTACCTCCCTCCATGTACTTTAAAGCTACTAGTATAGTGAGAACAATTGAAACACCTGTCTAATTTCACCCAGTTACTAGCATCCTCCCCTGAAAAGTTTTTCTTTAGCTGTCAAGCCTACATACTCTCTCTGGGTCGGACGCAAATGTAATTGGATTACTTGAATCGAATCACTTTTCGTTTCGTTTCTGGTGACTAATGTACAAATTTCTGAAACATATGCCAACCATCTAGTAATCAAATTAATCTTTTGTACATGTTTAGTTTACTACACCGTGTTATTATTTAGGTTTAATCAAATAGAAATGATGATTATTAAAGAGGTGAAAACACCATTCAGCATTGAAACTTGCCAGACATTGATATACATCCATGTCAAGAATTTGTTTGCAGTCAAACGGACCAACACAAGAGATTAACAAGAAGTAATTCAGAAGAAAATTGTATTCCAGGACTGACCAGTCAACCCCTTCTTCCAGCACCAATTGGTCGGCACTTCAAATTTATAATCAACTCCGGGATAAATTCTTGTGATCGTTTCCATGAATTTGGATCTCTTTGAGTTTCCCATGAATTAACAGGTTAATTTGGTGTTTATGGGTAAAAATCGTTTCTGCCGATTTCGGTAAATTCGGTAGGTGAGTGAGAAACTGGTTCAAACCCTAAACAAATGTGCTGCACGTTAGCACTTTATAGATTCGAGAGATCAACTGTACAAGTCCGGCCTAAACCAAGAAATGGCCGTTCCGGACTTGCTTCGGTCACAAAGTGGAGGAGAAGGGTTGATTTGGGGAGGGAAGCAAAGAAAGGTGTTGAGACCGTAATAGTTCGGGAGAGTAGTATCTCGACTTGTATCGGAAAGTAAAAGCTTGGGAAGCTTGCAAGAGATGAAAGCTTTGGGAGAGCTTGCAAAGTTGCCTTTCTCGAGAGTGTAGTATTTTTTCCCGACCGAGACTTGTTGTCTGGTGGAAATAGGTAAGACCTATTTATACAAGTCCAGATTGAAACGTACCCTGGTCTCATGAAGGAAGAGAGTAAAGGGTGAAATAATGAGAGGAGGTGGTAACCGCATGGTGTTAATGGGTGAAAACGTTTTCACCATTATTTCCTCATTTATTTGACCGCTTTATTCCTTTTCACGCTTTCTTAATGTGAGCGTAGTGTACGCCGCAAGTCGTGACCGCCAAACCAAAACCCCGGAAAGCATCTTGATTTGTGTTGATATCTCGAGTGTTGGTTGCACCTTGAGTGCAAGTGGCGCTGCTAGTGGCGCGTGTGGCATGTGCCATTGGCATGTGCGGAATGCCAGGGCTGCTAGTGGCCTGCGTAGCATGTGCCAATGGCATGTGTGGAATGCCTTGGTGGTAGATTGTACGTTGAGTGTAAGTGGCAATGCCAGAGCTGCTAGTGGCGTGTGTGGCATGTGCCAATGGCATGTGCGGAATGCCTTGGTGGTAGGTTGCACGGTTTGCAAGTTAGGATACCGGCGTGTGTGTTTGGCATGTGCCAATGGCATGTGCGGAATGCCTTGGTGGTAGGTTGCACGGTTTGCAAGTTAGGCTACCGGCGTGTGTGTTTGGCATGTGCCAATGGCATGTGCGGAATGCCTTGGTGATAGGTTGCACGGTTTGCAAGTTAGGCTACCGGCGTGTGTGTTTGGCATGTGCCAATGGCATGTGCGGAATGCCTTGGTGGTAGGTTGCACGGTTTGCAAGTTAGGCTACCAAGCGTGTGTGTTTGGCATGTGCCAATGGCATGCGTGGCCGTTAGGGCCGTGGCCTTGGTAGGAAAAGCTATCGCCGAGCATGTTGGCATGTGCCAATGGCATGCGTGGCCGTTTAGGGCCGTGGCCTTGGTAGAAAAAGCTATCGAGCATGTTGGCATGTGCCAATGGCATGCGTGGCCGTTAGGGCCCCGGCCTTGGTAAGAAAAGCTACCAATGAGCATGTTGGCATGTGCCAATGGCATGCGTGGCCGTTAGGGCCGTGGCCTTGGTAAGAAAAGCTACCGCCGAGCATGTTGGCATGTGCCAATGGCATGCGTGGCCGTTAGGGCCGTGGCTTTGGTAAGAAAATCTACCAATGAGCATGTTGGCATGTGCCAATGGCATGCGTGGCCGTTAGGGCCGTAGCTTTGGTAAGAAAAGCTACCAAGCGAGCATGTTGGCATGTGCCAATGGCATGCGTGGCCGTTAGGGCCGTGGCCTTGTAAGAAAAGCTACCGGCCGAGCATGTTGGCATGTGCCAATGGCATGCGTGGCCGTTAGGGCCGTGGATTTGGTAAGAAAAGCTACCAGCGAGCATGTTGGCATGTGAACTTAAACCTACCTTGTATTCGTTAGTATCGAAATTTCAGTGTAAGAGTCGTTAGTATCGAAATGAAAACCCCTAACGACTTTTCATTTGCGAAGACGAGATTCTATGAAAAATCGTTAGTGTATTAGGATGAAGATGACGACCCTAATTCTGCTACTTCAACATTTTTTGCCCTAAAATAGAGTCGTTACCGTATTAGGTTGAAAATGACGACCCTGTTTTGACGACCCTTTGTTATTGGTTAACGACTCTAGGTGAATATTATAAATGGTTGGTTAGGGTCGTCAGTATATCAGAATATCCCTATGACGACTCAAACACACAAAAAATGACCTTTTTATACAGAGAGTTTGGATTCGAGAGTCGTCTGGGTATTAAACGAATCAACTAACGACTCTAGGTGAACAATATAAACGATCGTCATGGTTTAACACACCACCTTGACGATTTTTCATCACCATTAAAAGTTGCAGGTTAGAGTCGTCGCCATGTGTGTCAACAGTATGACGACTCTTTAGGGTCGTTGGCGTATACAACACCCGACTATAACGACCCTCACTCTGAGTAGTTCCATAGTGACCATGAATCGACCACTTGGAGCACCATTCAGACAATTTGAAGAGTATATGAAGTTTATCTCGATTGTTTTGAGCTCCGGGTTCTTCATTTTAAGGATTGGTTCCTTCATTTTGAGCAAGAGGATCTTCATTTCCACCATTATTCATGGCTTCCTCCATTAACATCTCTTCATCAAACATCCAATCCATAGGTTTATTAGAGAAAATCTCACCATCAACACAATCATGGTTATTGTTTGAACCTTCACCAACCTCATTCCCTTCACTTGAATCGCTCATTTCTAAAAACCCTAGTTTTTTCCTCTCAAAACTACTCTTCTTCTTCTCAAAAAAAAAAAAAAACCCAAAACTAAAATTTCCCCAAATTTTAATCCCAAAACCTGATTTTTATCTAAACAAAATTATCACACTAATCAACTTAATTAAATCTTAATACTAATCACTCAGGGGCATTTTAGCCATTTAGAAAATATTTTTATAAGGGGTGACCCAAATTAGGATTGGGTGACCTTTTTGTCCTCTAGTGCTTGGCCCCCAATTAAAATGTCAGGCCCCCAATCAAATGAGGAAAAAGAAGCATACACAACAGATAAGCTTCAGAGTTTTACTTGATTTTTTTTTTATTTTCGCTCGCACGTATCCAAAGGGAAATGCTAGCTAGAGAAATGGACCGGACACCTGTTCAAAGAACAAGCCCACAACACATACAACAATAAACAGAACTTAGCCCTACTTGCAAAATTCTTAATTTACTTGACCCTGACACGTTAGTCAAAACAGAAGCATAAAATTTCCAATTTCTAAGCATTTCAAAAAAAATCAATTCCTACAGTAAAACAAAAATTATCTATTCTTATGGTTGGCTATTCATAAAATGTAAGATATTAAGGACTAAGTTATACTTTGATTAGTCGATAATCAAAATAAAACTACTGGGCTTCCACAGTTGTTTTCATGGATCCCAATTCAAAGTTTGTTTTCTTCTTTCCAAAATTTGTCCTTTTATCTTGTGATGATCACCGATTATAATTATCTTTTTGATTAACCCCATTCCCATACTTTTTCAGGAAAAATTCTTCTCTAAGTGCTCTCAGGATAACTGTTCAAAACCCTAAATGTTCTTCAGATGACAAGAATATAGCATCACATAAGAGGAAAGATGTTAATCTGCTGGAGCTTTCAATTACTTTGAAAACACCATCACTTAACCAATTTTGCATTTTTTAGCAGATCTCAAATGCCGCATATAACCTCATCTCAATCGGTAACTCGGAAATTATTCGAGCTAATTTGGATAATTTATAGATTACTGGCAACCATGCTAAAGATGGCTTATGAAAACACACATGCTTCATATATACAACACAAATAAGTTTTTCGAAGGAGATATCATAATGCTCATTGGATATGTCCTACCTCCACCACATTCCCATGCGAAATCACCACCTATCATCATAGATCTAGATCTAAATGCTATTTCTGGTTTGGACTGAATTATGACGGCGCTCTTGAAGGAAAGTTTTGGAGGAGACGACAAAAAATAAAAAGCTCCCACACCAATAGGTTTCTAGGGTTTTCGTTTGGTGTTAAATAGTAGGTTTGGTCAAGATTTGTCGAAAAACGTCATGGTAATAGATGTGCCCACATAAATTGGTCAAGATTAACAACGATGGACAATGGAATAGACGCTTAATTGAGTCCGTTTTGCCTGCTAATATAACTACCAGAATTCAGTCTATTTATGTTAAATCAAACTATCAAGACAGATTAAGGTGGCTAGGTACAAAGGTATGGGGATTTTCTACGAGATCAGCCTATAGGATTCTATCACATGAGGATAATAATAATGAAGAGAAATTATGGAAGCAGATTTTACATTTAAAAACAATTCCCAGGGATATGTTTACTTGGAAAATGGCGGCATATGTTTTTCTTTTAAAAGATATAATGAATTTAGTTCTAAAGCATGCAGATTCGTCATTTCTGTTGTGTAATTCTAATATACCAGAAACATCAGCGCACTTATTTACCTCTTGCATTTTCACAAGAGCTGTGTGGATTGGTATTGGAATTCAAATTCCACCGTGTAATGATTCAACTGGGTTAAATCATTTGCTGGAAAATTTGGAACCATAGAAATGATGTTAATTTTCAGCGAATGAAACCGGACCATGTACATTGCATCAAAGAGATTAACATGTTTTTGAATGAATGGAAGAAATATTCTGACATGAGTGTACAAAAAAGAACAAGGATTAGGGGTGATATAAGTTATAAAAATGAGACTGATGTCAGTTTTAAACAAGAAATTATATATGTGGATGTTTCTTTTAATGAGGAGGATTGTTTATATGGGATTGGAATGATTTATTGGAGGTGTAATGAAATAGTTGATATTTGTTTCTTCTCATGGTATACTACAGGATCAGCGGCAGCAGAAGGCTTAGCAATTCAAGGAGCAGTTCGATGGGCGCAAAAGCTGCATCTAAATAACATACAGATAAGAGCAGATTGCAAGGATGCAGTAATCTTTTTGAATAACGAACCATCTTCTTGTGATTGGAGAACCAAAGTTATTCTAAATGATGTTTCAACTTTTTTGTGTAATGCTCCTATTGTAAATTATCAAATACGTAAAAAAGTAGGATAACAGGATGATGGACCAAAGACTAAACTAGACAAAACTATCGGACCTGCACCAAATGCCAGTACCGCTGTTCTGTTTTATTGCGGCAGCCCACAACAGTCCAACACCTAGCTCTCCTAGTTGTTGCAGATACATTCCCATCATTTGCTATATTCCGAGTTGTTGCACTGGATCACAGACGTTGTGCTGTCGGGGTCTTCGCCCATGGGACTCATAATGCATGTTGTCCTCCAAATCTCCATACAACGCATATCTGATGTAAAAGGGGTGTAAGGAAAATCTATCTATATATATATATATAGATAGATAGATAGATAGATATCAAGAGAGAAATCATTTTAGGGTCTCAGTCTTCACTTCACTTCACTGTTTGAAATCTCTACTGTCCTTCTTTGAAAACCCTAAGAAGGTTGCTATCGCCGCCATTCGGCTTCTTCTTAGATCTGGATCACTATCAATTGGATTTCGGTTCTTCTTGTATTCGAACTCTGATTATTCCATATTTGCTGAAAAAGAAGCTCAAGATCAGCTTAATTTAGGGAAACAACAAATGATTTCTAATAGATGTCAAAGTTGTTTTGTATGGGAGTCTGGTGATGGTAGAAAAACGGAACTCCCTTTCAGATCAGTCAAACGAGCATAATGATTTCTCCTCTCAAAACTAATGTATAATTGATCTTCAGTCTTTCTTATATCTTCAGTCTAACTATCACTATCTATTAAATCTTTAACCACCGGTGAATGTATCCCATTAGATCTGCATCGAAAATAAGGGGAACAAAACCGATCAAACGCCGTCATTGATTTTAGAGTAAGAGGTGGATATTCAAGTTTGATTTTCAGAGGATTTCATCTGTCTAATGCCAAACCGTCAAATAGAAGAAGCTGATTAATCTAAACCCCAAAAGGTATGTGGAAATAGCTGTAAAATTCTAAATCATACTACAAGTATTGTTGATTTACATCTTTTGTTTGAGTGTACCCATTGTTTGAATAGCTAGATTTGAGTTCTGGGCTTACCAAGTGAATTCAAAACATGCTAAGATCTGTTTTGTTAAATGTTTGGGTAATCACTGATGATACACGTCATGACACACACACACACCACTATTACAACATTTATTTATGTTTTCATTCTACTGTAGGTGTTGATTATTCCAATATGAACTTCAATTTATCGATTGGATTCCAAATGCTTAAAAACTGAGCCTAAGCTGATTTGATATCTCTTCTGTCCTACTGTTAAGCAGTAACTTAACAGTAGTTAATTCTAAACTGAGTCAACGCTTAGTGCGCCTTTTACAACATAGCTGTTAACTCATTTCTAAAGATGTTTTCCGTGATAATTTTCTTACAGAAAACTCAGCTTGAAAACAGTATTTGGTTTTCATAACGTTAGAATCATGATGTTTATCCTTCTCATCTAGTAATGTCAATCTCGATTTTTTAATAATCTTGATGTTATTCTCATCTGTTTTAATTAATCTTTTACCTATTTGAGTGTAACACCTGATTGGTGTTTTGAGGGGCTTTTCATTTGATCATTTCTCGACTATCATGTAATATTCTCGCCTTCGAGGAGTATTTCATAATAATTTTATATACCGATACTATATATCCGTGATCTGATAACATTATTGTGTTGGACATCAAATATTGCAGGGTTCACCATGAAAAATGTTGTATCCCCGTTCAGCAAGTATCCAAATGCTGGTTTCAAGGAATTGACGGATTCACTTGTATGTATATTTATACCACTACCACTACCACCAGCAATATTTCTGTAAATCGTGATTGACTTGAACAATTTTGGGTATTGCTCATAACACCACTACACATCAAGTCAATTTATTGTGCTTAAAGTCTTACTTGGTTTCGGCACAGACTCTTCCTTGTAGGTATGGTTAAGTTGATGAAGCCGTACTTGAGAAATGCTGGAAAACCTCAGCTTGGTAATCCTATTTTACTTCCTTTGTAAAAGCCGTACTCATTTCAGCTTCTGCGATGTCATCCCGCCCAGCTGTATACAGATGCGGAATGTACACATGGCTTCCCGATCCTTCCACCCCAAAATGGAAGATTGATTTGTTAGTTGAAATAAGCCAATCACAATGCATTTGCTGATGTTGATGCTGCTGTTAAAACTCCAGATGAGAGTTTGGTATCCGACTGCGCACATTGACCTACTCCATGAAGGCTGTTTGCGTTCTCCTGCTGATGCTTCTTCATTATTATTTCAGCTTCTGCGCAATGTCATCCCACCGAGGTTTTGCTTATATTAGTGCACTCTCTGGCAACATAAGGGCTGCCTTATCCTTCCACCCCAAACTTGAAAATTGATTTGTTAGCTAAAATAACCCAATCACCATGATCTTGATGCTTTTTGTTAACACTCCAGATGAGAGTTTGGTATCGACGGGCACACGATTCTTCCTCAATTCTTTATCTCGCATTGAGTTTTTGTTTTATCATTTTATTTGAATTGTAAATCTTACTCTGGTTAACTACATCTTTAGCTACTGTACTTTGATATTTTTTTGGTTCTTTTTTTGAATGTTGAAACAACATTTAATTGTATGGGTGATACGCCAATATATATGTGCTAAAACATTTTTTTTTTTCAGTCAGTCTCACTATCAAAATATTATAAAATGGTGATACCATGAGGCTCAAAAAAACAAGAACCTGATTTAATAGCATTAGCAATCCTTGTAACTGGAAGGATTGGAGATGGCTTTCTAACTATGATGCTCCAGTTATGAGCAAGTGCTCATATATTGAAACTCAACCAGACTATCCATTTTTTCGATAATGAAACCACCAGTGACTTTCTTGTCGGTCATAGATGAGCTTGTGGATGTCTTGCACTCGCAAAGAATCGGAAACAAGTGAATATCTCTTTTATTTCAAATGCATATGGCACACGGAAATAAATGGTTGAAAATTACTCTCACACCCATAGTAAAATCTGTATATAAAATGGGAGTAATAATCTCAATGTTTCACTCTCCTTCCTTGAAAACCCTAAGAGGAGTGTTTCTACGCCGCCTTTCTACTTGTTCTTCGTATAATTGAGTTCTTCCTCCAGATTTGCTGGGAAAAAAAACGCACCGGATCAGCTTAATTTAGTGTAACTACAAATGGCTCATTCTCATAGATGTAAAAGTAGTTTTATATGGGAAATCTGGTGGTACTGGAAGAACAACAAAATCTTTCAATTCAATCAATTGAGCAGCATAATGATTTGTCCTCTCATAACATTTGTGTTTTTGAATTCATCATTACCATTTCCGCCGCCCCAGGCTATTACCACAGTGCAAACAAGTTATAAAATCAGATGGGCTTGTTGCAATTGTGGAGTTCCAGCCTCTGCTGGATTAGGTTGATGCTCATGCTGTTGAGGAAGATGATAGAGAAACCTTTTCCCACACCAAATTTGGTCTGGGTATCTAGCTGCATTCTAGATTCAATTTGAAAAAAAAAAAAAAAACTACTCGTAGGTTATCTAATTGCTCCAAATGCAACAACATTCTTCTTCATTCCCAGAAGGGATTATTTAATTTCCTTTGATCAAATCTGTGGGAATACATACATAGGTGTACCATTTTTATTGTCATTGTATTCGTCACCCGATTAAAGGTATCGAGGCGGCCAAATATCACCGAAAATGCAGGTGTGTTTGATCAAGGTGGTTCTTGTCTTTGAGAAAAAAATTGCCAAACCAACGTTACCATTTTCAATTCTAAATTATTTCGTCCTTATCTAAAATCATCAAAATTAGAATACGTAAAACCAAGATCAAGCTAATCTTCTCCGTAATAACAGTCTCATTCTTTTACAAACAGATGTTAATTTTTCATTCTCATTTGAGTTCTAAAAACGACTATGTTCAATCGATGAGATTCTAAGACATGTTTTGTAATCCACTCAGTCGCTGAAAATGGATTTTTCAAACAAAGGGGTTTGATAATTCCGGAATGTGGTTTTGAATGTAAATCACCTTCTTCAAGCTTTATTATAGCAACCAGTGATTTAAGATCCTCACTTGGGTTCATTTTACGCTTGAGAATTAAATTGTTTTGTGGGTGATTCTTACAGCTCCAAGGTAATTCAAATGTCCATATCCTTGTTGCCATTCCCATTAACATATGAATCAAAATTGCTACATTTGAAATTCATGTCGGTTGTCATGCTTAAATTTTCGGTCTTTGTTTTACTCGTTTAGGTTCTTTTGCAAATGTGGGGAATTGGTGGAGTGGATGGAACCAATAAAATCGTTACGCAGTCATGATATTTTCTCTCAGATAAAATATAATGATTCCTATGGAAAGCTTAATTTGTTATGCTAACACGCACAACATTGAGTTTACATGGTTAATACATTGAGTTCTTAATGTCACCATCCACTTAGTTTTTAATTGATTGTAAACGGTATTCATTGACTTTGTTGTGCAAACATGCTGCTGAGCTAGGGAATTATAATGTATTGGGACACTATTTTGAATTATAACATCTACTTACTTCTCAGTATTGGTTGTGAAAACATGTGTTCATGACTTTCTTGTGAAGAAATGCACTTTGTTTTGAATGTGACCATCTACTTGGTTCTGAATATTAATAGTGAACAACCATTTTTGTCAACTTTGTGCAGAGATGCTGCTTAGTTGGGGTGTTAGTATTATGGATTGACATGAGTGGTTATCCCAAGTAAATCACTTTGGATCAGCAAGAATCTGTGCAATGGTTGGGGATGCTAGCGAGGGATGATTTAGATGTTTATTTGTGTAAGTCATCTATGTGTCTTGAAATGGGTTCATTAGCTCTGCACCTATAAGTTGAGCAAAGATCTTTATTGTCGGATCTGGTTTTGAGTGATCACAGAATTTGTGCATCTACCGGATTGTCAGTGAACAGTAGAAGGTCAATATAGCTTATGAAGAAATCCCCCGAGAGCTCTCCTGGATGTCCTTCTAGAGATTGTGCTCCTTAGTGTTGCGCATCTGCATGTTAGTTATGTGTTTCGCAAGACGATTTCATAGATAGATAGTTCGGAGTCATCTGTTTTGCTTCTTGATACCGAGTTTGAGCAGCCTAGAAATGAGTCATATGATAGCCTAACTTGTTACTATAGTCATAATTTAACTCACGGAATATGTAAATTGCTGATTGGTAGATGCCATATCCTTCTAGAAATTGTATTACAAACCAGAAAATTTAGTTTTCGGATCTAGTATGGATTTTAGCGTATCTTCTAAGCTCATTTTGGTGTTGAAGTATGCCCATCTAATACATTTCTTCGTGTTGCTCTCTTTACATGGTCCTCATTGATAATGCACCTATTGTTAGGGCTGCACATGGTTCGTACGGTACGGTTATAGGCCGAAAATAAACGAAACCGAAGTATTCGGTTTCCAATGAAAACCAATGAAAGTATGAAACTTCGGTTTTGCAACTTTGAAAACCAATGAAAGTATGAAACCATTTAACTTAATCGCATTCATTCGGTTCGGTTGTGACTTGGTCGGGTTCTTAACCTGCCGGTTTTGGTAACCGACAGTTCATGCTCAAAAGGTTAATTTTTTGTTCTTCAACTATTCAGAGTATGATAGAAATTTAGAACTAGCAAATTCAACTTCTAATTTGAACAATTGAAACAATAATTAGTAATTATCAAGAAAACCAGTTCTTCCTCGTCAGCCATTCTACCATGAACAAGATAAATGAAATCAAATCAATCCAGTTAGATCAAACCAGATTCATAATTCTTCAATCAAAACATCACATAATTTCAATATCACGAGACACAAACAGTGTACAGATAAGAGGAAGGGACAGAGGGCTACATACAATTCCAAATAAATGTTAATAACACAAAATCTTGCTCATTTATTTCAATCCCATGAACAAATCAAAACTAATTTTATTAAACCCTTTCCCCCCTAATTGCAGGCTTAATTAAAAAATCTTTTCTTCACAAAGAATCCATTAAACTAAAATATCAAACAAAACCCATCAATTCCAACCTTGATAATTTAAACACGAAATAAATCAACAAGTATTATACACAAGATTCACTAGTCCAAAAGAGGCTATAAATGACGAATGAATACTGTTATAAAACATGATTTATCACGGTTTTTATCTGTTATTCGAACCGTTATATATTTGGTGTGACTCTTTATAAATGACAAACAAAAACCATTATTTAAAATCACATACCTGGTTTGTAATTAAAAATGACAAACAAAAGTTGTTATTAAAAATGACAATAATGGTTTGTTATTTAGAATGACGGTGTGTTTTTGTCATAAGTCATGAATTCTAATATAAAATATTAATATTAATATATAAATTGCATTTACAATTTGTTTTTGTTGTATTTGTATTTTAAAAAGAAATTAATATTAAAATATAAATTGCATTCGAATATTCCATATATTTTTTTTTTTTGTTGAATTCGTAAATACAAATTTGGAACTGCATCTGAAATAGAATCCGAAATCGGATATACATTGTATTTAAAAAATGAATTTAGTTTTACATGACAATAAAAAGGATAAATTCATCCCGCATCTACAACTCAAAATCACACTGGAAAATATGAACTGAAACTGCCACTTGATCTTCATTTTAGTTAGGTCTCTCCTATAGGATTACAGATGTTTTTGGCCACCTAATCGACCAAGTGAAACATCTCTGGAGTATTTACATCGTATAACATCCCACTTGGATCCATTATTTCATTAACGAGAGGCAGTTACATTAGGCATTGCTAGGTGGCGTCGTAAAATCAACAGAAGCACTTGCAACAGCTCCCTTCAGTTCGTCAAAAAGAAATACGTAATAAAAGGTCGAGTAATCCCAATATCCTGTGTAAGAAGATGCCAAGTCAGTTTTAAAACAATCAACACTCTTAACAAACATCAAAGCTATAAAATATCAGCAAAGGTATGTGCCAAAACAGGAAGAAATATTTTTTGAGAGAGACAATGAAGATGTAGAAAGAATCTAGATACGAGGTAGAAAGGAGACAAACTTATACAAAATTCGACAACTATACCCGCTACTTCTCATAACCACTATCTAGTTAATATAATAATTCAAACCAACTATAATCATAACCAAATCGATGTAAGCACATGTGCAATTGCAAAGCGCCTTTGCTAAAAAATTATATCTTTCCAAATAAGTTATTCATATTGAATTCCAACTTCAAATTTAGTGGATTGGCCCACCAAACAGAAATCGGTAACCAAGTTATGTGTGTTAACAGAGAAGGAAAACATAAACAATAAATTCCCAAAGAAGCGTAACAAAGCAACAAGTGAGTCATACCATACCTCGGAACTTCCGGTAGGTGGTGGATTGTACGACTCTATAGCATGGTCAACCATCCTATCAAAAGAAGGCACTAAATCATAAGCATCAATAGAAGTAGAGCAATCCATTCTACAAAACAAGAACTATTCGTAAATAACTATGTTAGTACCGACTTAAGCTAAAATGGTAAAACACAGAAGATATAAACAATAAATGAGTTTAGTCGGCAGGTTATGAAATTAATACCTTGCCGACTAATCATTTTTATGTGTATGTCAAAAATTCTATAGTCGGCGGGGTATTTTTTATCGACCTTGCCGATTATAAGATAGCCAAGCAAGGTAAGAAATCAACAAGATGCCGACTAGTGAAGCATTTACGTTGTCTCCCGTGTGTCAAAAATAATAAAGTCGGCATCTTCTTCATTCATCGACCTTGCCGGCCATAAGTTTTCGGCATGTTCTTCATCTGCAGACCTTGTAGGCCAAAGTTAGCCCAAGCATGTTCTTCATTTGTCGACCCCCGCCGACTTTTGATAGTTTCAAAACCGAAAGTGTTGAATTCTTCTTTAATTTTGAGTATGATTTCATACCAGCTTTGCAATCCTCTTTTTAGAAGTGTTATGCTTTCATTTCTATTGAAAAATATTCTCGAAAGAAAATTTTTTCATCAAAAATCTTCCAAAATGAGTTCAATCGAAACAAAATTTCATAACTTAAATTCATGATTTCAAAAGTTTTAATCTAAACTCAATTAATTAAGCTAATCAGATTTTTTTAGTGTTAATTAAACAAGGGTATATTAGCCATTTAGAAAATACAATGTTAAGGGGTGGCTTGGTTTTACTTCATAATGACCAGGTTTTGTCTTATTGTTTATACCCCAATCTCGCCAAAGTTAAAAAATTTGGACGCCCTACGTAATGTATCCCTCTCCATTAGCTAAATTACAACCCCTTCACCGTTGCCATGTCTGCTCGTGACTCTACTGCATTCATTTCATGGATCAAAAATGCTAACTATTAGCTAGAAACTAAAAAGAAAACTTAAACAAGATAACTCGGCAACTTCAGTCTTTAGTAACCCTTCCACGGTTTTTTTTTTTTTTTTTTTTTTTTTTTTTTTTAATAAGGTCTTCCACGGTTTTCATGTGATTATAAGAGCTATCTTCTCGATCGTCCGTGGTATCAAATTTTCCTTTGCTCTTATAGTTAAGTTACTAGAGGAAGGATCGGCTGACAGACTTATAATGACAGAGTTCATCACAAAGTCCACTATTACTTCTGACCATCTTATCTGAAAATGAATTTTATGCACAATCAAATCGTTTAGTTTTCATCGTTTTTGATTTTCTTTTCCCGATCTATTTCATTTTATGCACAATCAACTCATCTGTCTTTTGAAAACTTAATCCTTTTTGATATCTAAATCTTGTTTTTTCCTATCAATTGATAATGAATTACTAATCCGTTCTCATTTCTCCCTTTGTCTCTTACAGAATTGCTTTATCCAAAAATGGCGTTGGCCTGGTATAAAGTGTTGATTATAGCGTTGGCTGCTGTTGTTTTAATGCTTGTGGAAGCTAAAGTTCTACTGGGATTCCTCATTGTTATTAACTCGGTCATGAAGAAACTCGGATCGGTTATGGCTCATGGCAAGAAAGAATGTACTCGTGTCTTTCGCACATGGAAGAAAAGGAAAGCAAGGCATAAGTTTGTCTTCAATCTTCTCTTATTTCTGATTTGGTCAAAACCTAATCTCTTTGTTTCCTTACAGGCTCAAGAGAATACCAAAATTATCTTTATACCTGTTTCCGATTCAATTTCAACAAACACCGAAAATATCTCAATGCCTAATCTTCGGGGATATTATTCGAAAACTATTTTCAGAAACCCTAATTTGATACATATTTATCAAATCCAAAAAACTCTAAATTACTCTACAATCTTTCAATCTCATATACCCCCTTCTATAATGGCCGAGAATACATCCCTGGGAAACACACAAACAACTACAAACACTAAAATGTTGGACCTAGCAAGTAAGTTCAGAAAAGCAACTTTGGAATTGAACGCTGAGGAGAATATGATAGTTCTCAATGATAAGGAACCAGACAATGAAAACTCGGATGATGGGCAATGGGATTTTTGCCTAATAGGAAAGATTATAATAGAAGGAAGAATGGGTTATGGCATTGTTGAGAAGAATCTACCGTTCACATGGAATTTCATTCCCCAGGAAGAAATTAAAATTATTGAGGTAGATACAAATGTTATGATTTTCAAGCTGAAGAACAAAGAAGTGGTGGATGAAATCATCGCAAAGGGTCCCTGTAATATTGATGGGTATCTATGTATTCTTTTTGATTACTTCTCTGGTTTAATTCATCAACAACTGGATTGGACAAAACAAGTTTACTGGATCCAACTCCAAAAACTCCAACCTGAGCATATGAATGTTAAAGCTGTGGAAGAAATGGGTAAACTACTAGGTGAAGTTTTAGCTATTGAACCTCCTAATGCCATTCCTGTTGATGGTGTTCCAAAGTAAAGGTATGTGTGAACATAGAACTTACTACTCCCCTAAGAAGAGGTGTTCGGCAATAATGCTGCAGAGTAACCAAATGCGTTCGATTTTACTATGAAAAACAACCCAAAAGCTGTGTAAGGAATGCTTTATCATTAACCATTGTAAGGGAGTCTCGTGAAGCTGCAGCTGACTATGTGAAAGCTATCCATGCTAAGCCTTATCCGTTTGGAGGAACAGGAATAATGAAGAAGTGCAATCCAATTAGTGCTAGAACAACCATAAGGCCTCAGCCAATCTCAAGGAAGCCAGCAAAATCTACTCCTTTTGTACCTCCTCAGGATGGGTTAACTGTGAGAATTCTTACTGATTCTGATAATGAAGAGGTTCAAGCAAGGCTAGGAAAGAGACAAAGATCCAATGAACTTAAGTATGCTGATAAGGTTAATAACACTGAGGATCCTGCAGATGAACAAACAACGCCTAGAATCACACTTTGAAGGATAAACATTCTGGAGATACGGCTAGGGAGAATGAGGTACGTCTCAAACTTGAAAACATTACTCTTACTCTATCATATTTCCACTGTAAAACTGATTGTTTTCCCATAACGGTCTTGTTTTCTTTGCATAACTTGCGAGTCATGAAAATCTTATGTTGGAATGTCTGTGGGTATGGAAATAAGGACACTAGGAATCACCTAAAAGACCTTATAAGATCTAATAACCCCGATATTATTTTTCTTATAGAGACCAAAGATAATACCAGAAAAATGAAGCAATATACTTCTAACCTTCATTATCCCAACCAGTCCTTTTATGATCCTATTGGAGCTTCTGGAGGTCTTTGCCTCCTTTGGAAAGATGGTATCAATATTAATTTGGTAGATTCCAAACTTAATATGATACATTGCACTGTTGAGATTGATGCTAGAACTAAAAACTCTTTAGTGACCTTTTTGTATGGTGCACTTGATCCTTTGGATAGGAATGAACAGTGGAACTACATGGAAAACATTGCTAATCAATTAAAGTTACCTTGGATTATAGCAGGCGACTTAAACTTTGTTCTTTCTCAAGATGAAAAAGAAGGTGGAAACCAAGTTAGTCAAACTGTTTTAGGTGAGAACAAGGATTTGCTTGATAGAAATGGTTTGCATAGCCTTAACTTTATAGGAAATCCCTTTACTTGGACAAATAGAAGAAAAGGTCAGGCTCTTATTCTTGAAAGACTAGATAGATTTCTAGCCAATGACTCCTGGTTAAACTCTTATCCTACTTGTGCTGTCTATCATTTAATTCCTAATGCTAGTGACCACTGTCCAATCATGCTATCTACGGCTAGGCTTCAAAATGATACTTATAAACCCTTTAGACTAAACAAAGCCTGGTTTAGGGACAATGGTTGTAAAGCCATTATAGAAAAAAGCTGGAAAGTCCACAATAATGGCTCTCATGCTTATAGAGTTACTAAGTCTCAGTTTAACACAAAACAAGAACTAAGAAAATGGAATCATGTAAGTTTTGGCAACATTAATACCCAGATCCATAAAATTAAGTGCCAAATAGAAGAGTTAAACAGGGCCAACAATGTAGATAATACTAGTTTGATTGAGGAGCTTAAGCGCAAGTTGAATCAGTGGTATGATATAGAGGCAGATTTTTGGAAACAGAGAAACAAGAATGAGGACCTAAAAAATGGGGAAAGGAATACTGCTTATTATCATCAAAAAGTGAATTTTAGAAGGAAGAAAACAAATATAGATACTCTTCAGAATTCTAGAGGTGACTGGCTTACTGATAGAACTGAGATTGCAAACACTCTTAAAGACCATTTCTTCAACATGAGTAGGTCTACCTTTCCTTGTAATGCTGATGAGTATTTTAACAATGTGATCCCCTGCATATCTGATGATGATAATGAGTTGTTAACTACTATACCTACGCATGATGAAATAAAAAATGTAGTTTTTGGTATGCAACCTTGGACCACCCCTGGACCCGATGGATTCCCACCAGGCTTCTACCAAAAAATGTGGCCAACTGTAGGAGATGACATAGTTAACATGGTCCAGGCCTTCTTTCACTCAAAACATCTGTTAAAACAACTCAATCATAATTTTACTGCCTTAATACCAAAAAAAGAATTGCCCTGTTTCTGCAGTGGACTTTAGACCAATAAGCCTTTGTAATGTGAGCTACAAAATCATCTCTAAGCTCCTAGTTACTAGACTGAAACCCCTTCTAAATAAATTCATATCTCCTTTTCAATCTGCATTTGTCCCTGGTAGGTTGATCCAGGATAACATTGGCATGGCACATGAATTAATTGATACCATGAAAAAAACTAAGAGTGTTAAGGGGTGGATGGCCATCAAACTTGATATGAGTAAGGCTTTTGATAGGGTTGAATGGAGATTTGTCTTACACAGTCTAAAGAGTCTAGGCTTTTCTCAGAATTGGTGTGATATTATTAGTCAGTGTATTACAACTGTTTCTACCTCTATTCTATTGAATGGGTCACCAGGTGAATGTTACAAACCTCAAAGAGGATTAAGACAAGGAGACCTTCTGTCTCCATATCTGTTTATTCTTTGTATGGAATCTTTTCTAGAAGTCTCCTTACCGAAAAAAAACAATCTTATCCATGGTTGTAATGTTACTAATTCCCGCCCTTCGTGAGCCATTTGTTCTTTGCAGATGATTGTTTGCTTTTTTGCTAGAGCTAATCCTGAGGAAGCTACTAATATTGCTGCCATAATTGATCAATTTAGTAATTACTCAGGTCAATCTGTAAACTTTGATAAATCTGGCATAGCTTTCAGTCCTAAGGTGCCAAACAATGTAAAGTGTGAAATTTCTAACATTTTACATATTCAGAGAATGGCTTTGCGGGATAAGTACTTAGGAGTACCATTACTGCTCCAGAAGAACAAGGTAGAATCTTTTGCCCCTTTAATGGATAGATTCAGTGACAGACTAGCTCCATGGCAATCCAAGTACATTGCTCAACCAGGTAAGACTACCCTTACTCAATCTGTTCTAGGAACCATTGCAAGCCATCATATGTCAGTGTTCCCCATGCCAAAAACAGTCACAGATAAGATGGATGCTGTGCAGAGAAATTTCTTTTGGAACAAAAGAAATGGTGAAAGGGGCCTCAACATAAATAAGTGGAACCACATTGCTTATCCCAGAGACCTAGGTGGTCTTAACATTAGGCAGTCTGCCATCCTAAATAAAGCTCTTTTAGCAAAATTAGCTTGGAGGATGATAGAAAACCCTGATGCTCCTTGGGTCATCCTTCTTAGACATAAATATTTCAAGGGTTTTAATCCTATTAACTGTGATTTTTCTAGACAGGGCTCTTGGGTGTGGAAAGGCATTTGTGATGGATTAGACATCATAAAACAATTCTACTGCTGGCAGATTGGGGATGGAAATGACATCTCTATTTGGAAAGACAAGTGGATACCTACCATAAACACCCATCCTAAATCCAACTTTGTCTCTTCTAGTATTAGTAAAGTCTCTCATTTGATTGATCACGAAACCAAAAGCTGGAGGATAGATATCTTAGAAGCCCTTTTTGATAGTGAAACTAGCAGGGCTATACAAGACATAAGAATACCAATTTCAGGTAATGACATCATACGATGGAAACCAGCAAACAATGGGGAATTCTCTGTTAGAAGTGCTTACAGGGCTATATTAGATAGTGTTCAGCCTAGACCTCCAAACAGTGAAGAAATTGTGTGGAAAGATATGTGGAAAACTAATCTTCCCATTAAAGTGCAACATTTTCTGTGGAAAATGCTTCACAAGTGCCTTCCTACTAGAGATAAGCTTTCCAGACATACTGCTCATCCTGCTACCCTTTGCCCTCTTTGTAGAAATCACGATGAGAATCTTCAACATCTGTTCTTAGAATGTAATGTCTTTATTTTTGTTTTAAGAATGGTTGATGCTAACTGCTTGCAGCCTCTCCAAGGTAAGGATGTCCACCAGTGGTTAAAGTCTTGGTTTGACAAAGACTTACAAAACAGACCCACTGATGTTACCAATTTCAAAACTATTTGTTTTACAATGTGGCAAATTTGGAAAACACGATGTTGTGCTGTTTTTGATAACCTGCAGGTGAGAATAAATGATATTGTTGAGCGTATAAAAGCTCATCTAGCAGACTGGCAAAGAGTCCAAGGGGTTTCTCATGTGGTTAGGAATGTTCATATTCCTGTGATTAAAACAAAAATCTGGAGTAGACCAGAGATACATGAGACTAAAATCAATTTTGATGCAGCTTTCTGCAAGTTTAATAAAAGCACGGGAATAGGTCTAATCCATCGTGATTTTGCAGGTGCAAGCAATGGAGCTAGGGGATGTTGTACGAGAGCCTTAGACCCGGAGCAAGCCGAAGCTTTGGCAGCCTTTGAAGCAATCAGGTGGGCTAAGGACAAGGGTGTTACAGAGCTTCATCTAGAGGGAGACAGCGAAAGAGTAGTGAAAGCACTTAACGGAACCAAAGGAATAGTGAACTGGATCAATGCAGGCATCATAAGAGACTCGATTTTTATTCTAAATACTTTTAGCACATGGAAATGTACTTTTGTCCATCGTGAAGCAAATAATGTCGCAGACACTATTGCGAAAAAAGCGTTATCTTTTTCTTCTAGTACTCAAGATTGGCAACATACTCTGCCATCTTGGTTGAATACAGCTATTGAAGCTGATAAATCTTTGTTACTTCCAAACTCTTAATTCTCAATAGAAATTCTTTTCTTTCGTATTAAAAAAAAAAAAAAGTCTTTAGTAACCAAATATCCGGTTTACCAAAACAATGAGCCATCAGCTGCCCTTGTGTGCTGGGGGTATTATGGTAAAATGGAACAACAGTAAATCCCTAACCCTAGACATAAAATGGTTGGGAGAGAGAGAAAGTGTTGATTCAAAACTGTCTTCCTTCTTCTCTTTAGAAAATCAACAAGAGACCTAAAGATAAGGGAGGTGCGCAAGAAAAATTAGTAATAAATCAAAGTTTGTTTGGGTTGTGGCTGTAGACTCACAAGCCCCAAAAAGAAGAAAAGGAAGAAAGCTAATGTCAACAAGAATATGCTGGAAGCATACTCCGGTTAAGTTTTCCCAATCACTTAATCATGCAAATGTCAACCAGAGACAAAGGTATACACCAAATCAGTAACTTATTCTACATGTTTGTAACTCCAGAATTGATGTTGTATTTGTAATTATTTTCATCATTTTGTAACTTAGGATTTTCTGTTCTGTTGTCTTCTTTTGTGTGTCAGTTGCCATGTAATTAGTCACCTGTTTTGAACCATGGACACAATTGATGGTGGGTTTTGATTCATGGGTATCTTTTAAAAATTCTGTTGTTTTCGTTGTTTACTGCTTCCTCGGATTTTAAGAGCCATAATTTTTGGCTCATTGGGTCAAAAATACTCTAATTTTGGCTTATTGTGTTAACAAAATCCAACTAATTTGCCTATTGTGTTGACTTTTATTGATTGCTACAACTATGTGAATCAGTGAATAGTCCTAGTTGATTAATTTGACTTGACCTATAATTTTCACACCTTAGACAATTAGAATTTGGAATTAGCTGCGGGTAGCGTTTTATTGGTCTAATTGTTGGAAATTATCTGATACAATAATTTGAGAAGTATTATTGATGGTGCAATTTTTTTTATGATTATAAGAATTGACTGAAATGTAATCTTCAGGATTTGGTCCATGCTAGCCACATTTTGATTTTCCATGAGTCTCGCTAATTCGTAGTGTTATGTAACTTGGAATTGGTTGACTATGTCTCTATTAAATTCTTGTCGTCTTATACATGAAGCTTTGAATTTGGCCGGTGTTGGTGTGCTTTCTATGATTTTAGTACATGCTAGATTGTTTAGTTTAAGCTATGCTTTATCTTGTTTTGGGGTTTGATTTAGAGCCAGCTCATTTCATGTGATATAAGGTACCTTAACTCTTATCGGTTTAATTGGTGGAAGTCGATTATCTCGTGAATGGTTGATCTATAAATTGCTTCATATGCTTCCCGCCGCCTCCTTGAGTTGATCGTGGTTCAAGTTGGTAACTTTTGTGGTTTTTAGGCATACTGCACCCAATGCTTGTCTCTTTGAGTTGGAATGTAAATCAAAAGTTTGAATGCGGCTGTGGTGGACTACGTAATATGCTCCCGCTCGATGATTGAAATTAGTCTTCTTCCTTTCGGAAAATCAACTAGTAAAACAAGATCAGGAAACATAAAGATATGGAAACTGTAGGAAGATTTTGTAATAAATCGAAGTTGTTTGGGTTGTGGGTGTGGATACTTTTCCAAATTTTCGATTATCTTTGAAACAAGGTATAGTCTTATTCGTAATTCACCGAATGAATGACGAGTTTATTGTCTTATCTATTTCAGGATTTGCTCGCACTAGATGAACGTTACAAAAAGGCTACCGCCTATTGCCTCGTGGAATGAAAAATAAATGGAAATCACATGGCAATACGCCAAACGATACAAATTCAAAACGTCATACAAGTAATCCCGACGCAGTAAAAACTTCGTAACTCGTCATGTTGAGCTACCCAAAGAGTTTTCTTCTTTACATTCATTCTAATTAATTTCGACTTTTGTAAGGTACTTTTCGATCTCAATATCAAGAGTAGGAGCAATCAGAAAGCCCACCGGGACGCGAGTTAAAATGGTACGCACATACCTATGCTGGTCTTTACGGTCACTTCTCATTCTCGCAACTTGAAAGCTATTCTAGCCTCGAGGTTTATTATTTGGTCTTGTATGTGATTGTTCATGGTTGATATATTTTCGTATTTGTCCGTGTAAAACCTTACAAAACTTGTTAAAAATGGGAACAACGTATGCTAGCTAGTAGATTTTGGATAGTGCTACACCATGTTATTCGGCTGCAAAAATATTATGCAACTTTTGTCTTTCACATTTACTTGCATTACAAGTCTGCCTACTCAATCTAAATGCTAAGTGGTGCAGGTCAATTATCCCATGAATGGCTGATTGATATCTTGCTTTATATGCTCAAGTAGTAGACTAGTGACAAAAAATGAAACTCTTGGAATTGTCAGATAATGTTTTCACTTTTCAAGTGTATTTGATGTAAATGATTTTATCGATAAATCAATTGTCATTTTTCGTTAAGAGTTTGGATACAAGTAGCAGACTAGTGACATACACCCTAGTACAAAGATAGCACTAACTAACACCACGGTTGGGAATGTCAAATCCCTACTAGGCACATTTTAATTTTGATGGATCATCTAATTTTGTTAGTGTTATGTAATTGTCGTACTTGAGGCACATAGAACTTGGAGTTGGTTGGGTATATTTCTATTGATTTGTTGTCGTCTTATACATGGAGCTTGGCAATCAAGATACATGTGGCATCTTCTTACTAGAATTTCGAATAAGATTGGATTGTGCTAAACCATTTTGAAGCTTGTTTGTCAATAGCATGTTACTGGAGTTTCACATCTCCGAAATACGCTACTACCGTATGGCCATTCTCTTGTCATCTACTTGTAATCTTCTAATTTGGTCACAAATTGGGGGATTTTGATCAGTGCTTTTGGTGATATTTTGGGGTTATGTTTTAGTTGATCCGGTGGCATTTTGATGACACTGCAATTCCAAACAAGCAAGATTCTTACTTAAGTATGAAGCATGTGCCCATGCTAGCCTTGGTCGCTAAAAATGCTATACTAGTAGCAGATTAAGAAATGGAGAAAGATAAGAAGTGTCACCATTTTGCTAAGACAAAATGTTCGAATGTTTCAGTATTATTATAATATATAGTTTTTCCTCTCATTTTATCTTTGCAAATGATCATTACTGGCCTGCGATTATTGTTTGTAGATTCCAACATATAGGTCCAAGGATAAGGATTCCTGAAAAAACCGCTGCCGAAGGTAATTGATGGAAATTCTCGTAAAGTGTATCCAATTCAATGGGTACCACCACCTGTAGTACTGTCACATCTTTATTCAAATTAAAATGCAGAAGGGGTAAAAGTTAGCACAAACTTTTCTTTGATTGCTTTGTTAAATTTTTCTTTTTTTTTTGTATGAAACAGAAGAAATGATCATGTAAACAACGACCGGCTAGAAAATATTTTCGCCATGCGCATTTTATCATCCTCATTGTTACTAGTGATATTGTAATGATATATGGTGCATTTTTTTTTCCATAGGCAGTAAAGAGGGGAATCACTGGATTGCTGAAAGCCATGGCTAGACAACCTGTGAAAGAACACCACCTACCTGCGTAGGTTGTATGGTTTGCAAGTTAGGATACCAGCGTGCGTAGTGGCGTGCGTAGCATGTGCCAATGGCATGTGTGGAATGCCTTGGTGGTAGGTTGTACGTTGAGTGTAAGTGGCAATGCCAGAGCTGCTAGTGGCGTGTGTGGCATGTGCCAATGGCATGTGCGGAATGCCTTGGTGGTAGGTTGCACGGTTTGCAAGTTAGGATACCAGCGTGTGTGTTTGGCATGTGCCAATGGCATGTGCGGAATGCCTTGGTGGTAGGTTGCACGGTTTGCAAGTTAGGCTACCAGAGTGTGTGTTTGGCATGTGCCAATGGCATGTGCGGAATGCCTTGGTGATAGGTTGCACGGTTTGCAAGTTAGGCTACCAGCGTGTGTGTTTGGCATGTGCCAATGGCATGTGCGGAATGCCTTGGTGGTAGGTTGCACGGTTTGCAAGTTAGGCTACCGGCGTGTGTGTTTGGCATGTGCCAATGGCATGCGTGGCCGTTAGGCCGTGGCCTTGGTAGGAAAAGCTATCAGCGAGCATGTTGGCATGTGCCAATGGCATGCGTGGCCGTTAGGGCCGTGGCCTTGGTAGGAAAAGCTATCAGCGAGCATGTTGGCATGTGCCAATGGCATGCGTGGCCGTTAGGGCCCTGGCCTTGGTAAGAAAAGCTACCAGCGAGCATGTTGGCATGTGCCAATGGCATGCGTGGCCGTTAGGCCGTGGCCTTGGTAAGAAAAGCTACCAGCGAGCATGTTGGCATGTGCCAATGGCATGCGTGGCCGTTAGGGGCCGTGGCTTTGGTAAGAAAATCTACCAGCGAGCATGTTGGCATGTGCCAATGGCATGCGTGGCCGTTAGGGCCGTAGCTTTGGTAAGAAAAGCTACCAGCGAGCATGTTGGCATGTGCCAATGGCATGCGTGGCCGTTAGGGCCGTGGCCTTGGTAAGAAAAGCTACCAGCGAGCATGTTGGCATGTGCCAATGGCATGCGTGGCCGTTAGGGCCGTGGATTTGGTAAGAAAAGCTACCAGCGAGCATGTTGGCATGTGAACTTAAACCTACCTTGTATTCGTTAGTATCGAAATTTCAGTGTAAGAGTCGTTAGTATCGAAATGAAAACCCCTAACGACTTTTCATTTGCAGGCAGATTCTATGAAAAATCGTTAGTGTATTAGGATGAAGATGACGACCCTAATTCTGCTACTTCAACATTTTTTGCCCTAAAATAGAGTCGTTACCGTATTAGGTTGAAAATGACGACCCTGTTTTGACGACCCTTTGTTATTGGTTAACGACTCTAGGTGAACATTATAAATGGTTGGTTAGGTCACCAGTATATCAGAATATCCCTATGACGACTCAAACACACAAAAAATGACCTTTTTATACAGAGAGTTTGGATTCGAGAGTCGTCTGGGTATTAAACGAATCAACTAACGACTCTAGGTGAACAATATAAACAGTCGTCATGGTTTAACACACCACCTTGACGATTTTTCATCACCATTAAAAGTTGCAGGTTAGAGTCGTCGCCATGTGTGTCAACAGTATGACGACTCTTTAGGGTCGTTGGCGTATACAACACCCGACTATAACGACCCTCACTCGAGTAGTTCCATAGTGACCATGAATCGACCACTTGGAGCACCATTCAGACAATTTGAAGAGTATATGAAGTTTATCTGATTGTTTTGAGCTCCGGGTTCTTCATTTTAAGGATTGGTTCCTTCATTTTGAGCAGTAGGATCTTCATTTCCACCATTATTCATGGCTTCCTCCATTAACATCTCTTCATCAAACATCCAATCCATAGGTTTATTAGAGAAAATCTCACCATCAACACAATCATGGTTATTGTTTGAACCTTCACCAACCTCATTCCCTTCACTTGAATCGCTCATTTCTAAAAACCCTAGTTTTTTCCTCTCAAAACTACTCTTCTTCTTCTCAAAAAAAAAAAAAAAAAACCCAAAACTAAAATTTCCCCAAATTTTAATCCCAAAACCTGATTTTTATCTAAACAAAATTATCACACTAATCAACTTAATTAAATCTTAATACTAATCACTCAGGGGCATTTTAGCCATTTAGAAAATATTTTTATAAGGGGTGACCCAAATTAGGATTGGGTGACTTTTTTGTCCTCTAGTGCTTGGCCCCAATTAAAATGTCCGGCCCCCAATCAAATGAGGAAAAAGAAGCATACACAACAGATAAGCTTCAGAGTTTTACTTGATTTTTTTTTATTTTCGCTCGCACGTATCCAAAGGGAAATGCTAGCTAGAGAAATGGACCGGACACCTGTTCAAAGAACAAGCCCACAACACATACAACAATAAACAGAACTTAGCCCTACTTGCAAAATTCTTAATTTACTTGACCCTGACACGTTAGTCAAAACAGAAGCATAAAATTTCCAATTTCTAAGCATTTCAAAAAAATCAATTCCTACAGTAAAACAAAAATTATCTATTCTTATGGTTGGCTATTCATAAAATGTAAGATATTAAGGACTAAGTTATACTTTGATTAGTCGATAATCAAAATAAAACTACTGGGCTTCCACAGTTGTTTTCATGGATCCCAATTCAAAGTTTGTTTTCTTCTTTCCAAAATTTGTCCTTTTATCTTGTGATGATCATCGATTATAATTATCTTTTTGATTAACCCCATTCCCATACTTTTTCAGGGAAAAATTCTTCTCTAAGTGCTCTCGTGGATAACCGTTCAAAACCCTAAATGTTCTTCGGATGACAAGAATATAGCATCACATAAGAGGAAAGATGTTAATCTGCTGGAGCTTTCAATTACTTTGAAAACACCATCACTTAACCAATTTTGCATTTTTTAGCAGATCTCAAATGCCGCATATAACCTCATCTCAACTGGTAATCTGGAAATTATTCGAGCTAATTTGGATAATTTATAGATTACTGGCAACCATGCTAAAGATGGCTTATGAAAACACACATGCTTCATATATACAACACAAATAAGTTTTTCGAAGGAGATATCATAATGCTCATTGGATATGTCCTACCTCCACCACATTCCCATGCGAAATCACCACCTATCATCATAGATCTAGATCTAAATGCTATTTCGGTTTGACTGAATTATGACGGCGCTCTTGAAGGAAAGTTTTGGAGGAGACGACAAAAAATAAAAAGCTCCCACACCAATAGGTTTCTAGGGTTTTCGTTTGGTGTTAAATAGTAGGTTTGGTCAAGATTTGTCGAAAAACGTCATGGTAATAGATGTGCCCACATAAATTGGTCAAGATTAACAACGATGGACAATGGAATAGACGCTTAATTGAGTCCGTTTTGCCTGCTAATATAACTACCAGAATTCAGTCTATTTATGTTAAATCAAACTATCAAGACAAGATTAAGGTGGCTAGGTACAAAGGTATGGGGATTTTCTACGAGATCGGCACCTATAGGATTCTATCACATGAGGATAATAATAATGAAGAGAAATTATGGAAGCAGATTTTACATTTAAAAACAATTCCCAGGGATATGTTTACTTGGAAAATGGCGGCATATGTTTTTCTTTTAAAAGATATAATGAATTTAGTTCTAAAGCATGTGATTCGTCATTTGTTTGTGTAATTCTAATATACCAGAAACATCAAGCGCACTTATTTACCTCTTGCATTTTCACAAGAGCTGTGTGGATTGGTATTGGAATTCAAATTCCACCGTGTAATGATTCAACTGGGTTAAATCATTTGCTGGAAAATTTGGAACCATAGAAATGATGTTAATTTTCAGCGAATGAAACCGGACCATGTACATTGCATCAAAGAGATTAACATGTTTTTGAATGAATGGAAGAAATATTCTGACATGAGTGTACAAAAAAGAACAAGGATTAGGGGTGATATAAGTTATAAAAATGAGACTGATGTCGTTTTAAACAAGAAATTATATATGTGGATGTTTCTTTTAATGAGGAGGATTGTTTATATGGGATTGGAATGATTTATTGGAGGTGTAATGAAATAGTTGATATTTGTTTCTTCTCATGGTATACTACAGGATCAGCGGCAGCGAAGGCTTAGCAATTCAAGGAGCATTCGATGGGCGCAAAAGTCGCATCTAAATAACATACGAGATAAGAGCAGATTGCAAGGATGCAGTAATCTTTTTGAATAACGAACCATCTTCTTGTGATTGGAGAACCAAAGTTATTCTAAATGATGTTTCAACTTTTTTGTGTAATGCTCCTATTGTAAATTATCAAATACGTAAAAAAGTAGGATAACAGGATGATGGACCAAAGACTAAACTAGACAAAACTATCGGACCTGCACCCAATGCCGATGGCCAACATTCCATTTTTATTACAAGTAACCACAACAAATCCAACACCTAGCTCTCCTAGTTGTTGCATACATTCCCATCATTTGCTATATTCCGAGTTGTTGCACTGGATCACAGACGTTGTCTTTTGTCGGGGTCTTCGCCCATGGGACTCATAATGCATGTTGTCCTCCAAATCTCCATACAACGCATATCGATGTAAAAAGGGTGTAAGGAAAATCTATCTATATATAGATAGATAGATAGATAGATAGATAGATATCAAGAGAGAAATCATTTAGGGTCTCGTCTTCACTTCACTTCACTGTTTGAAATCTCTACTGTCCTTCTTTGAAAACCCTAAGAAGGTTGCTATCGCCGCCATTCGCTTCTTCTTAGATCCGGATCACAATCAATTGGATTTCGGTTCTTCTTGTATTCGAACTCCGATTATTCCATATTTGCCGAAAAAGAAGCTCAAGATCGGCTTAATTTAGGGAAACAACAAATGATTTCTAATAGATGTCAAAGTTGTTTTGTATGGGAGTCTCAGTGATGGTAGAAAAACGGAACTCCCTTTCGGATCAGTCAAACGAGCATAATGATTTCTCCTCTCAAAACTAATGTATAATTGATCTTCGAGTCTTTCTTATATCTTCAGTCTAACTATCACTATCTATTAAATCTTTAACCACCGGTGAATGTATCCCATTAGATCCGCATCGAAAATAAGGGGAAAAAAAACCGATCAAACGTCGTCATTGATTTTAGAGTAAGAGGTGGATATTCAAGTTTGATTTTAGAGGATTTCATCTGTCTAATGCCAAACCGTCAAATAGAAGAAGGTGATTAATCTAAACCCCAAAAGGTATGTGGAAATAGTTGTAAAATTCTAAATCATACTACAAGTATTGTTGATTTACATCTTTTGTTTGAGTGTACCCATTGTTTGAATAGCTAGATTTGAGTTCGGGCTTACCAAGTGAATTCAAAACATGCTAAGATCTGTTTTGTTAAATGTTTGGGTAATCACTGATGATACACGTCATGACACACACACACACCACTATTACAACATTTATTTATGTTTTCATTCTACCGTAGGTGTTGATTATTCCAATATGAACTTCAATTTATCGATTGGATTCCAAATGCTTAAAACCGAGCCTAAGCTGATTTGATATCTTCTGTCCTACTGTTAGCAGAACTTAACGTAGTTAATTCTAAACCGAGTCAACGCTTAGTGCGCCTTTTACAACATAGCGTTAACTCATTTCTAAAGATGTTTTCCGTGATAATTTTCTTACGTAAAACTCACTTTGAAAACAGTATTTGGTTTTCATAACGTTAGAATCATGATGTTTATCCTTCTCATCTAGTAATGTCAATCTCGATTTTTTAATAATCTTGATGTTATTCTCATCTGCTTTAATTAATCTTTTACCTATTTGAGTGTAACACCCGATTGGTGTTTTGAGGGGCTTTTCATTTGATCATTTCTCGACTATCAGTAATATTCTGCCTTCAGGAGTATTTCATAATAATTTTATATACCGATACTATATATCCGTGATGCCGATAACATTATTGTGTTGGACATCAAATATTGCAGGTTCACCATGAAAAATGTTGTATCCCAATTCAGCAAGTATCCAAATGCTGGTTTCAAGGAATTGACGGATTCACTTGTATGTATATTTATACCACTACCACTACCACCAGCAATATTATTTAAATCGTGATTGACTTGAACAATTTTGGGTATTGCTCATAACACCACTACACATCAAGTCAATTTATTGTGCTTAAAGTCTTACTTGGTTTCTCGCACTGAGACTCTTCCTTGTAGGTATGGTTAAGTTGATGAAGCCGTATTTTGAGAAATGCTGGAAAACCTCAGCTTGGTAATCCTATTTTACTTCCTTTGTAAAAGCCGTACTCATTTCCCTTCGCGATGTCATCCCGCCCATTGTGATACGATGCTGGAATGTACACATGGCTTCCCGATCCTTCCACCCCAAAATGGAAGATTGATTTGTTAGTTGAAATAAGCCAATCACAATGCATTTGCCGATGTTGATCTTTGCTGTTAAAACCTCGAGATGAGAGTTTGGTATCCGACCGCGCACATTGACCTACTCCATGAAGGTCGTTTGCGTTCTCCCGCCGATGCTTCTTCATTATTATTTCAAACACGCAATGTCATCCCACCGAGGTTCTCGTTTTTATATTAGTGCACTCTCTCGGCAACATAAGGGCTGCCTTATCCTTCCACCCCAAACTTGAAAATTGATTTGTTAGCTAAAATAACCCAATCACCATGATCTTGATGTCGCCGTTAACACCAGGATGAGAGTTTGGTATCTCGACGGCACACGATTCTTCCTCAATTCTTTATCTCGCATTGAGTTTTTGTTTTATCATTTTATTTGAATTGTAAATCTTACTCTGGTTAACTACATCTTTAGCTACTGTACTTTGATATTTTTTTGGTTCTTTTTTTGAATGTTGAAACAACATTTAATTGTATGGGTGATACGCCAATATATATGTGCTAAAACATTTTTTTTTTCAGTCAGTCTCACTATCAAAATATTATAAAATGGTGATACCATGAGGCTCAAAAAACAAGAACCTGATTTAATAGCATTAGCAATCCTTGTAACTGGAAGGATTGGAGATGGCTTTCTAACAGTGATGCTCCGGATTATGAGCAAGGTGCTCATATATTGAAACTCAAACCAGCCTATCCATTTTTCTCGATAATGAAACCACCAAGTGACTTTCTTGTCAGTCATAGATGAGCAGGATGTCTTGCACTCGTAGTAACTGGAAACAAGTGAATATCTCTTTTATTTCAAATGCATATGGCACACGGAAATAAATGGTTGAAAATTACTCACACCCATAGTAAAATCAGATATAAAATGGGAGTAATAATCTCAATGTTTCACTCTCCTTCCTTGAAAACCCTAAGAGGAGTGTTTCTACGCCGCCTTTCTACTTGTTCTTCGTATAATTGAGTTCTTCCTCCAGATTTGCTGGGAAAAAACGCACCGGATCAGCTTAATTTAGTGTAACTACAAATGGCTCATTCTCATAGATGTAAAAGTAGTTTTATATGGGAAATCGGTGGTACTGGAAGAACAACAAAATCTTTCAATTCAATCAATTGAGCAGCATAATGATTTGTCCTCTCATAACATTTGTGTTTTTGAATTCATCATTACCATTTCCGCCGCCCAGGCTATTACCACAAGGCAAACAAGTTATAAAATCAGATGGGCTTGTTGCAATTGTGGAGTTCCGACCTCTATTTGGATTAGGTTGATGCTCATCTTTGTTGAGGAAGATGATAGAGAAACCTTTTCCCACACCAAATTTGGTCCGGGTATCTAGCCGCATTCTAGATTCAAAAAAAAAAAAAACTACTCGTAGGTTATCTAATTGCTCCAAATGCAACAACATTCTTCTTCATTCCCGTAAGGGATTATTTAATTTCCTTTGATCAAATCTGTGGGAATACATACATAGGTGTACCATTTTTATTGTCATTGTATTCGTCCCCGATTAAAGGTATCGAGGCGGCCAAATATCACTGAAAATGCAGGTGTGTTTGATCAAGGTGGTTACTTGTCTTTGAGAAAAAATTGCCAAACCAACGTTACCATTTTCAATTCTAAATTATTTCGTCCTTATCTAAAATCATCAAAATTAGAATACGTAAAACCAAGATCAAGCTAATCTTCCTGGTAATAACAGTCTCATTCTTTTACAAACAGATGTTAATTTTTCATTCTCATTTGAGTTCTAAAACGACTATGTTCAATCGATGAGATTCTAAGACATGTTTTAATCCACTCATCGCTGAAAATGGATTTTTCAAACAAAGGGGTTTGATAATTCCGGAATGTGGTTTTGAATGTAAATCACCTTCTTCAAGCTTTATTATAGCAACCAGTGATTTAAGATCCTCACTTGGGTTCATTTTACGCTTGAGAATTAAATTGTTTTGTGGGTGATTCTTACGGCTCAAGGTAATTCAAATGTCCATATCCTTGTTGCCATTCCCATTAACATATGAATCAAAATTGCTACATTTGAAATTCATGTCGGTTGTCATGCTTAAATTTTCAGTCTTTGTTTTACTCGTTTAGGTTACTGCAAAATGTGGGGAATTCAAATGGAGTGGATGGAACCAATAAAATCGTTTCTGCAGTCATGATATTTTCTCTCAGATAAAATATAATGATTCCTATGGAAAGCTTAATTTGTTATGCTAACACGCACAACATTGAGTTTACATGGTTAATACATTGAGTTCTTAATGTCACCATCCACTTAGTTTTCAGAATTGATTGTAAACAGTATTCATTGACTTTGTTGTGCAAACATGCTGCTGAGCTAGGGAATTATAATGTATTGGGACACTATTTTGAATTATAACATCTACTTACTTCTCAGTATTGGTTGTGAAAACATGTGTTCATGACTTTCTTGTGAAGAAATGCACTTTGTTTTGAATGTGACCATCTACTTGGTTCTGAATATTAATAGTGAACAACCATTTTTGTCAACTTTGTGCAGAGATGCTGCTTAGTTGGGGTGTTAGTATTATGGATTGACATGAGTGGTTATCCCAAGTAAATCACTTTGGATCACAAGAATCAGTGCAATGGTTGGGGATGCTAGCGAGGGATGATTTAGATGTTTATTTGTGTAAGTCATCTATGTGTCTTGAAATGGGTTCATTAGCTCTGCACCTATAAGTTGAGCAAAGATCTTTATTGTCGGATCCGGTTTTGAGTGATCGCGAGAATTTGTGCATCTACCGGATTGTCATGAAGGAAGTAGAAGGTCAATATAGCTTATGAAGAAATCCCCGAGAGCTCTCCCGGATGTCCTTCTAGAGATTGTGCTCCTTAGTGTTGCGCATCTGCATGTTAGTTATGTGTTTCGCAAGACGATTTCATAGATAGATAGTTCTGGAGTCATCTGTTTGCTTCTTGATACTGAGTTTGAGCAGCCTAGAAATGAGTCATATGATAGCCTAACTTGTTACTATAGTCATAATTTAACTCTGGAATATGTAAATTGCTGATTGGTAGATGCCATATCCTTCTAGAAATTGTATTACAAACCAGAAAATTTAGTTTTCGGATCTAGTATGGATTTTAGCGTATCTTCTAAGCTCATTTTGGTGTTGAAGTATGCCCATCTAATACATTTCTTCGTGTTGCTCTCTTTACATGGTCCTCATTGATAATGCACCTATTGTTAGGGCTGCACATGGTTCTGTACGGTACGGTTATAGGCCGAAAATAAACAGAAACCGAAGTATTCGGTTTTCCAATGAAAACCAATGAAAGTATGAAACTTCGGTTTTGCAACTTTGAAAACCAATGAAAGTATGAAACCATTTAACTTAATCGCATTCATTCGGTTCGGTTGTGACTTGGTCGGGTTCTTAACCCGCCGGTTTTGTAACCGACGTTCATGCTCAAAAGGTTAATTTTTTGTTCTTCAACTATTCAGAGTATGATAGAAATTTAGAACTAGCAAATTCAACTTCTAATTTGAACAATTGAAACAATAATTAGTAATTATCAAGAAAACCAGTTCTTCCTCGTCAGCCATTCTACCATGAACAAGATAAATGAAATCAAATCAATCCAGTTAGATCAAACCAGATTCATAATTCTTCAGTCAAAACATCACATAATTTCAATATCACGAGACACAAACAAAGGTACAGATAAGAGGAAGGGACAAAGAGGGCTACATACAATTCCAAATAAATGTTAATAACACAAAATCTTGCTCATTTATTTCAATCCCATGAACAAATCAAAACTAATTTTATTAAACCCTTTCCCCCCTAATTGCAGGCTTAATTAAAAAATATTTTCTTCACAAAGAATCCATTAAACTAAAATATCAAACAAAACCCATCAATTCCAACCTTGATAATTTAAACACGAAATAAATCAACAAGTATTATACACAAGATTCACTAGTCCAAAAGAGGCTATAAATGACGAATGAATACTGTTATAAAACATGATTTATCACGGTTTTTATCTCGTTATTCGAACCGTTATATATTTGGTGTGACTCTTTATAAATGACAAACAAAAACCATTATTTAAAATCACATACCTGGTTTGTAATTAAAAATGACAAACAAAAGTTGTTATTAAAAATGACAATAATGGTTTGTTATTTAGAATGACGGTGTGTTTTTGTCATAAGTCATGAATTCTAATATAAAATATTAATATTAATATATAAATTGCATTTACAATTTGTTTTTGTTGTATTTGTATTTTAAAAAGAAATTAATATTAAAATATAAATTGCATTCGAATATTCCATATATTTTTTTTTTTTTTTGTTGAATTCGTAAATACAAATTTGGAACTGCATCTGAAATAGAATCCGAAATCGGATATACATTGTATTTAAAAAATGAATTTAGTTTTACATGACAATAAAAAGGATAAATTCATCCCGCATCTACAACTCAAAATCACACTGGAAAATATGAACTGAAACTGCCACTTGATCTTCATTTTAGTTAGGTCTCTCCTATAGGATTACAGATGTTTTTGGCCACCTAATCGACCAAGTGAAACATCTCTGGAGTATTTACATCGTATAACATCCCACTTGGATCCATTATTTCATTAACGAGAGGCAGTTACATTAGGCATTGCTAGGTGGCGTCGTAAAATCAACAGAAGCACTTGCAACAGCTCCCTTCAGTTCGTCAAAAAGAAATACGTAATAAAAGGTCGAGTAATCCCAATATCCTGTGTAAGAAGATGCCAAGTCAGTTTTAAAACAATCAACACTCTTAACAAACATCAAAGCTATAAAATATCAGCAAAGGTATGTGCCAAAACAGGAAGAAATATTTTTTGAGAGAGACAATGAAGATGTAGAAAGAATCTAGATACGAGGTAGAAAGGGAGACAAACTTATACAAAATTCTGACAACTATACCCGCTACTTCTCATAACCACTATCTAGTTAATATAATAATTCAAACCAACTATAATCATAACCAAATCGATGCAAGCACAGGCAATTGCAAAGCGCCTTTGCTAAAAAATTATATCTTTCCAAATAAGTTATTCATATTGAATTCCAGCTTCAAATTTAGTGGATTGGCCCACCAAACAGAAATCGGTAACCAAGTTATGTGTGTTAACAGTAGAAGGAAAACATAAACAATAAATTCCCAAAGAAGCAGAACAAAGCAACAAGTGAGTCATACCATACCTCGGAACTTCCGGTAGGTGGTGGATTGTACGACTCTATAGCATGGTCAACCATCCTATCAAAAGAAGGCACTAAATCATAAGCATCAATAGAAGTAGAGCAATCCATTCTACAAAACAGTAACTATTCAGAAATAACTATGTTAGTACCGACTTAAGCTAAAATGGTAAAACACAGAAGATATAAACAATAAATGAGTTTAGTCGGCAGGTTATGAAATTAATACCTTGCCGACTAATCATTTTTATCTGTATGTCAAAAATTCTATAGTCGGCAGGGTATTTTTTTTATCGACCTTGCCGACTATAAGATAGCCGGCAAGGTAAGAAATCAACAAGATGCCGACTAGTGAAGCATTTACGTTGTCTCCCGTGTGTCAAAAATAATAAAGTCGGCATCTTCTTCATTCATCGACCTTGCCGGCCATAAGTTGTCGGCATGTTCTTCATCCGCAGACCTTGCCGGCCAAAGTTAGTCGGCATGTTCTTCATTTGTCGACCCCGCCGACTTTTGATAGTTTCAAAACTGAAAGTGTTGAATTCTTCTTTAATTTTGAGTATGATTTCATACCAGCTTTGCAATCCTCTTTTTAGAAGTGTTATGCTTTCATTTCTATTGAAAAAATATTCTCGAAAGAAAATTTTTTCATCAAAAATCTTCCAAAATGAGTTCAATCAGAAACAAAATTTCATAACTTAAATTCATGATTTCAAAAGTTTTAATCTAAACTCAATTAATTAAGCTAATCAGATTTTTTTAGTGTTAATTAAACAAGGGTATATTAGCCATTTAGAAAATACAATGTTAAGGGGTGGCTTGGTTTTACTTCATAATGACCAGGTTTTGTCTTATTGTTTATACCCCAATCTCGCCAGGTTAAAAAATTTGGACGCCCTACGTAATGTATCCCCTCTCCATTAGCTAAATTACAACCCCTTCACTGTTGCCATGTCTGCTCGTGACTCTACTGCATTCATTTCATGGATCAAAAATGCTAACTATTAGCTAGAAACTAAAAAGAAAACTTAAACAAGATAACTCGGCAACTTCAGTCTTTAGTAACCCTTCCACGGTTTTTTTTTTTTTTTTTTTTTTTTTTTTAATAAGGTCTTCCACGGTTTTCATGTGATTATAAGAGCTATCTTCTCGATCGTCCGTGGTATCAAATTTTCCTTTGCTCTTATAGTTAAGTTACTAGAGGAAGGATCGGCTGACAGACTTATAATGACAGAGTTCATCACAAAGTCCACTATTACTTCGACCATCTTATCCGAAAATGAATTTTATGCACAATCAAATCGTTTAGTTTTCATCGTTTTTGATTTTCTTTTCCCGATCTATTTCATTTTATGCACAATCAACTCATCTGTCTTTTGAAAACTTAATCCTTTTTGATATCTAAATCTTGTTTTTTCCTATCAATTGATAATGAATTACTAATCCGTTCTCATTTCTCCCTTTGTCTCTTACAGAATTGCTTTATCCAAAAAATGGCGTTGGCCTGGTATAAAGTGTTGATTATAGCGTTGGCTGCTGTTGTTTTAATGCTTGTGGAAGCTAAAGTTCTACTGGGATTCCTCATTGTTATTAACTCGGCCATGAAGAAACTCGGATCGGTTATGGCTCATGGCAAGAAAGAATGTACTCGTGTCTTTCGCACATGGAAGAAAAGGAAAGCAAGGCATAAGTTTGTCTTCAATCTTTCTTATTTCTCGATTTGGTCAAAACCTAATCTCTTTGTTTCCTTACAGGCTCAAGAGAATACCAAAATTATCTTTATACCTGTTTCCGATTCAATTTCAACAAACACCGAAAATATCTCAATGCCTAATCTTTGGGGATATTATTCGAAAAACTATTTTCGTAAACCCTAATTTGATACATATTTATCAAATCCAAAAACTCTAAATTACTCTACAATCTTTCAATCTCATATACCCCTTCTATAATGGCCGAGAATACATCCCTGGGAAACACACAAACAACTACAAACACTAAAATGTTGGACCTAGCAAGTAAGTTCAAAAGCAACTTTGGAATTGAACGCCGAGGAGAATATGATAGTTCTCAATGATAAGGAACCAGCATAATGAAAACTCGGATGATGGGCAATGGGATTTTTGCCTAATAGGAAAGATTATAATAGAAGGAAGAATGGGTTATGGCATTGTTGAGAAGAATCTACTGTTCACATGGAATTTCATTCCGCAGAAGAAATTAAAATTATTGAGGTAGATACAAATGTTATGATTTTCAAGTCAAGAACAAAGAAGTGGTGGATGAAATCATCGCAAAGGGTCCCTGTAATATTGATGGGTATCTATGTATTCTTTTTGATTACTTCTCTGGTTTAATTCATCAACAACTGATTGGACAAAACAAGTTTACTCGGATCCAACTCCAAAACTCCAACCTGAGCATATGAATGTTAAAGCTGTGGAAGAAATGGGTAAACTACTAGGTGAAGTTTTAGCTATTGAACCTCCTAATGCCATTCCTGTTGATGGTGTTCCAGTAAAGGTATGTGTGAACATAGAACTTACTACTCCCCTAAGAAGAGGTGTTCTGGCAATAACTGCTGCAGGAGTAACCAAATGCGTTCGATTTTACTATGAAAAACAACCCAAAAAGCTGTGTAAGGAATGCTTTATCATTAACCATTGTAAGGGAGTCTCTGTGAAGTCAGCAGCTGACTATGTGAAAGCTATCCATGCTAAGCCTTATCCGTTTGGAGGAACAGGAATAATGAAGAAGTGCAATCCAATTAGTGCTAGAACAACCATAAGGCCTCAGCCAATCTCAAGGAAGCCAGCAAAATCTACTCCTTTTGTACCTCCTCAGGATGGGTTAACTGTGAGAATTCTTACTGATTCTGATAATGAAGAGGTTCAAGCAAGGCTAGGAAAGAGACAAAGATCCAATGAACTTAAGTATGCTGATAAGGTTAATAACACTGAGGATCCTGCAGATGAACAAACAACAGCTAGAATCACACTGAAGGATAAACATTCTGGAGATACGGCTAGGGAGAATGAGGTACGTCTCAAACTTGAAAACATTACTCTTACTCTATCATATTTCCACTGTAAAACTGATTGTTTTCCCATAACGGTCTTGTTTTCTTTGCATAACTTGCGAGTCATGAAAATCTTATGTTGGAATGTCTGTGGGTATGGAAATAAGGACACTAGGAATCACCTAAAAGACCTTATAAGATCTAATAACCCCGATATTATTTTTCTTATAGAGACCAAAGATAATACCAGAAAAATGAAGCAATATACTTCTAACCTTCATTATCCCAACCAGTCCTTTTATGATCCTATTGGAGCTTCTGGAGGTCTTTGCCTCCTTTGGAAAGATGGTATCAATATTAATTTGGTAGATTCCAAACTTAATATGATACATTGCACCGTTGAGATTGATGCTAGAACTAAAAACTCTTTAGTGACCTTTTTGTATGGTGCACTTGATCCTTTGGATAGGAATGAACAGTGGAACTACATGGAAAACATTGCTAATCAATTAAAGTTACCTTGGATTATAGCAGGTGACTTAAACTTTGTTCTTTCTCAAGATGAAAAAGAAGGTGGAAACCAAGTTAGTCAAACTGTTTTAGGTGAGAACAAGGATTTGCTTGATAGAAATGGTTTGCATAGCCTTAACTTTATAGGAAATCCCTTTACTTGGACAAATAGAAGAAAAGGTCAGGCTCTTATTCTTGAAAGACTAGATAGATTTCTAGCCAATGACTCCTGGTTAAACTCTTATCCTACTTGTGCTCGTCTATCATTTAATTCCTAATGCTAGTGACCACCGTCCAATCATGCTATCTACGGCTAGGCTTCAAAATGATACTTATAAACCCTTTAGACTAAACAAAGCCTGGTTTAGGGACAATGGTTGTAAAGCCATTATAGAAAAAAAGCTGGAAAGTCCACAATAATGGCTCTCATGCTTATAGAGTTACTAAGTCTCAGTTTAACACAAAACAAGAACTAAGAAAATGGAATCATGTAAGTTTTGGCAACATTAATACCCAGATCCATAAAATTAAGTGCCAAATAGAAGAGTTAAACAGTAATAACAATGTAGATAATACTAGTTTGATTGAGGAGCTTAAGCGCAAGTTGAATCAGTGGTATGATATAGAGGCAGATTTTTGGAAAACAGAGAAACAAGAATGAGGACCTAAAAATGGGGAAAGGAATACTGCTTATTATCATCAAAAAGTGAATTTTAGAAGGAAGAAAACAAATATAGATACTCTTCAGAATTCTAGAGGTGACTGGCTTACTGATAGAACTGAGATTGCAAACACTCTTAAAGACCATTTCTTCAACATGAGTAGGTCTACCTTCCTTGGGGGCCGATGATGAGTATTTTAACAATGTGATCCCCTGCATATCTGATGATGATAATGAGTTGTTAACTGCTATACCTACGCATGATGAAATAAAAAATGTAGTTTTTGGTATGCAACCTTGGACCACCCCTGGACCCGATGGATTCCCACCAGGCTTCTAAAAAATGTGGCCAACTGTAGGAGACGACATAGTTAACATGGTCCAGGCCTTCTTTCACTCAAAACATCTGTTAAAACAACTCAATCATAATTTTACCGCCTTAATACCAAAAAGAATTGCCCTGTTTCGCAAAGTGGACTTTAGACCAATAAGCCTTTTGTAATGTGAGCTACAAAATCATCTCTAAGCTCCTAGTTACTAGACTGAAACCCCTTCTAAATAAATTCATATCTCCTTTTCAATCGCATTTGTCCCCGGTAGGTTGATCCAGATAACATTGGCATGGCACATGAATTAATTGATACCATGTGAAAAAACTAAGAGTGTTAAGGGGTGGATGGCCATCAAACTTGATATGAGTAAGGCTTTTGATAGGGTTGAATGGAGATTTGTCTTACACAGTCTAAAGAGTCTAGGCTTTTCTCAGAATTGGTGTGATATTATTAGTCAGTGTATTACAACTGTTTCTACCTCTATTCTATTGAATGGGTCACCAGGTGAATGTTACAAACCTCAAAGAGGATTAAGACAAGGAGACCTTCTGTCTCCTTATCTGTTTATTCTTTGTATGGAATCTTTTTCTAGAAGTCTCCTTACTGCCGAAAAAAACAATCTTATCCATGGTTGTAATGTTACTAATTCCTGCCCTTCTGTGAGCCATTTGTTCTTTGCAGATGATTGTTTGCTTTTTGCTAGAGCTAATACTGAGGAAGCTACTAATATTGCTGCCATAATTGATCAATTTAGTAATTACTCAGGTCAATCTGTAAACTTTGATAAATCTGGCATAGCTTTCAGTCCTAAGGTGCCAAACAATGTAAAGTGTGAAATTTCTAACATTTTACATATTCAGAGAATGGCTTTGCAGGATAAGTACTTAGGAGTACCATTACTGCTCCAGAAGAACAAGGTAGAATCTTTTGCCCCTTTAATGGATAGATTCAGTGACAGACTAGCTCCATGGCAATCCAAGTACATTGCTCAACCAGGTAAGACTACCCTTACTCAACTGCTCTAGGAACCATTGCAAGCCATCATATGTCAGTGTTCCCATGCCAAAACAGATCTGAGATAAGATGGATCTTTGTCTGAGAGAAATTTCTTTTGGAACAAAAGAAATGGTGAAAGGGGCCTCAACATAAATAAGTGGAACCACATTGCTTATCCCAGAGACCTAGGTGGTCTTAACATTAGGCAGTCTGCCATCCTAAATAAAGCTCTTTTAGCAAAATTAGCTTGGAGGATGATAGAAAACCCTGATGCTCCTTGGGTCATCCTTCTTAGACATAAATATTTCAAGGGTTTTAATCCTATTAACTGTGATTTTTCTAGACAGGCTCTTGGGTGTGGAAAGGCATTTGTGATGGATTAGACATCATAAAACAATTCTATCACTTTGGTGATTGGGGATGGAAATGACATCTCTATTTGGAAAGACAAGTGGATACCTACCATAAACACCCATCCTAAATCCAACTTTGTCTCTTCTAGTATTAGTAAAGTCTCTCATTTGATTGATCACGAAAACCAAAAGCTGAGGATAGATATCTTAGAAGCCCTTTTGATAGTGAAACTAGTACAGGCTATACAAGACATAAGAATACCAATTTTGTGTAATGACATCATACGATGGAAACCAGCAAACAATGGGGAATTCTCTGTTAGAAGTGCTTAATAGGGCTATATTAGATAGTGTTCAACCTAGACTCCAAACAGTGAAGAAATTGTGGTGGAAAGATATGGAAAACTAATCTTCCCATTAAAGTGCAACATTTTCTCGTGGAAAATGCTTCACAAGTGCCTTCCTACTAGAGATAAGCTTTCCAGACATACTGCTCATCCTGCTACCCTTTGCCCTCTTTGTAGAAATCACGATGAGAATCTTCAACATCTGTTCTTAGAATGTAATGTCTTTATTTGTGTTTTAAGAATGGTTGATGCTAACTGCTTGCATCCTCTCCAAGGGAAGGATGTCCAATTGAGTGGTTAAAGTCTTGGTTTGACAAAGACTTACAAAACAAGACTCCATCGATGTTACCAATTTCAAAACTATTTGTTTTACAATGTGGCAAATTTGGAAAACACGATGTTGTGCTGTTTTTGATAACCTGGTGAGAATAAATGATATTGTTGAGGGTATAAAAGCTCATCTAGCAGACTGGCAAAGAGTCCAAGGGGTTTCTCATGTGGTTAGGAACGTTCATATTCCTGTGATTAAAACAAAAATCTGGAGTAGACCAGAGATACATGAGACTAAAATCAATTTTGATGCAGCTTTCTGCAAGTTTAATAAAAGCACAGAATAGGTCTAATCCATCGTGATTTTGCAAAAAGCAATGGAGCTAGGGGATGTTGTAATGAGAGCCTTAGACCTGAGCAAGCCGAAGCTTTGCGACCTTTGAAGCAATCAGGTGGGCTAAGGACAAGGGTGTTACAGAGCTTCATCTAGAGGAGACAAATTGAAAGAGTAGTGAAAGCATTTAACTAACCAAAGGAATAGTGAACTGGATCAATGCATCATAAGAGACTCCCGATTTTTATTCTAAATACTTTTAGCACATGGAAATGTACTTTTGTCCATCGTGAAGCAAATAATGTCGTAGACACTATTGCGAAAAAAGCGTTATTTTTTCTAGTACTCAGATTGCAACATACTCTCGCCATCTTGGTTGAATACAACTATGAAGCCGATAAATCTTTGTTACTTCCAAACTCTTAATTCTCAATACAAATTCTTTTCTTTTCGTATTAAAAAAAAAAAAAAAAAAGTCTTTAGTAACCAAATATC